>JACAXG010000037.1:2888829-3399039 GCA_018881555.1 Amblyornis subalaris
ATGCCCTCACTCTGATAAAACAGTAATTTTGTTTGAAAATGTGACTAAAAATGTGTTTACACAATAGAAGAATCTTTAAAAGAGAGCATGAACATCTCTTGAGGGATTTCCACAAACAATATAAATTAAGTTCAGCATTTGACATTACAAAAATTACTTTTAATGTTATGTCTGTCTTACAAACTAAAATGGTCAAAGTTTAAACTTGAACATTACCCCAAAAATCTATTAAAAAAAAAAAAAAGAAAAGAAAAAAACCCCATAACTTTTAAATGTGTTTATTACTAAACAATTTTACTTCAGTTTTATATAAGGAAAAGGGATAATTTGAAAGATATAGATGCAGGACCAAAACCACTGCCTTGTAACAGGATACCAGAAAAATTAAAAAGGACACATTATCATAGACATTAAACGAAAACAATTGTCTAGATATGTTGTCTTTGAAATTCTGTGACTAACACACCATGCTGAGTCCGCAGTGCTGCGAATACATGGGTCCTTATGGCAATTGAGTGCACTACAGTGATGTGACAGCATTCACACAGACAGTCATGAGCTCACTCTGTCCAGCACCACTCCAACACAAGGATTGGCTGAAATTCAAGCTGACCCTGACTTTCAGGTGTGTGGTGCCAGTGCCAGACACAGAAATACTGATATGTTCTACTCCACTTACTGGGTAGGGTGTAGAGCTTGCAGAGGTAGTGGAGCCAAACCCATGAATTTGGTCTCACAAATGTTGTGTTCACGCAAATATAACAAGTCTATTATAACATTTATTATGACACATCTTTTTTCAGACTCCAAAGTTCTCCCATAGATGGCATAAGCAATTAATCAGCTAGCATTAACTTACTGCCATGTGCTTACCACTGCCTTTGCAGATTCCTAACTGCTATTGTTTCTGTACAGGCATTATCTCATTTACTAGTAGCCAGCTCACAACTTGGAGACAAACTTTCCTTCACGCAGCCTACATATTCACGAATATGTCGTACATAGGTAGGAAGACCTTGGATAAGTACACCATATAAAATAAATCCTTCAGGGTAATTAGCAGTCAAAATGAGAATTACAATTGTCTGTAAAACACACGCTTCATTCAAATGTTCAGGCTTGTAAATTATAAAAAATGTGTCCTTTCAATTTCAGAGAGAAGTTACAGCTGGATATCGGATGTGGTTTTGCCTTGCCTGCTTCACATGCTTACAGATTGAACTTCTCATTTAACCACTATCACACTATGACCCAGTCTTGAGGAAGTCAACCTCATCACTTCTAAAACAGGCCCTACCATAGAAAAGATAGTCCAGCCCTCAATATGACAAGTGGCCTGTCCAGTCACTATTTTGATCCATAATATGATGTCCCCTAGCAACAGCTTGGAAAACACATTTATACAGAAAGTAGAAAACCTGTATTTAGCTCTTTCCTGAGCACACAGAGCTCTTAGCTCCTATGAGAGTGAATGTGCAACTGCATTCCTACAGACACAAACATCTAGCTCATGTGCTCAATATTTTATCCAGCCTGGCATGCAAAATGCTTAATTAGTGCAGAACTCAGACACTGGAATGCAGGACAGTACAGCCCGGGGACAATACCCACAACACTCAAGATTACCATCTGCAAAAGAAGCTAAGCCCAAAAGAAGATCCCCTGTGTGCTCCTGTTGGTCATTCTGGTATACTTAACACAAAGCACAGAAGGCACAACTACTCTCAGTYCCCAGCCCAATAGTGGCAGTAGTGCCCTTTTGCAGTAAAGCACCTTTTTATCCATTGACTGTACAAAACAAGCAGCAAACGTTTCACTTATATCAAAAGACCATCCTCAATAGAAATTAATTCCAAAGAAGCAGACATTCCCCCTAAATCACATTGGTTCAGATGCCTGCACTGACTGGGATCAAGAACAAGATGTGTGCCTTTACCTTGTTGCAAGCTGGGAGACCAGTAACACTGACAGTGTCAAGTGCAATTTTTCCAATGGGTGTTTTGCTTGCTCTTGAAGAACATAAGCAGAGAGAACAGAAATTCATGGACAATAAGATATCACAGATATAGCACACTAATGTTTTCATGAAATTGAAAGATAGTTCCGGCTGTGTAATTCTCGTACATCTATGGAACTGAACTAGGCTGTAACTCAGATTCCTGACAGGCACCCTAAAACATCATGGTCCAAAACTGGACAGGCAGCAACTCCATCYTAATGCTGCAAAAAACAATCTAACCTCTAGAAGCATGAAAAATAAGTAAAAAATGAATACAGAACAATAAATCTTTTTGCTACAGTATGCCATCTTCTAGGTAATGCACAGTGTTATTCTGTGCCTCTCTCAGTCACAGAAGCTTTCTCAAAACCAAAATGAGTAACAGGCCTTCAAAGCCTCTGCCCATGGCCCCTGCCCATAGACAATCTTTAAGATTCCTTCCAACCCAAAGCTTTCTATAATTCAATCTAAGCATGTTTCAAGATGCTACTTAAAAATATTGAAAATTAACTCGGTATCTGATACATGTGACATTTTGTAATCCTTAAAAAAAGAACCACAACAGAGGAAATAGTGTTACTTTAAAATATAGTGGCAAGTATTACATTAATGCATGTGGGTTATTTGGTTTTAAGAGGTTCCAACCTTCTAATTTTTACCACTTTAATTTGTGGATGCCTGGTTAGGGGTTTTTTTTTGGCAGGGAGTGGGGGAGAGGATAATATGGATGAAACGTTTTCCATCATAGTTCTTCTCTTGTTCTTATATTTTGCATATTTATTCCCATATATTTTCAAGGAATACTTATGACTTTTCAAGTTACTTAGAAAACTAAATATTTTAAATCAAAGTTTAAATAAACTGTACAAATTTATTAGGTCAAGTTTCTCTGAACTAAAAAAATCAGTTAATAGAGATTCTTACAGAATTCCAGCTAAACAAATGCTCCAGCAAAATCTCTGACTTACAAGAATTAAGTTATCACAACAAGTCCTTATTGACAGGTTAGTGATCCTGCAAGCAATGCACTATTGCCTACCAGTATTTAAGAATAAGCTTCCAGAAATCAATTAGTTTGTGGGTGCCAACCCTAATACACATAGCACCTTTAATAGATATCTCCACAGTGAATTTCATTACTTTTCTCCATTTACAACTTCAAATTCATGTGGGGCTAATATTTTTGTTAAGAAAAAAAAAATGTTTTTGTTTTTGTAAAGAATGAGATATACACAATACAAAGATCCCTCTAAGGGCWCTGTAATGATGGTGTTTAGTGAAAAGCGACTTCTTAGTAATTACCCCATAAGCACTAGAAGTATCCAGCTTTTCTTTGAAGCAGAAGACTATAAAACACACTGATGCATCTTGAAGAATTCTATGCCAGTTCTGATGTTGCAATGGTGGTGTAGCAGAAGAGTGAAACTGCTTTATACATCAAATGGAAGAAACCCAGTTTTCACTAGAACACTCTTTTCCTCATTTCCTGGCAGCAGTTTAACCATCTGTAGCTTTTAAGAACAATTCATAACCACAGTTACTTTGTCCACATACATTAAAGTGCCACAGTAGAAAAACTCAAACATTTGATTTAAGAATGCCTCAAACATTTACTGAAGTTCCAAAGAGCTGCCATGATGTACAGTACAACTGTTCAGCAGATATAATTACTATGAAACACAGTATTTCACAAATATTTGAAAAAGAACTGTTGCAATCCATAGTGTCAAAAATTGCAGATAACATGTTCTTAAAAAGTTCTTGGGGTTTTTTAACCAAATTGTTCTAACCATGCATTGTGCTAAAGCAAGGGAAATACTTAACTTACAAGAATCTTCCCAGAAAACAGGCCGAAATATTGAGTATTTCTAATGACACTTGCAAGACCTTCAATAGAGTATTTTTATGTTATTTATACAATTATTATGCATTCAAATTGATGTTCAAAATGGGGCAGGTGCTTAAAACATAGAGCACTGTTAACCTCAGCAGAGTATTTGTATATTTAAAGCAGAGTATATTCTGTAATTGTCTCCCTGAGTTGGGCCATTAAGGCAGAAAATAGAATCCAAAAGACATTCGTTATTACAAGTTAAACCTTCTAGACTCAAAACAAGTTTTGCTTATACCTGACTCCCATGAGCTAGAAGTACATATTGTATACTGAATACAACCCCTTATGCCTTGCCCCAGATAGTTATACTATGAGAATCCAGGCATTTCTGACAGCAGCTATTCAATAATTACCCATCACATTAGCATGAACCATGAGCCCATAATATGTTGCAGCAGTTCCAACACGAATTRCCTTGCAGCCCCTGGTGAGAGAAGCTCACAGGTAATGCCATTGACTACATTATCTCACACCACCACATCCAATAAATGGTGCACGCTTATTTTAAATTCAGTTCTGAATTGTAAAAATGAGCTAATTTGCATGCGCAGAAGCAGACAACACAAATTCAAAGGTTTACAAACTGGTCCCAAATCAGTTGCAGGCACAATTTCCTAGAAAGAGTTAGACCAAAAATAGACTAGACAATTGTTAATCAAAACCTAATACCTTCATATTTTAGAATCTCAGACCAGAACATTAAGCATGGAACTCATAGGTGGGAAACAGATTTTATGCCAAGGTAAATTTTATGGCAGCTTTTAGATCTAACAGAATGTCTTACACAGTGTGTCAGCCTGCAAACTGACACAGTTATTAAACACTCAATAACAGTACTTGCCACATGTGAATGAAGAAATTATGTTCTTGCATTGTAAATGCTGCCTGACATTTGAGGAGAGGCCCCTCTGTAACCATACTGTACCCTAACAAAATCACCTTCATCTGATTAGATTGCTGATAGATGATTGCAGGAACATGTTGCATGCTTGAGTGGAAACCCAAGGTTTCRATCATCAGCAATGAATTTGCAACAGCTGCAGACAGTAACATACTGTTTAAATGTCATGTGCAGTGAGCAACAAAAGATTCAAAGTGTTACTGAAATCCATTGAATTACAAAAAGCTACCCCTGAACATATTGACATGGTACATGCAAAAATAYGTATCAAACAAGCTGCATTTGAAAGAAAATGTGGGTCTGATTTCTGAAACAAGAAACAGAGTAAACATGATGTGAGGGTTTGGAACTGACTCTGTCTTCTTGAGTTTGTTTCTCTGGTTTTAATTTAATCCTGTTTCATTCATAGGTTTCAATTATTGCTTCCCAATTTGTTCTGGTCCCTGAATGCCTGCACATTTCCTACAACTCAAATAGACAGAATACACAAATGGTATAATGGCCTCCAAATAATACGTGAAAAACGACTTGTTGGGCAATATCCAACACAAGTAGAGTAACTTTAACATTGCTTTCACCACCAGGCTCAAGACTATATAATGGCAATAACACATGCCACTGGGAGTCTCACAGCTCCCTCCCATGGCATCAGAATACAACACACTGAATTTGGGTTCCACTTGCCTTTTGTATTCATGCTAGCAGTAACTAAGATTTGACATAGATAGATAGACAGATAGAAAGAAAGAAATTCAAAGATTTTAGATAGATTATGAGAAATATATTGGTCATATTTGTCCTTTAAATCTCAATCTGATGACAAACAGCTTCGCTAAGAAAACTGTTCTGGTTACACATATGCTTTCACCACATTAAATCATAGAGAGTCCATCCAGTCCAGTATCTTGTCTTTAGTTTGAAGTTAAGAGTAGATGCCTAGAATGTGTGCTAAAACTAATAAAAACACCACTTGAGTATTTGCCAAAAATATGTTCCTAATCTCCAGCAACTTGTTGTTCAGAAACTCCATAAACCAGAAGGAATCTCTTCACATTTAATAGTTCTCAATGGATTTTTCTTCCATTAGTTTGTGACTCTTTGAACACATCGCAACTTGCACAACATATCATGGTAAAGAGTTCTGAAGTTTAATTATGTACACAGGCAAAGAGGAATCTCCCTGTGGTTGATTTGAACATCACAATAACAAGAAAAGAACACTGCATCGGGCTGAAATAGGATGTTATAATCATACAATATGAAGCCTTTATGACAGCCAACACAGCATGGGTATGGAATAAGTTCCTTGCTGCAGTGCATCATCAGAATATTTTTCAGACATTTCTGGAAGTAAAATACCTTGAAAATATTAAAGGTGCATTTACATTCAGTTTTGGTTTGCAAGTACCAAATCTACCTTTCAGCACAGTCAAATGAATTATTACAAGAGCTGTGAACGATCCAGGATGTGGTCAGATGAACACAAGCTGTGCTCTGCTCRCTTTCTATAACAGTGGACCCTTGATACTGACAGTCTCAAGGAGGATATAAAAATCATSATTTGTAACAATTAACTTCCTTTTCAGTGAAACCAGGGGCATCCAAAACTTTGAAGAAAAGCTGGTGGCTTGTCAGTATACAGTTATCAGTCTTTCCAAAGCTCTCACTGATTCCTGCTACAGGACAAGTTTTCAACTCACCTGAAACTGCCTCTCATCAAATGATGAAGCATCTACACTATCTGAAGATTTTTTCAAGAACTCTATCATTGAAGAAAATGTAGAGTTCTGTACAAAACAACTGCTTCTTTTTAAAAGGCAGTTGTGAAGGGCACTGAAAACCTAGCAGCTGAGCACAATCACATAAATTGCTCATACAAGACAGAATAAAGCACTGAAAGTATGCTTAATGCTCATGTTTTCAATATAAGGTTTTCTGGAACTGAACTACAGATGCAAAAATAAAATGAGCAACGAAGGTGGTGGTGGTGTTTTTCTTTCTTTATGTGACACTGTTAACAACTGAAGAACAACATCCAAAAGAGCAGAGGAGTTTTTTGAAAAAAAGCATTATGATCGTCAACATTTTTTGTTCAATCTTTTACAAAATGACGACATTTCCACACATGTAAATAAAAATGGTTGTATCAGTACAGGAAGAGCTAAATTTCCTGAGACCATTCAGCACAGAACAAAAAATACTGAGATCCTTTTCATTTGCCAGAATTTGTATGAAAATTCCAGCTCAGAAAAATAGTAATTTTTAATTATTGGTGAGATGAGAAAACTGACAGTTCCAAAGCCCTGGCTTGTCTCAGTTTGAAGTCTTTTATGGTGCCAAAAAAAAAAGTAAAAAGAAAAAAAAAATTAAYATATAACCAACTCATCTAAATCATGCTTTTTATGTTTGGTGCAGACACTGTCTGTGGCCCATAAAACACCACCCAATGTACTGTAGAAGTATTGTGTTTACACTGATGAGGAGTGAATAAGTATTCAATTTTTTTTTTAAAGAAGAGGATAGATCTTAATTCTAAAAGCTTTAACTTCTATTTCCAAGATAAATAATTTAGCTTTTTGTCCCTGTATAGAATAAATTCTATTTTATAATTCAGTTTTTCACATATCATTGATTTTTCTGAACTGAGAAGTGGAATAACAGAATTTCTTTATAAAGGAAAAATTGATTTACTCCAGAATGAGGTTACTTTGAGAATACCTGTAAAAAAAAAAATCTAATTATGGTTTCCTAAAGAAGAATCTGAGAAGAAACATAGAGTTGACATAATTTGGAACAAGGATGGAAAGAACTTCAAAACATATTAAAAATGTTTAAATACTATGGAAAGTCAACTGTTGCCTGTGTCTTTCTTCACAATCAAGTATTTGAAGTAAATATTTTTAATCTCTAATTGCTATGAAGTATATCAATTTAAAGGYCTAACAGCAGTCATCATAATATAATCACAGCAGTTTTGCAGGTTATTCCAAAGTCCCAAGGTGCTGCTTTCAGTACTGGTCCCCTCTTCTTTCCTCCTCAGAAAGTGCACTGGTGGATTAAAAAAAAAAAAAGGCCACCCACATTTAGAGAGGATTTAAAATACAGAGCTTTACAGAAACACAACCACATCATGCCATCATTTAGGGCAGCTTTATATGAGGTAATCTAGGCAATTATCAGCATGTAAACCTGACACCAGCCCTATATAAAATACATAGTTAATATGGTGCTTGATTAATAAAAGAAGGATCTGTAATTAACATCAATCAAYCAGAATTTATGGTAACTAGACTCTATCAACCTGACATTTTTATGAGATTACAAACTTAGTGGAACAACATAATAGTGATGTGGGAATTTACCCAGATTTATGTGTGGCATTTGATACGGCACTGACATTTTGATTAAGAAACTAGAACACTATGAGATCAATGTTAGAGACATTTAACTGGTATGTTTCAAAGTGTAATTTCCCACCGTGAATCATCAAATGTCTGTTTCTCAAGGTGACTTGCAGTCATCATCTCCTAGCCCTATGCTATTCAAAATATTTCTTAATGGTCTCGATGAAGGCATATAGCAATTATCATAAATATTACAGATGGCCCAAAATCGGAGGAAGTGGAAAYTATGAAACCTAAAAGTCACTGACAAAGCCACATAAACTGCTCATCTGAGATGAAAAACATGATATGGCATTTTGAAACAGCCAGAAATGAAGTCACACCCTTAGAAGTAAGGGCCATTCTGTTCAGCAAGGCAGCAACTTGAAATGACTGAGATTTTTGGTAGCTGATCAACCAAATTGGAACCCTCAGGATGACATAATAGTTATATTGTCTTATTAGAGCTGGATATCAATACAAGTAAGCAGAGTGTATCACTCCTATAGTTAGCACTGGTGGCATCACTACTATAAAACTGTGCCATATTAATATTTCATTTGGTGAATGGATAGCTTTGTGAAGAGAAGAACCTTCAAAAACCAAAAAATTCTCTGAAATTGTTTCCTTGTTTGCCCTTCTTGTATCACAAAATAGAAAAGAGAACAAAATGACAACTATGGCTCTGGTCTGCTTGTTACCTAACTTGCATTTATGATTTACTCCTTTTACTTGCCATAGCACTGGGCATAAAATAATATAACAGTCCTTAAATAGTAAAAGCAATGCTCAGAGTATCCAGTAAATATGAAAGATTCTCAAACTTGTATTGTTTGGTATTTGAAAAAATCTCTTCTCTAAAGAGCGTCTCTGATATATGGAAAAGGATGAGGTACTCAATGACTTTTTTGCCTCAGTCTTTGCTGGTAATGCTCCACCCACACCACCCAAATCACAGAAGGCAAAGGTAAGGATTGGGAGAATGAAGAACTAACCACCGTGGGATATGAGGTTTGAGACCATCTAAGGAACCTGAAGTTGCACAGATCCCCAGGACCTGATGAGATGCATCTGTGGGTCCTCAGCTGCATGAAGTTTCTAAGCCACTATCCATCTTATTTGAGAAGTAATGGCAGTCCAGTGAAGGTCCCAYCGACTGGACAAGGGAACTATAACCCCCATTTTTAAAGAGGGAAAATGGAACTTCAGGCCATTCAGTCTCGCCTCTGCATTCAGCAAGATGAGGGAGCAGATCCTCCTGGAAAGTATGCTAAGGCACATAGAAAATAAGAAGGTAATTGATGACAGCCAACACRGCATCACTAAGGGAAAATTGTGCCTGATAAATTTGGTGGCCTTCTATGAAGAGGCTATAGTGGTGGCAGATGAGGGAAAAGTAACTGATGTTACCTACATGGACTTGTGCAGAACATTTGACACTGTCCTGCACAACATCCTTGTCCCTAAACTAGAGAGGCATGGATTTGACAGATGGACCACTTGGTGGATAAGGAATGGGCTGGATGGTTGCACTCAAAGAGTTGTGGTCCACAGCTCAGTGCCTGAGTGGTGATCAGYGATGAGTGGCGTTCCTCAGGGGTTGGCACCAGGACTGGCACCACAGTTTTTGTCAGCAACATGGACAGTAGGATTGAGCACACCCCCTGCAAGTTCGCTGATGACACCCAATTGTGTGATGCCATCAACACACTGGAGGGCAGGAATGCCATCCAGAGGGAAGAGGTCAGGCTTGAGAGGGGGGCCCATGCACACCTCACGAAGTTCAATAAGGCCAAGTGCAAGGTCCTGCACCTYAGTTTTGGCAATCCCAAGTACAAGCACTGGCTGGGAGGAGAACGGATTGAGAACAGCCCTGGTGAGAAGGGCTTGTAGGTGCTGGTGGACAAGAAGATAACCTGTCAATGTGTTCTCACAGCCCAGAAAGCCAACTGTGTCCTGGGCTGCCTCAAAAGCAGTGTGCCCAGCAGGTCAAGCRAAGGAATTCTCTGCCTCTAATCTGCCCTCACGAGACCCCACCTGGAATGCTGCATCYAGCTCTAGGGCCCTCAGCACAGGAAGGACATGAACCTGGTGGAGCTGATCCAGAAAGATGATTGGAGCCTGGAGCACCTCTCCTCCAAAGACAATCTAAGAAACAGGGGTTTGTTCAGCCTGGAGAAGAGAAGGCTCTGGGGTGACCTTAAAGCAGCCTTCTAGTACCTGAAGGGGGCCTACAAGAAGGCTGAAAAGGGACTTTTCACAAGGTAAATGTAGTGACAGGACACTTTAAAACTGAAAAAGAGTAGGTTTAGATTAGATATTAGGAACACATTCTTCACTGTGAGGCTGGTGAGGCACTGGAACAGGTTGCCCAGAGAAGCTGTGGATGCCCCATCCCTGGAAGTGTTCAAGGCCAGGTTGGACRGGGCTTTATGCAACCTGGTTTAGTAGAAGGTGTCCCTGCCCTCCGCAAGGGGGTTGGAACTAAATGAACTTTACAGTCCCTTCCAACCCCGACCATACTAGGATTCTATGAAGACTGGTTAAAGAAGCCGTCATAATGGTTGAGGGAACTGGGATTATTTAGCCAGGAGAAAAGAAGCTTGCTCAGGGGCAACTTTATTGCTCTCTACAACTACCTAAAAGGATGTAGAAGCCAGGTGAGGGGTCAGCCTCTTCTCCCAGGCAACCAGTGACAGAGCAAGAGGGCTTAGCCCCAAGCTGTGCCAGGGGCAGTTCAAGTTGGACATGAGGAAGAATGTCTTCACAGAAAGGGTTGTCAAGCACTGAAACAGACTGGTGTCTCACTTAGTGCTATGGTCTGGTCGACAAGGTGGTGATTGGTCAAAGCTTGGACTTAATGATCTTGGAAGTCTTTTGCAACCTAAGTGATTCTGTGATAATCTTCAGAAGTATTAAACTGATACAAGGATTCTTATCTGCTATTTTAATTAGCACTCCTATTCCATCACACTCACTCTGATTTTTTTTTTTTAATAGCATGTATTATCTGGACCTCTCTCTGATGCATAAGGTAAGCTGACATGGATAGCAACTAAATAAATTCAAAATGCAAAGTCAAGAGGTTTCTTCATATAAAGAAACATCCCAGAATTTTAAAAACTATTCATAATAACGTTATGACATTGAAAATATTATAATGGCTACAGGYACAGACAGACATAGTTACTTTCACAATAATTACTGTACACAAAGAACAATGAATAAATAATATAGCAATGTATCAGAGCCTTCCTATATGAGATGACAGTTCTTTACTATTTTCATATTTTGATAACATCGTTACATTTACTACTTTGCCTGTGATACTCTAACTGCTACAGAATTTATTTCTGTTCTCAACTGAAACTGAGGTCTGAGCTAATCAAAGCAAAATGAGATGAAAAATGAAACATATTTCATCTGAACAGTGATGTTTGAAAAGAATAGCTTTGGATGCTTCAAAGAAAAAAATCATTTGGTAAGCTGCATATTTAAAGCATACAAGCTGAACACTATTCCCTTGATTTCTTAGTCCAACCTATTTCAGATGAGCACAGACTCCCTGTGGAACAGACTGACTATGAAAAGAACACATAGTATTGCTGTCCTCAGTGCTAAACCTAATGACAGTAAACAAGCAGGGAAGGAAAAATATGAGAAGTGTTCAAAAATTTAAATATAATAAAAAATAAAGTTGCAAGATTCAAAATCACACAGAGGAATGGGAAAAATAATAGAAAAAGCTACATAATTAAAAAAATCAAACATGTTTCCTATTGCAAACTCTTTGCTTTCAAACATACCCTACAACAGTGAGACTACTGTATAGTGGAATCTGACTATTTAAAATCACATAATGACAAATATTAAACATTTAAAATAAAAAGTGCCCAAACTTGAAATATAAATCTTTGATCTGGACAAGGGAGATTGCTGTAGAGCTAGATTAGAAGGGTGTACTGATATTTAATAAAATCCAGTACTTAGAGGTGCCTCCAAAAGTTCACAGAAGTCCTGTTGCTTCTTTTAGAAACAGTTTGTTGAAGCCTAACATGTTTCAGGAACTGGAGAAGAGATAAAAATGCAATTCAGTATGATGACAGAGAGTTGATGCAGTCTTCATCAGGAACAAAAAATTCAAGGTAACAGTAGTGAGACATATCAAGCTGGAAGAGAACTACACTTATATTTCCATTAAAATGATTTTCATTTTTCCTTATTCCCCATAGCTTGAGCCATATCCAACCTATAATCTTCTTTAACACTTTCTTTATTATTTCCGAGATTTTCAAGTCTATGATAACTCTCTGAGCATCAAGTGAGAATCTCAAGAACATATACAGAACATTAACACCTTTTCCACAAGGTTTCTAAAGTTCAAAAACATTTGCCTTATATTTTCCCTTGGGGACATGGCAACGTCTTTCAGAAACTGATGCATGTTCACTGGAGTGAGGAACTGATGCGGAGCTGATTCCTATGAAAATACCACTTCAGTGGTTTACGATGGTGTTACAGCTCTGTCTCTGTCTACCTATGAAAAGAGCCATATTATTTCTGTGGCTCTTGATGACTTTTATAAAGCATAAGCCTACAAAGAGAAAGCAAACGTGATAGCATTTTTATGCACAGAAGTAGAAAACATCCTCAATCAGAAATTCACTTCAATGGGCAATAAACAAAAAATGTTCTGTATTATAGAGAACTGCAAAAGTTTGAGTCTAACAAGAACACTCTTTCAGTAATATTTCCGTCGAATAAGGAAAGGCTAATTAAAGAGTTTAGWATCACTTGTATTCTGATCACTTGCAAAGATGAGCATGAATCCACAAAAATTATATCAGATATACCCTCTGGACCTGTTTTATTGRTGGGCTTGGCAGTGCCAGGTTAACAGTTGGACTTGGTGATCTTAGAGGTGTTTTCCAACCRAAACAATTCTGTGATTCTAAGCAGTAACTAAATTATGCTCACGTAAGAAGAGCATCTGGAAATACATAGAAACACACTTGTTTCCAACCACACGTGCACAGCTACCTACAGTGTTTCTGGCTGGAAGTGTTTTGAGACAGCCACTAAAAGTACAAGGTTTTCTCTCATTTAGTGAATGCTCCTAATTTGTGAAACAACTTGAAAGACTAATTTGATCCTCATTTAAAACAGCTAAAGTCAACTCTTCCATTTTCTAATTAATATAATTAAAGTGTGTTATAAAAGTGACTTGAGTGTTCTACAATCGCAGCAACATAAGTGCTCACACCAACTTGATCTTTTTGCAACTGTACAAGTTCAGAGTGATGTAACAGACTATAATTAATGTGGAAAAAACCCCACACTGACCTCTGCTTGCGAGCATCTTGGAACACATTTCAAATCACAGTGCATTTAACACTAAGATGATCATTATATCTTCTGGAAATAATTTATAAATTTTATTTAACTCAACTGAAATTTGATTTCCATTGTTTTCTCATATTGTCAATTATTCTCTTTCTGTTTTTGTAACCAAAAGAATTAAAGTCTGTAATTCTGTCAAGAGACTCATTTCACACCAAAATACATACAAATGAGCATTTTGGGGGAATACACACTACCTTTTGAAGGTAAGTTGCAGACCGGTGCTTATGAAAATTGAAAACTGACAAAAAAMCAATTTTTAAAAGAAACATGTCTTGGGGGAGAAATAATGGAGGAATCATTTTTTTTCCTTAAACAGCAGTATTTGCAGTTTGTTGGTAACTAACAATCTCAAAGCTGCTTCATTGCACATCACTGTAAAGAAGCATGTACACTGCAGAGCTATTTAAGAGAGACAAAACAACTGCACAAACTTTGTCATAAAAATGCAAAAATGAATATTTAACAATAAAATGTGACTTAATCTTCCAAAGACTGTCACAGGCAAGAAAAGCTTAGGGGTTTCAACGTATGATTTGGCTAAGGTTATTTTTATTCTGTTCCAGTTAGACTATTCTACCAGAGCAGAAAAGAATGACAAATCCTTGGAAACACATCTGTAGGATCTCTATTTTTCCCACTCAGAGCAAGACACAAAACAAAAGGCTCAGTGATTTAAGCCTTTGAACTGGAAGATTTCCCAGTAAGTAAAGATGTGTTTTCACAGTGACTGAGGCTGAAGAAAAACAAATCATCCCAAAACACAAGAATGATGCCTTTCAGCAACCAGAGGACCTCAACAAATCACCAACTCAAATATCTCATGCAGGGTTACCTACTGAATAGGTAAATAAGAAAAAGAAGTTAGATTCATTTAATTGCTTAATTTTACTTTACTGGATTCATATTGCTGACAATCCTGGTTGAAAATCATAAAAATTAGGAGAGTTCTTGGACCTCTGTCTGGTTCAGTTCTAACACTATTGGATAGAGTGGTTTGTAGCTGATAAAGGGAAAATGCGTCAGTTTGGAAATAAAGGAACAGCACATTTCTGCAGTAACAGCCTCATGCCTGAAGTTCAGGTGGTCTGCAGCTGCATTAGAAATATGTCTGTCTAATATAGAGTGTCTTCTGAAATTTGTTCAGTGATGCCCTACTGAAATATAACACTGATCCTTGGCTCTGCTAGTATGCAACTTGCCAGAGGCATTGACAGGAACCGGAGTCACRGGGCTAAGTTGACTGGGTATTGTTTGTTTGCCACTGCATCAGAATTTAGTTTTATGGTCCGTGTTTTTTTTCTTCTCTGTTCACAAAGGTGGCATTTTGTTTCATTTTTTGCTTTTAAAAAATAACAATTGATTCAATGAGGGAATGGGTTGTAGCTCAGGAGACAGGGTTGCCAAAAGTATTATTTCAGTACCTTTTTCACATATACACTGGATAACAAAAGCTGTAAGTTGGCAGCCGCAAGTCAGTCAGACTTATTCTGCAAGTTCCAACAGGTGACTAAGCTGGGAATCATAGTATTCAGAGAATGGCATTTGAACGTCTAACACCTGCCACTTTCAAGGTCATGGTCTTTGTCGGTCCCTTCCAACACAGGATGTTCTGTAATTCTGTGAGTGGTTGAGCCCCTATTATAAGGCACACATTAAGAAGCAGAAGCCCAAAGGCTGCAAGAACTCAGTTTCTGTTGGCTGTGCATTGACTCAGCCATAAATCCTATGCTATTATAACAACCATTTGGTGCCTAAAGTTAGATACAAATATTTCCTGACACCATCTGTGGCCAAGCAGGAGACACGTACGGAACTGTATGGACACTTCAGAATGGTCTCGCAAGGGAAGACAAAGAGAAGGCTGCACCAGAGCAGGTGAACGACTGAAAAAAAGAACTTGCACAGCCCCAAACTGCAGTCAGTGATGAACAGAATCCTTTCATACATGGGAAATTTTGAGTTGACCTTTAAAATGTGTCTTAATGGAACACTCAAATTAAGCTTTTTCCTGAAAATGACGTACCTCTAAAATTTCTTTAGCATTAAATACTATAATTATCTAATACATTAAAAGATATTAGCATACATAAATAAATAATGTTTTGAAAAATCTTCATTAAGAATTTGAGATACCTATGCTCCTTCTTACTCTCTTCATTGATGTCACATCAAGAAACAAAGGAAACAACAGCAATGTTGTGAAGAAGCAATCAGTGTGAAGAACTTGCTCCTGTGGACAAAGCCTGAACACCCATTATGGAAGTTCTGATATGCAAAATGATGTGGAAATTTGAAGCTTTCAAGGCAAAGATAATAACAATTATAAAATAAGCATTGACAGAAACATTTAAGTATTACATCCTGCATTTAACCTATGCATACTTGAAAATCTAACAGTTCTACTACAGCGCAAAACATGAAATAAAACTACTTCCTACATTCCAAAGAGCAACTGACCGATGTTCCTCTCCTTTGCTAGGCATCAGAGGTATATCATCTGATGCTGAACAGCTCTTTTGCAGTGTACCACACATGTCATTTTACATTAAATTCTAACATGGTTAGAATTGTTACAAAGAATTACTCTTATAAGTGCCGCAGTACTTGGAGAAACGTGACAAAATCTTACCGCTACATTTCCATTGCACCCTTGGGACTGGCAAACACCTCTTATTCTGTTGGGAATCAGCACATCATCCCAGCAAGATGGGCCCTTCAAAATAAAAACAAAGCATATAAAGGTTACAATTTACTTCATAAATAAACCTATAAAAGTTGGGTTCATTGCTGCTTTTCCTACCCCCATTTCCTCTAATTTTAACTAGACAGTTTTGTCATGATTCCACCAAAACGGTTCAATCAGGTTCTATAAAAATAGTCACCAGTAAAGCTCAGTCACAGATAGGACATATGGTCCCTTCACCCTAAAGGTTAGTGCTGTTTGAACAGGAGTCAATAGTAGGTTACGTTTTCTCAGCTTAAGACAGGGACTGTCTTAATCATAATTAAAAAATTACAAAGACTGATTGTCTAGTTCGACACTGTTTACACATTGGTCTGCAGCCGACTAAGGGGAAAAAGGCAAAAAAGACAACAGTCAGAAGTAAAATATACAGTCAGAAAAACAGTAAACAGGTGTCTTTGTGCCAGATRAAGCCTTTATTAGCTGGAATACAACATAATGAAAATGTTAAGTGAGAATATTTAGTAGATTCCTGGATATTTACATTAATGCCAATATTTATCAGTCATTATTAAAAAAAACAACACACCAAACAACCAACACAGCCCCCCTTCCCTCAAGAAAGCAATATAAAAACCCAGGAAGAAAATTGACAGAAAACCCTTATCAAACTTTGCAATGACTTTTTGCAATGACTCACTTATGAGTATATTACAGAACAGAAAAAAATTTAAGAATTAGAAATCATCATTATTAATATTTCACAACTGCAAGATAGTGCAGCTAACGGGATGATCTATCAAAGAAGAAAATCTATATATATAGTATATATAGGAACATTTATAAAAATATTTCACAGCACTTAAAATTAATTTACACCAATTAATATTTAACTCAAAGACAAAAAAAATAATCTGAGCAAGAGCTATGAAGCTTGCAGATATCCACACACACAGTAGAAATAACTAAGATATCAAATATGAAAACGTTTGCTACTCGGATTACTTGGTGTTTGGGATAGAGTCACTGGCTCAGGAAAAAACAGAAAAACTTTATCCAGAAGAGAAATTATGGCAGTCGAGATATTTAACCGCATGAGTGAAATTAGTGCCTACATAAATCAGTGTTGAATTACAAAGTAATCCAGTGTCACATCTAGATCCAGCTCCTTTTAGTTCTGTATGAGGCATTTCTGCAGCATAGTGTAGACAGCCGAAATTAGCTTAGAATTACCTTAGTAGTGGGAACTTAGTTATAAAAGGTTGATTCGGCCTATCTGTAAAGTTCAGTAAAACAGCTTAGTCTTCACTGAGCTCYGCTCTCTACCATCACCTAACTGAAGTTAGCTGGCATTTGAGATAGGTAAAAAAAAGAGCTTGAACACAAGTTGAATAGGAGGCAGACACAGCAGTGACTAATGGTAGTTTTGAGTCCTTGGGTGAAGACAGATGCCAACACAGTGTAGTTGGTATAAAATAATAATACTTGAAATTGGGTGGGAGGAGGGAACCCACCTTGAATTAATAATAGTTTTGGTGTTTGGTTTTTTGGKTTTTTTTGGGTTTTTTGGGGGAGGGCGTGTTTATTTTAAATTCATACTCATTTTTCTGCAAGATGCATCCCTGATTCTAATAAGATTTTGGCAAGGTGCTGAAGGTAAATATGTCACAGTTACTGTTAAAGATCAGGTCTTCATTACTAACATGATAAACCAGRTCCTCTGCATTACCTTCTCTTGGAAGCTCTTTGATCAACTTTTCCATAACATGACCTGACAGCACCCAGAAGTTTACTCTCGAGATCACGATCTGACATGATACTTACATAATTTACATGAAAGCAATTTAAATATCCCATTATGATAGTTTTTCCTACACTTTCAAGCTTTTGATTTTCCCCAGCATGTTAGACTCGCTATCCCTGTCTGGTCACGCGGTTGTTAAAGGRAATCATATTTTTCCCCCTTTTCAGGCCTGAAATTTCAATCCATAAGGATAACATCTAACTCACCGACTTGTTGAAAACAATTAAGACTAAAAAGTTAATATTTCCTTAACATTTATCTCTCTTTCTTCAMATTCAAATTTCTTAACATACATTCGTTAAAACATTTATTTTTCCAATTTAGAGGAATTCAATAGGTGTTTTTAGCTTTGGACAATCCTTACATAATTTCCATTTGAGAAGATGATACTACGGAAAAAAAGAGAAATAAGCAAGGGCGCTTTATAAAACTTAGGGTCTAAGAAGGGATCAAAATTGGGGAGAACACTCATAAAAATAAATTTAAAAAAACCCCACAGAAACATATTTACTCAAACTCCAAGCACAACCATTTTTATTCTCTGGTACTGAAAACATGGGACAGTGATTTTTCCTGTTACTTCATCCTTGTGTGATTAATAGGAGACTCGCAAAGTTAATGATGCTCTATCAGGATATACACAAAAAACAGTCACACCAAGATACACACCAAGATAATTTAAAAGAGTCTTRTAGAAGCAGTTCCACAGGTATGTTATCCACTCTGGTACTAATTATGTTCATTTTATAAGAAGAAAATATTTCAAGCTAAACTTCTTGGAGGAATTAATATTTTACTTCACTGAAATTATTTACGGTGAAAATTTCCTGAGTATTCAGTAGTTTGCAGAAGGAATAATGTAAGATATGATAAGAAATATGTAAGAAGGAATAATAATTCTCAAACTAGATAAAACGCCCAAAACATCCACAGGATCATTTATAAGTTTGAGGGAGATTCTAGAAAAGTGCMTTTTTGAAAGAAACCAAAATAGGAACGAATTGATGCAATACCATCAGAATTCAACCACTACAACCAGCACTGTATCAGGTCCAAATATGCTTAGTATGAGAATATCTTTTATTTATTAACAGTAACAACAATAACATGAATKTTGCGGTCACCTTTTAAGTTCTTATCTCCAAGGGAAAGCTAGTGTGCTACRTGGCTTAGTGTGAACTTACAGTGCTCTCCCTCTCTGCAATAATTTCCTCAAGACATTTCTCATGCACGCAAGAGTACTTTGCACACAAAGCAGCTCGCTATTTGAGATAAAAAAGCCATGTTCCACTTAAGGCATGCTAAAAGCATATACACAGAGAACTAACTTGAAGCACAGTCCCCTCCTATCAGCAGCTATCAACTGTTCACTCACACTGCAGCTAACAACTTCTTATTTTTTCCTTCATAGAACCCCCCACCATATTTGTCACTTCTTTATTTTAACTCTTATGATGGGCATAAAACCCATAAGAAAGTCAGATGCATTTAACTCTTCTGGTAACATTAACCAGACGCAGCTTTATGTCAACAGTGGTTTGGTTTTTTCTGTTCTAGCAAAAGTCAGATCAGGTTCTTAAGGCACAAGAAGGCATTAATCCAGCAGGAATTATGGACTGGTATTGATGAGTGGAGGGAAAAAAAGTAATAAAACAATAAACCCCAACCAACCAGAGAACCCCTACTCTACCCCTCATTTTCTAAATTAGTAAGAGGAAAAATCTSCTTTCCCACATCTGTGCTTGGCATTCTTCAGGGCCATATTATTAATGCTAACCTAATACACTTTCAAAAGATTTAGTGTGCTTGAAAATTTCAGTTTTCCACCTTCAAAACAAAAATAGAAGAAAAAGACATTTGTCCTTGAAAAATACTGTGTATCCAAAATGTTAACGTTTCTTTAGTGACAGTACTACTAAATGTCATTGCTATAATTGCATCAAAATACAATTAGGAATTCTGGCAAGATAAACACTTTGAAATGCAATTTTTGTATCATTCTTTCTTGAGTCTAAGAAAAGCCCATCAACCTGCAGGCCAGCCAATCATTTGCGGTGTTATAGCACTGCAAGCTGGAGTGTTTGTAATTATTAGTTTGCACTAATCAAGAACATACTGTGAGAGGAACAAAGCCTTCTGATTGCGAGATTAAAGCAACTGCCCCTCTTGTACCCAGCCAAATGGCTCACAGAGAAAGCTGTGCATTAAAATAAATGCATCAGAGAAGACTTTTCCAGTGTATAAATGGGAAAATGACAGAATAAAGAAAGAAACWGAAAGAACACCACAGAATGGAAAAAGTAATATCTAATGTACTTGAGTATTTCCTGAATAACTAGATATGGAAATTTCTGTGCATTGGGCACATGGCAGTTGTTCCTTGCCTTTTTGAGGAGGAAGACAGAAAAAAAAAATTTGCAAATGATATATTAAACTTGAAGTGAAACTCCTATTCAGCATATAAAGAACACGGAGGACTGAGGTGTTTTTTCAATGTATGAGGGAAGTGCTGGAAATCTGTGTACATTCCACCAGTATATTGTACTGATGCCCAAAACAGAGGGCAGTAGAGTACACTCTACTCTCAGTGTCTTTTTATCCACTAGCCAAGATCCAATTTTGTGTTCTAGAACCAAAACTGAGTTTTCATCAAGGACCACTTAGAAAAAAAATTWAAAAAATTCCCAAACCCAGAAATACCATCTAGAGATCTTGGATGACAAATTATTCAAAATGCAGTTGCTGACAGAACGGTTGACCTGTGAAGTCAGGGAAAGGTCAGAAGCAGAGGTCAGCAATAGAAACCAGTGATTCATCAAAGACTCTGAATCACTTAAGAGGCTGGAAACTATCCATGTATTCAATGCTTTGTGTTTTCCCTGCTTTATATTCTCCCCTAGTGAACAATATGCAGCAGAATATCATTAAAACACATCTTTGTACCTGCTACTATCTACATGAGAGACATAAATCATTAAAATGTTGAGCAAATGGCCCAACCAAGGAAAAACTATTAATGCAGAAGGATTTTTAAAGTTATATAAGAAATCATTTCAGGTCTTGAGAGGATTTAAAAATCAGCATAAAAGACACTGAAAAAGTGCTAAATCTGATGCAAACCATGCAAACATTCAGACTCCTCTGCAAAATTATGGCTACTGATCTGTCCACGTGAGAGTATTTGAAGAGTTAAGCATTTTATGGGGACCCCTTGGCATGATTTCAGCATCTTGAGACAGTAAGATGGAAAAAGCTCCCCAAAATACAAATATTACTAAATAAAAATGTATTTCCTTTTTGCCACTCTAACAGGTATCACAAGCTACCACAATTTACTGCTTCTAGGTTCCACTTCAGATGGACAATTCTGCCTCCCAGACATAGTAGGAGCAGACATACTTCCTGATGGTCAGCATGTATCTCTCCCACGAGAAAAAGCTGACAGAATTCTGTTTGTTCAGCCTGGAGAAGTGAAGACTTATGGGTGACCTATTTACGGCCCTTCAGCACCAGAAAGGAGCCTACAGAAAAGATGGAGAGGGACTTTTTACAAGAGCATGTAGTGACAGGACAAGGGGGAATGGCTACAAATTGAGAGTAGGTTTAGATTCAGCATTAGGAAAAAATTCCTTTCTGTGAGACTGATGAGGAACTGGAACAGGTTGCCCAAAGAAGCTGTGAATGCCTCCTCTCTGCAAGTGTTCAAGGCCATGTTGGAAGGGGCACTGAACAACCTGATCTAGTGAACAGTGTCCTTGCCCGTGARACAAAGGGACTAAATGATCTTTAAGGTCCCTTCCAACCCAAACCATTCTATGATTTCTGGTAAATGCTCAAATATCATATAGATATTACTATTTTGTTCCTAAGTAAAACCATGAAACACAGCATCCAATTTCGCCCAAAATGCATTTCTCCAAATTCCCAAAGCTCAGCCTAACAGCATTCACCATGAGAGAGAGAAGATAAAAATAGTTTATAAAAGAGATTATTATTGAATTAGCCAGGAAGTTCTTGCTAGCCTTTTACAGATGTTCTATTTAAAACAYTTGAACATTTATTATGGCAGATAATCTATTGAAGGGAAAAACTGCAGATTGTCAACTTTTATGGCCAAAATCATTGCTTAACCACAAACCTTATCACAAAGGCAGAGGTAATTAAAGTTTTCCCACAATTTATGCAGATCTACAAAAACCATTTCTAGCAGTAAGAAAATATTTTTTGTTTCAAAGTTWTTTTTTTTTWTAATATTTCTGACAAGACTGACACCACCTGACTAGCACATGGGGACACTTTATTGCAGGTAGAGCTAACCAATTTACTGTGCACTGACTTAGACATGGAATCTCCCATACAGCAGGGAGCAGAAAGTACTAAAGTGCAGAAAGTACTAAAGTGCAGAAAGTACTAAAGTGCAGAAAGTACTAAAGTAGTATTAGGGTTGGTTTTAAAGGGGTTTATGAAATAGGACTGGAGTTAACTGCTCAGTCTACACAGCATATTAAAGAATTCATCAGAAGGACTGTTTTACTTATTATTGAATTTGGTTATTAGACCAAATCAATAAAGCACATGGATAGCTTTATTTATATGAGAAATAATACTGGAGTAAATCACATGCTTTACGTCTGTGTGGGGATTAAACCTACTGGTTTGATTTACAGTGGGATCTTAGAGATGAAATTTTCCCTTAGGAGTGACCAGCCTAATTAGAAAATTGACAGTTTTATGTCAATAGTTATAACTCTTCCAAAATGAAGTAGCTGACAATTTGCTGAACTGCTCACAGTTGTGCAATTAGGAAGATTTCCTGCATGATAGCTATTTCAAATGAAACATGAGATAATCACATCTTTAACTGAAAATGTAGGTAAGTAGAGTAAAAATAATTCCCTTCATGTTGTTTTATTGATCATTGCTTTTTCTTTCTTAACGCAGGTTTCTTTGTTAAAAAAAAAAGACAAGATATTAATGAGATGCTTTTAATAAGTTCTGGTCTTTCTTTTCTTTCCTGTATCATAGTACAAGGATTTACAAGAGTCATCCTACCGATTTCAACTAAATAATGAAGGCTCATACAAAGACACACAAGTTAAAGGTCTCCAGAGTAATCTCTTCATCAATAATATTTTATAATGTTCATTGTGTTGCCAGCACAGACGCTTTCTTATATAAGCTAAAAAAAAATTATTCAAAATATGCTTTTGAACATTTATTTTGGTTGGCCCTTCGCAGCAAAAAGGGGCAAAAAGAGAATAAAGATAATTCAAATACAACAACTGCAGCTGACAAATTATACTAAAAAGTCTTGCTGCTACTCTAAACATTAGTCTTCAATGAGAGATATAGAACTGTAAGAAGTGGATGTAAAGCCTCCTAAACCAACCAACCAAACTTCATTCAAATAATCTGTCAGACTAATGATTCCCAATCTATAAATGCTCTTTGTCTAGACAGCATTAAATGTTTATTCAAGACTAAAAGGAGACAACAGAACCAGAAAAAATACCTGTAATTCTCTAAACATGGCATGTACTTACTGCACCCATTGAAATTAYAACACTAAAAAAATAAAATAAAATCCATAGTTACAAGTGTGAACACCAGCAGATCTAACTGAAGTCAGCATAACCAGGAACAGACCAAAGCCCTCTGGCTTCAGCTGCTGTTGCTGCTGTGGTGACCCTCCAGGGCTCCTTCTGCAGGGAAGTGGGCAGATGACAGGGAGCTCGAAGACAGGAGAAATCAAAACTTCTAAGACACATCCCTCTTCTCACTCCAGTTGGGATGTACTCACAGTTATCTGAGCCACAACTGTCAAAATACAAAAAATAGTCCCCCATGTTTCAAGGACTTTTAGATGGGATCAAAGAGTGCAAAGACTGTTTTGTTTCTCTACCCAAAATGCTCCTCCTGTTCCTATGCTTTTCCCTCCCAAGTCACAGTTAAAAGTTGTAAAAACTGACTGAACATGAATTAAACTTACTGTGTACCTCAGTTCTCTCTAAAGCAGCAGCTGTCCACAGCACATGGATTTTGTCCCACAGGACTTTCTGGGCAGTGAGAAGCAGCCCAGTGGAAAGCACTCCATCCCCCAGCACCAGYAGGTGCTCCATGTAGGTCGAGAGGGGGATGCTGGCACCCAATCAGGGCCCTTGGGGCACCAAGGGACTTGGCACAATTTTAAAACAGAAGTGATTATCACAAGGGTACATTATCAGTAACCTTTAAGTTAGAGAGCTCCAGAAGAGTGTCAGCCATTCAGAGATGAAGAACTTTCAGGATCAGGCAGCAAACCCTGATGTCCGTCAGCTCTCCAGAAGTGGGTGGTAGCATTAAAATTCAGTAAACATATTTTAAATTCAGTATGAAAAGGTGCTGTTGATTTGGATCTCACAATAAACCGGAATTACACTGAATTTTCTATTTCTTAAGGCATATCTCTCAGAACAGAATGGGTGGAAGAAACTTTTTCTGTGTGAAGGTTTTTTTTATCAGTTACAACTATAATTTCATGTCAAACATGAAACTTTTTCATCTAAATGTTTTGAGCTACAGAAACACTTAAGCAACTTTGTACATGTTAGGTAGAGAAGATTGTGCCAGTCCTGCAATTTGGATACATCATAAGCTATGTTTGCATAGAAAATATATGGACTAAATGAAGTAGTACACAAAAATACAAAATGTAAGGTAAGCCAATATACAAGTCGAGGTCTGCAGTTAACATATTGGTAATAATGCCAACTAGACACCTTATAATTCAAATTGATATGAGTTGTAGTTAGACAAAGGCAATAAACCAAAATTGCAAAATAAAAATCCAAGACTCACGAATATTCTACAGTAACAATTTAATTCAGATGTGATAATTTCATGTCAGGTCATTCAATTTTAAAGATTTTTCTTTGACAAGGATTAAAAAAATGAAAATTTTTTCCAGAGAGACAAAGTTAGAGCATTTCTATTGTAGGCAAAACCCAGAGAAGCCATCAGCCCATTGATTCACTTCCGTAAGCCATCGTTAGCCAACGTGTCCAAAGACAACAGTCAATTCAACTACTTGGGCTATGATAAGTCCACATGGAGTGGATACTGCCCTTAGTTACACATTCCTGCCATTCCCTTTCCTTCTCTGAGCTGTCATCTACTGCTTCTGTATTTCTACTCTTTTTACTTTGTCCAAAGGGTCTCTCTGCCATTCCTGTGGAAAGACTGACACTCCAAGGATACTACATACCTTCTTAAAAAAACCTAGCCAGCCAACCAACCACCAACAACAAAACAAACAACCCCCTCAAGACCCCAAAAATTACCCCCGCCCCTCCCCCACATCCAGCCCAGAATCCATTCCACATTTTACTAAGAATAAACTTCTCAGCTAATCAACACAAAAGTCTAAAGCTAAAGGGCCACTAGCAAGAGACTCGCCTCATAAGGTGTTAAAACATTTTTTTTTGCTTACTGCAGTTATATAAAACTGTAAAATTAAGATTACACASTACAGTATCTGAGGAAAATAGATTGCTATATCATCCATTTTTGATTTTACACATAATCAGAAACCCTGAAAGACAAAACCATATCCATTTCAGAAAGAATATTTCTATGTTTCAAAAAGAAAGGTTATAGGATATCAAAGACTATTTTTCTAAAAATAAAAACCAACAAAACAAAATTATTATATTTGATTTTTTTCTGAATTCTACAATTACTATAAGCTTTACATACCCACCACAGSACTCACAAGCAAAATGTCTTTATTTTAGTTATTAAGAAATACAGGCAACTCTGCACCAGGTGCATTATTCATATTCATTTGAGAATCATTCAAGATTATGTTGCATGTATGGTGTTTTTAGGGTTTGGTTTTTTCCCCTAAAACATGATCCTGTTACTACAMCTAAAAGAAAAGATGATTCTTTAAGCAGTTTACATGCCAACATAACTAGTGCTAAAGAATTAAGATTGTACCAGGCAGTTCAGGATCCTGCCTTTGCTACAAAGATACTGCACATACTGGAAGAAGTTGATCCAAACCACTCACTGAATCACAGCCTTGCTTAGGTTGGATGGGACCTTTTAAGGCCATCTAGTTCAACTTCCCTGTAATAGGAAGCAACAACTTCAACTAGATCAGGTTGCTCAGAGCCCCCTCCTATCTGAACTTGAATGTTTCCAGGGATGGGGCATCCACCACGTTTCCGGGCAGCCTGTTCCGGTGTCTCACCATCCACATTGTAGAAAACATCCTCCTTATTTCCAATCTAAATCTACCCTCCCTTCGGGTTAAAACCATTACCCCTAGTCCTGTCACAACAAGCCATACTAAAAAGTCTGTCCACATCCTTCTTATAAGCCCCCTCTAAGTATTGAAAGACCACAATTTCGTCTCCCTGGAGTTTTCTTCAGGCTGAACAACCTCAATTCTCTCAGCCTTATAGAAGAGGTGCTCCAGCCGTCACATCATTTTTGTGGCAGAACCTGTATTTTTAGCTCAGTATTTTTTTCCATTTCATCTCTCTCCCTGTGCACGAATCTTGAATTAGTTTGAATTATTCCTGAATAATTTTCTACATATTGGCACAACCGGAAAATACCTTAAATCAATCTTTATGGTTTTCACAAAAATCACCAAAAAGGTGAACTAACTCAGGCTAAAGGAGATTTGAACTTAAATCTCCCATTTTCTAGCAGAAGCTCTTAAGGAGGCCCCATGTATAAAAGTAAAGGGTGCCCCAACACCTGAATTTTTAAGAACTTTGTCTAGTTTGTGCACACAAGGTGATCTCTGTGGACGTCTTAATGGATCAGGCTTTGAAGGATGTTAAGCTGGAGAAATGCCTCATTTCTTTATACCTGCTCTGAATCATTTGTATAATTCTAGCAGCTGATTTTCTTAAATAAGAGGAATTTGGGGCATAAGCATTCAATTTCCCTGTGCTCCAGTGTTCTGAAAAGACACCCACAAGGCTTAAAGGCCAACACAGCAAGGCATCACTGGGATAATTTCACCCCATATCCACCGTGTTCCTGGCTCATCAGTGCTTCTTTAGGTTTAGCTTTTGATTTCCTTCCACACAATAGAGTGAAATACACTCTGTTATAAAATTAGTAACTCCCTAGACACAAATGGTGCATCTGAAGTCACTTCACAAGCATTAGAAAGTATAGAAGTAAGTTACTTTAAAAGGTGACTGCTATCAAGATATTTTGAAATGCATAATTCAGGACAGATCAGCTGGAAGCTACATAGAACATCATTTAATTTCACAGTGAAGTTCAGATTTCCCCTGAATTCTGAACAGCATGAGTAAAAGATTCTGGTTTTGTAGACAAGATATATGTATTTCATTTATGAAGGTTATGACTTCCATTCAAATTACTGAATCCATTTCTGGCTCAGACCACCTGTAAAACCAAGTACGCCCTCAGACATAAAAACATGGTACTTCGACACTGGCATGACAGTCATTTCAAAGTAATTTGCATTTCCACAGACTTTAATACATTTTATTCTGAATACAGAGTTCTCACTTATTGCAGTCTTAGTCAGTATCTGTTTCTTTTGTCACAGGGAAAGACAACAGATATATTATTTAAATTTTTGGCATTTTATAATAACATTTTATGTATCACTATGATGTTTTCCTTGCTTATGGCTCAATGTAAACCGTGGCAACAAATAAAATTGATTAACTAGAATTAATATTATGATTAATTCACAGTTCAGTGCCTATGGTAGTGGCTTAATCAGTACTTTCTATTTATTTGTCATGATCAGGCTTAGCTATAACGAATTTAGTTATAATAATGAAAAGGATCTAGAACTGGCATTTTAATCAGAACACAGATGTGGAGTACACCACACTATATATTAATAAAACCAGGCAGAACTTCCTCAAATACACACATCTTTATACATAAACCTTTATAACTGTGTTCCACCATTCCAGGTCTCACACATTTCTCTAAGACTCAGTCTCTATGTGAGGAACAGGTTGTTCCTCTTTATTTCAAGCTTGGGTCTGGTCTGAACAGACACGGGGTCTGCAGAGCAACTAATAGCCCAGAATGGGAACTCTGTAAACAAGATAATTATAATTTAAGGCAATGGCTTCTCTTCACAAAGATAAAGCATATGGAAGTCCATCTCCTTCATAGAGTGCAGACTGTACACAAGAAATCTTTATGGATTATCTCCTTGTTCCAAAAACTGGTACCAGATACTACACAGTGAACAACTGATGACAACCAAAAGGGGCAAATACATTGAATCCTTTTTGGATAAGAAGGAAATCAAGTAATTAGTCATCTTCATACAACTCTTTACTTTCGTCCCTCAAGTTATGACGTCTTTTACTTGTCTATACCCAGAATTTTAAAAAAGTTACAAAAAGAATGCCACACAAAATTGGTTTCTTTGAGGGGGGAGGAGAGATAAGAAGAGTAACAAATTAAAACAGGATCTAATGTCTCTTCTCATAGCTTCACTGATTTGGAATGCCAGTAAGAGTCAAAATCAGTAAAACAGTACATTTTAAATACACAGAACTCTAATATACACTAATAAGAGTGCTATTTTACATGTCAGTGTTATGCTACCTTCCTTTTAATCCACACCAATATTCCTCCATTAATTCCACTTCAACAATTATCAATCCAAGGTCACAAGTTTTCCCTCTCATACAATTTCTACAATTTTGCACAGTCATGGAACACCAAAGAAATATTCTGAAGCTACTGTGCATTTAGACAATACATCTAGATCTAAAAAAGAAAAAAAAACAAGTCCAAAACAACCAACAAAAACAATTCACAACTCAAAATTTGAAGCAAAATAAAGAACACACACTCATGCTCTCTGGTTCCTCAGCTCTCTCCTAAATTCTTCCAAGCTTCCGCAGGTAGAAAAATAATTTTCAAAACAAGCCTTATTCTCTAGAACTCTGGTGCTCCCACCACATAGACTATAGATGGACATTTATGCATGATAACTATTCAAAAGCATTTAATTACACTGTGCAAATATCCATGCACTGCACTGGACAAATTCCCATTGGGTATAACCCCTTCAAGATAAAGGGTTGCAAAAGCAAAGAACAAAATCCTATTACAAACAGGAAAGAGAAGACTGCAATTTTGTAGTAATCAAATAATTGTATTAGAGAAAGTGTTTTTAGTCCAATATCTAACAGGAATAGCTGTGATTTGAAAACAGAGGTTTCTGTTCAGAGTTCTCACTTGCCTACTGAGTGGCTGTAGGAACAACACTTTCTCTCTTGGCCTACCATTTTCTAAATCCAAAATATAGTAATTTTCTTCATATTGCCTCAGCTGTTGAGAAATCTTCACTTAAATTTAGCATAACCCATAATTTAGTATTAAACTAAAAACAATTATTAATAAGAACATCAATTGTAAAAAAAAATTATTACAGCAACGAAACTTTGAAGTAGTGCTACTGGCTCTTGTTATACAATCTTATTTTCCAATGAAATCAGAAGAAGGATTTGTTCTCTACTCAGATCTTAAAAAAAACCACATCATCCTTAATCAGTATTCTCTGGTACTTTAATTTTTAATTTTATTTCTCTTCAGCAGACTTAAAGATTGTATTTCCTATTACACTAGAGGAAACTGTTTCCCTTTTAGTTCAGAAAAAACAAACTCTTGTCTTTTACAATCATGGTCTGCAATTAACTTCTCATCTTTAATGTAAGCACAGAATTAATCTATCAACACATGCATTGTCACTTTTGTCTAATTATGCTCTATGATCACAGAAAATACACTACATTACAGAAAATATGCATTGGTAAGTCTCCATGYATCTACTATTTTGAAGCTATTCCTTGGAAAGCCTTCTCAAGGTGGGAGGGGGAACAAYAACAGCAACAACAAAAAAGAAAACCACAACAAAAACCCCAGCCCTTAATAGCTCATTTATAGATGTTTCATGTTTTCCATTATAGCAATCCCCATTATCTCATATTGATATGCATATGCCAGTTATAGTAGCCTTGTCTCATTTGTTATAAAAGCAATGACCTTTCAAATACTTTCCTAGTCTTCCTTTAAAAGAAATAACCACAAACATGCATGTAAGTGTCAGTGAAGTGGAAAATTAGCCTTTTGAAACAAGTAAGCCATCCTCCCTACCATATTAAGGAAACCATAGGACTGAACAACAACAACAAGCAGCATGCTGAACCACGTAAGGCTGCTTTTACTGTGCATGCTCCTCAAAAAAGTCCTTGACATTGCTAATGTTTGTCTTGTGTATAGGTCCCAGAGCCAAACCTCCATCTGGAAGAGATTTGCACCACCATCCAGAGGCATTTCAGGATCTGAACCAAAAGGTTTACAACATTACAATCCAGTTAATTCTATTGCTTCTAATTCCAGCTGGACTTAAAGTCTTATCTCTGCACTCCAGGCCTTCAGATACAGCCTATCACGGTAACACCAATTCCCGGAGAATTCRACTCCATGACCCAAGTGAGATTAAATCCCTCCAGATAGCCCAAGTAAATGGCTCATAACTCGTTTCTGTCACTTTCACTAATGCCTTTGTACCGTGAAAGAAACCAGCAAAGGTGTAAATATCTACAAATTATTAACTGCACTTTTTCCCTTGACTCCTATCAGCAATTCCAGTCATCTGGTTCCTGCTGAGAACATCACAGATATTTACTGGCTGAAGTTTCTCTTTAAATACTGCACTAATCAGCTACTGAATATTTGTATTCTATACCTGAGTGCTGTTATTTTTGATTAAATACATACACAGATACAGAGATATAAATAAATACAGAAACACCAAGAGGAAGAGGAKATACATATTTGATGTTAGTTGGACTTAAACTCCCTCAAGTCAGGTAATCCCACAGCACATCTTGTATTAAGTAGTTTTACCCAAAAGAAAGCAGATGTAAGCTGAAATATTTCAAGCCACAACATATTTAGTTTCTACTTATCAGGACACATTCATTTTCATGAACTGACAACATGATTCCCAAATATTCCTTTAAGACAAATTGAAGAAAAAAGCAATATCTTCTTAAAATACTGTAGATTAATAATGGGAAATTCCTGTACAAAGCAAAGCCTGAATAAAAACATGCAGTACAATGCTGGATAGTACTCAGAGATAGTTATCGTCAAACAAAGGTACCAGTTTTGTTTATTCTATACTTCACGTTTTTCTTTTGTCTGGTTTTGTTTTCCCAGAGAAGGAAGGACTTTGGAAGTGCACATGCACAAGAAGAAAGAAATAAGAAAGGGATAAGTAAGCTGAATCAGCTGCAAAAGTAGTCTCCAGAATTAGAAAGAAATATATTCCAACAGGAGATTTCTAAAGATTCAAGTAGAAAAAAAATCAGAAACTTTCAAGTGTCTGGATTTTGAAATTCCAGTCTGATTAAGATCTGTCTGTCCAGAGCACTGCATAAAAACAGATAAGACAACGAAAATCACCTACCAGAAACTCACCTCTTTTCTTTCCAGGATAAGAAAAGGACACTAGAAAGTCTTTGGATGCAGTAGATGTCCACCTTCAAACACTATCACTGCACAACACCAAGAAACTTCTCCCTTGGTACTTACTTCAGCAGTTTGCCTTCAAGACTGGGGCAGCACAGAGGCCAAGGAGCATCACATCAACCGGTGAGCAGGATCATCACTGATGGCTGTGTATGAGATGCAGCTGAGTTTCCAAATCAGAAGGGTGAGTGCCAGCTGGGGGCACTGGGCCAGTGACAGGGCTGTTGGTGGACCCTCCATGAGTGCTAAAACGAGGCACAGCTGCAGGACAAAGGCTTGGCCCTGTTTGTGGAGAYAGCACTTGGATGCACTTGCAGACTAGGCAGAAGAAGTTGTCTAGGCTAATGCAGRGAAAAGCTGAGGCAATCAAGAGCTGGGGATGGGAGCTCTGGACTCCACAAATACCAGTGGATACACTTAGGTCACATCCTTTCTGGTCGAGAACAGGGAATGTGAGCAATGTACACATTGGTTAGTCACATCTGTATTTTTAATCAGATACCAGGGGGTACCAGCATTATTGCTGGGAAGATCAACACAAAAGTTCTTTTCTTCTAGTAAGTCCAAACAACGCTATATCCTCAACTGCTCTCAGGGAACTCCCACCTAATTTGGCTAAAGCAATTCCCTGAGAATTACTMAGAATTAAAAAATGCCAAGGAAGCACTTTCTGCTCAACAGTTAAAGCAGTCAAGGAAGCTGAAACTCTCTGTTTATGGCTCATTTAGGTACCTTTAAGTAGAAAAAGGACATTGTGGCTGTGCAAACCCAATGAAGTTAGATCTGCAGGATTAGTCAGCAAAAGCGAAATGACTCGGTGTCAGTGAGGCAGGTGACTCCTATTTGGTTTAAATATGAAAATGATGAGAAAACCTAGCCAGCACAGCTCAGTCTATCAATTGTAAGATTGTGACCATATGCCAAAAGACAGAATGCCTTAGCAATCTTCTTTGGGGCACATAATAAATTAGCATAGTAAAGGTACAAAACTGGTCCCCCATTTAATAGTCTATATATAATAACTCAGGGGACACAGACCCAAAGAAAACTCTGTACATCTGTCAGCATTCCACATATTTTGTTTTACCTGAAGCAAGCTTTATAATTCTGAACAAGGTAAATGACATAATGGATTAACCCAGCTGAGACTGTCTTTGACTTATTTTGACTTCAATAATATTTATGCAAACTAAAACTTTATTTATTGGTATTTATGCAAAATACCGAAACTACAAAGCATGTTTTATTTCTATTCCCTGTTTACCCTTTTTAAATGCCACCAATGAACACGGCAATACGTTTTCCCACATGAACACTGATTGTCTATATTGAGACAAGTGGTTCAGATTTCTACATTTTTTAGTCATTGCGCCACCCAGTATCGGCAGGGTTATGCAACTAAGATGTCAAAGACCCACTGTGGAAATTGTGAGGCTCCAGTAAATCACAGTTCCACTGACATTCAGACCCCTATTCTATCTTTAAAAGTCTGGTCCAGAGACACTTTAAGCAATATTTATTTAACTAAATATAGACATTTATGTGTGAGCAAGATTTCCTATGTTCTCTTTGCAATGGAGAAAAATACATAGTTTCAGAGTTGGATCATCTTATTCTCAGTAAATGTCTAGAACAGGTCAGATGATTTGTGTCCTGAAATTGTCTATTCCTTTTTACCACAACGTAGAGTGAACTCCAACATGAGTATCTGTGTGATAAATGTTTAAGTTTAGGTGAGGTCAATCTATTCCTTACTGATACTCAGATGGAAGAGAACTGTTTTTGCTTTGCTGAGTTTGATATAAAAATTATTGAAGAGCTCTTTTCCATTAAAACAACTGCTGATATTAATTGTTTGCACCTTTTCAAGATACATAAGGTCAAAGAAAATCTGACTCATAATAAAAGGGGCTTATAGCATTGACATRTCTTTAGTACATGTTCATGGAGTAAATAAGTAAATAACTATTTGAATCCTAATAAAGGCATATTAAATGAGACATAATGGGAATGGAAAGTGGCATTACCAACATACAGGAAAATGTCTGATGGGAAAACTTCCTTTTTCTAGACTTATACAAATCTCCTTGGCCACAATGCTAAGTATAGAGCCTAAGTGAACAATATGTATCTGAAGACAGAAGTAAACAGAAACAGGCAAGAAATCTCCAACTAGAAATATTTTCAAAACYGAATAAAAGTATGTTTGTGTGGGTCAGAATTAGATGTTTACATGTCCATTGATGTTCAACTTGAAAAATAACCAGTAATTAGCATTTTTTTTCTGGCCCAAGGATGAATAATTGAAACTGACAGTTAAAAGAGAAGTTTGCTTCCTGGTTTTTCACTTCCTGAGAATGCTGGAAATACTAATCTGAAATCAGACTTATCAAATCATTACAATTGTATTATTGAGAATCTAGTTAAGGGTGAAAGAACCTTTATTTTGTAACATTTCAGTTAGATGTTATATCTGAAAGAGAACCCTAAAATTTTATTACCTCTGCTATCTAGCTAACATGTGCATTTGCTGATGATCATTTTTTTAATTAAGGATGACAAAACTCTTGCCTTCTAATTCATGACAATAGTTTGAACAAAATTGAAAAGGGATATAATGTTTGGGCTTTCTTGTGATTACATGCTAGAATACTATCAGTCAAATTGATGAATACATTAAATGCCAGGGTAGCATGATCATCTATCACTCTGTGGCTTACAAACACACTTATATTCATTGACACTATAATGCACATTAATRAGCATTGAAACAAGCAACTAGTATGACTAGGACAACAGTAACGGCCTTGAGCAAAGCTGGGTTTCCCTCTTTTACCTAGATTTATATGGCTCCTCAGGGGTGAACGTAGGAGACCACAGTGAACTTTTGTTGTTAATAATTTTTATGTACAAAACAGTCCTGTTTTTCTTGAGCCTTAATTACATCTCTGTAATGCCATGAAAATACCTCTTTATTAGAGCAGATGTATGTATTTAATTCCTGGGAGAGGTCACACTAGCTCAGCAGCCTGCTGTCACAGCAGTCCAGCTGCTTAACCAAGTCACAATGTACTGCTGTGGCAAGGCAGAGAAGGAATTAAGCTTTTGGAGGAGAGGAGGAAAGCTGAGTGCAGCCCCATTAGACTTTATCTCAAATAGCAAGCAAAGAAATAGAGGCCCTTCATAGAAGGACAATTCAGGTATCCTAGGGAAAAAAACTTCTGATGAGAAAAATTAAATTTGGAGATTTGTACCTTTTATCTTTTGCTTTTAGCAAAGCCGGCGGTGGTTCTAACAATACCAAAGGCTTAAGATTATACTCTACACAAAAGAAGGACATGAGTATAATTTTACTCTTTTTTAGTCTATAATAGAAAGTACTAGGATCTCTGCTGTCTTTTACAACAAAGATAGGAGCATCACTTTTCACTTTCAAAAGAGCTTGCCATTTTCAACAGCAGACCATATTTTATCCCAAAGTACATTTTTCTAGAAATGAATCTGGTATATTGCTAATGTATTGTACCGAACAGCTCATATATGGTTGATATACTTCTTATTATTTTTAATATTATTAAAATATTTTCCTTAGAGAAACATTTTGTGTTCTTACCTGTAATTTTTAGCTCCAGTATGCACTCCTTAATCACTATTACAACACATTATGATTTGACACTAACAAAATAAAAATCAGAGTTATGCACAAAGCTGAGAATAAATGTTAAAATGTACTGCCAATCCACAGACTGGATATGAATTGTGTCTTTGCAGAGCATTTTATTTCAAAGCCTTGTAAAAAAAGCAATTCTGAGACCTTGCTGAGYGCAGATCACATTTTTAGATACCTAACTTAAAAGAGGACTTAAAGGTCATCAAGCCTGATTACATTCTGTTCAACACAATAAAGTGCAGCCATGTGTAAATTATTATTGAGCAAATTATGAATGATTCATGGCAGATTTTTCATTAGAATGTAATGTCTCCTTTCCTGTAATGTCAACATTATGATCTACAGTTATTTCTTAGAGCTCCTTCTATTAAACTAAACAGGAGGAGAGATGCTTTTATTTGTACCACTTACATCTGCATGCAGTATATCCACTAGCACAGTTACATTCAAAACTGGCCATCCCTCTGCTATTTCAAAGCTCTCAATCACAAATTTAACAGGAAGGGTTATTTCTTACAACATGTAAAAACTTTTCTATTATCCTTAGTATTTGTTCAGTCAATGTAGGATTGTCATAAATAAATACAATTTCTCATAACTTACTTAAGCACCACTTTCTGTCACTCTGCATCCATGTTTTTCACTTTCTGCATGATCATCACACGCCTCTATTTACTTCTTAAAGGTTACAGAAAAATATCCTTGCCTGCTCTTTAGAAGATAGCCACTTCAAAGACTCTTTTGAAGATGAACAGCCTTTAACAATGTTTGATACAAAGCCAGAAAAGGGCATGGACTAAGTAATGGAGAGGGAATGCTTAAGTTATCACTGTGGGAAATAAATGCCAAAAATTCTGTTTATCACACAAATGAAATTTTCTCTTCCCCAAATAACTCTCTTCTCCACACATGCATATAGCCAACACCCTTCAGTGCTGATATCCATAAAAACTTGTCTTYGAAACCCTGTTCTCAACATATCAACTACTTCTTGCTTCAGAACTCAGACATCGTACTGTTCAAGTCAGATGGGGACTGAAGCTTGTGATGAGCTTCTGGATCTGAGTTTTGGCATTGAAAGTGTCTGGGTGTTTGGTTTACAGATTTGAATGAGAAAGCTATGCCTCTCTTCAGAAGAAACAGAGCAGATGCTGCACCCAGTCATTTTGTGTTGGTTTAGCAGCAGGCAAGAAGACAGCACTATGTTTCTATATTCGAGCGTGTTTTGGATTAGAAAAAATTTGCTTAAAAAAAAAAAAAGCAAAGCAAATTCCTTTTTTTTTTTAAAAGACTGCCATTAACAGAAGAGGGAAAATTATTAAAAGTCATTGTTATGTAACTACCAAGAAAACAAGCTTTTAAAGACAATATGGCAATATAAAACAATAAAATTGTTTGGTGATAGATTTATGTTGTAACTTAAATAGATTGTAAATCTTTACCTCAAGAGCAACATAAATCCAAATTCTTTTTGTAAAACAAAAAAAGTACAATTAAGTAATTTCCACAAAGAAACTAATATAAGACAGCTAACTAGAGGCTATAACTATAAATTACAAAATAAAGTATTTCAGGGGTTTCAAGAGATAATTTTGGCTTTGTTTGCATGCTGGAGGGAAGCATGACAGTAACAAACTGTATCTAAAAACATTTATGTCACACATTATCATACTAGAGGAGAATGTGAGATGACTAACGTAAGAATCCTAAGTGGAATGTTTCCAGATCTTTCTGATTCTGTTACGGAGCATTGGACAGGATTGTAAAACAAAACTTTTAATTTGTACACCCAACTTTATAGCTAATGTCCTCTCTGGTACTTGGAAAATTTTTTAGTCTGAAAATAATTTTTACAATCCTGACTTTCAGGGTTGATTTTTACTAGAAAACTAATTACAAGAAGATATTCAATATTAACTGGGACTATATGTCTGTAGAAAACACACTTTGGGTACTGAACACTGAGAGTTTACCTATATATTTACTTAGATTAATAAAAAGGATCTTATTTTGCAGAAGGCAAATCAATGAGTGAGAGCATAATCTGCAAAAGACCATTTTCCATTTTTTGTTTACATAACTAGAAATTTAGTTGTARTCTGCTTCCCTCCCCCACATTAAAATTCATTAAGACTATAAATAATATTAATCACTACCAAGAAATTGGAGGGATTTTATTAACTCATATTTCCTCCATCTTTTAAGTTACTTGAGTGGAAGAAAAATAGTCCATCTGTGAAGAATTATTACTATTAGAACAATCCTGCAAGTAATGTGGAATAAAGCCATTTCATAGTAATGTGTGCCCTGAAAATGGCCCTGATTCAGCAAGGTATTCAACCAAAAGTTTATGATTTACATATAATGCCACTGGCCTGGGCAGCTATATGATGAGAATTGAATAATATTTAAAATGGATATATATAAAGGGGAAAAAAAATCAACCCACTGTCTGTGGTTGTATTTCTCCAGTCTCATTCTAATTTAACTTCTGACTAAAASTCTTAGCWAAAAAAAAGTAATGCAGAATCCAGAATCTTGGTTTCCGGAAATAAGCAAACAGTATTTCATAAACTTGTTTCATAAGATTGAAATGTCAATTATTCAACGAGGCTTTTTGTAATGCATTTCCAAAAATTAATCTTCTAAAAATCCACCTAGCTAGTTTTTCTAGGGAAAAACTAATCAGATAAATAAAGAAGCAAACAGATCTAAATGATGAAGTTAATATAGCCTTGAGAATAAGGTTTGTGATCATATTACCATATCTCACCTTTCCCTCTCCTGCATTGCCAACCTCCTTGTTACTTGATAGAAGTTTCCGTTTTAGTYGTCCAGGGGTATTTATAATACCTAAAATTGATCTGTAACTCCATAGTTTTTAAAATAATATACACAAAATCATTGACAATAATTTGCTCTGTCAACTACTAGTATGTTAATGGTAATGCAAATAAATCTTTATATAACCACTGTATCCTTAAAAGCCCTAACCCAGCAACTCAAGCACAGCGTTAACTTATAAATATAAAAACAACCGCCACTGAAATAATGAGCTTTGCTGCACCTGGGCTTGAGCCAATTATGCTTCATGAGTCTTATCCACTTCCCTGAACTTACATAGCTGTTGCACATTTGAAGGTATCCCCAAAGTCAGAAACACGTGCCGTAGACCATGTTGTGGATCCTAACATCCACAGCATYGTGCTTTCAGGAATTTCTCTGAACCTGCGAGGTAGCTAGCTCCCTGAAAGTAATAAGAAGTCCATGTAACTTAAATGTGAGATGAATTTCTGATATATTTAAAAAAGCAAAAAGAATTTGCAGTAAAACAATGAGTTATGATGCATTATAAAGCAGTGACAACAGTGACCAGACTCTGATCTGCAATGAGCTGGAGTATCTTGTCAAAAGATCAAACTCTGACCCAACATATTTATTCTGCATTTGCATGGTCTATTGTTTCTGGTTTTCTCCCCTATTAAGCTCCTTTGCTATTGTTTATAACAATTTGTCTCAGAATGCTTTCATTAATTTTTAATATTCATGTTTTCTAGGGATAATAATTGAGAATCATAGCAGAGGCTAGTCCAAAATTATTTCTATTTTTATGTTTGTTTTATCTGTAATTGCATTGTAATAGGTTTCTACTTGGACATGAGAGTAATTAAAATAAAGCTGAAGTATCCTATAACATAGAGATTTCCACCTAAACAGTATTTTTAATGGAAATATTTGTATAGGTTCTCAGATATTGTGGTAAGGAATGTAATGAATAAAACACAGAGGTATTTAAACTAAGTAACTGTTTAAAACAAGCATCTGGATTACCAATGTTGCTGATATCTTGGGTAAGAAACATAGTCATAGAGACAGCTTGAAATCCACGGAAGAAATTTATCACCACAATCAGTGTTATTTGCTTACTACACAGATGAAGTGTGTTTCCAAAAATGGTTGCATGTGTCCATACATTTGTATTTTTCCTTTATAAATCATGAGGATAACTTCCTATTTGTTTCCTTTAAATTGTCTTCTCTCTGAAGTAAAAACATAGGGTAGCAGAAGGATCAAATGAATTACAGTTTTCTGCAGCTTCATATCTCCATTAAAAAGTTGTCAAATTCAAGGCTGTCCGTAAAATATCTACACATTATTGGACCATGGCCACAACATCTCTATGGTGTCCTAAAACAAACTGAAGACGTGCAGTTAAAAACAAAAAAAAAAAAAAAAAAAGAAAAACAAAAAAGCCACAACCATATTTGTGTTGATGGAGACATACAGAGTTCCCAGGCAGGTGCGAAGGAGAGCGAGTTTTATTACCAAAACCATGCCTTTTAAAGCAGTTAGCCCTTATCAGAAWACATACCATTGAAACACAGCAAACAATAATTCAACCAGTCACCATAAGCCACGAGGCGATCATGCAAAAGTTATATAACTTGTTTTCTCTACTTCTAAGTTAGCTGAACTGGTTCCTAGAGGCCTTTTTACTAAGCCAAAGTAACAGAAGTGAACCATGATTCTACAAGGGTAACAAGGCCTTCATTTTGCAAGGTTTTACCTATCCGCAACACATATTGTTACACAGCGGCTGGCAATTTAACTTCAAGCACATTTGTGGGTTTTGTCATACAGGCAAAGTGGGAGATTTTATTGTAATAAAAAGCAACTGCATACGTTTTTTATCTAGCTGTGGCTTTTCCCATTACTTCAGAAGAGGAGGAAAACTTCAACCACAGCAATTCAAGCCAAATTATTCGTCTGGGTACTGAAGTATGCTTCCAGACCCTTGCAGATTATTAACAGAAACCCTGAAAGCATTGCATAATAAAACCCAATACATAGCAAAAAAAAAAATAATTCCATATTCATAATCCCTTAAAAATGCCTACACAATCACAGAACTGATGAAGTGAGAAGCAACCTTTAGAGATCATCTAGAACAAGCCCCCTGCTCTAAGCAGGATCAGCTGGAGCCTGTTGCCCAGGCCTGTGTCCAGTTGGGTTTTGAATATCTCCAAGGATGGAAACTCCACAACATCTTTGGACAACCTGTTTCAAAGTATGCCCATGCCCTTTGTGCTGTCACTGGACACCACTGGAAAGGGAATGTCTCCATCTCCTCCATGTCCTCCCATCAGGTGCTTACACACACGTTACCTGTATGTTAAACGCTAAAATTAAAGTCAGTTTTATTATGCTGTTTTCATATTCATCTGAGTTCTTAAGTCTCCTCTTTTCACTTCCTATGATTTCACACTATGATTTCACTCCCTTCCCATAATAATTCTTTACAGTTGCCTCCTTTTTCCACAGTTTGCTATTTGCTTCTCCACCTCACTGTCTACCCTTCTTCCCTTCCTTGCCCAATAGCCTTTGTTCCATGGTCTATCAGTTTTCCCCACCAACTCTTATTTCTTCTCACCTCCTTCTGTCTTGGATGGTCCTGTACCAACTTTCCCTGCTTCTGTTCTGTCCTCACTTTCGTACTCTCCCCTCCACTCCCAAATTTCACTTACTGCTCTCCTTTTCTCTCCCTCAACAAAGACCATTACTTTTCACAGTTCCACRAGCTCTCGTCAATCCTTTTAGGGACAGAACAGAGAAACGGTAGACAGTGCATGTTAAGAACTTTTCTATGTAATGAGCTCTGTCATGATTAAGACTCACTTGCTGGATAAAGAAAAGAAAATCTATAAAATAACCACATGCTTATCTCCTGTAGAAGTACAGGGCTGCCTCTCAAAAGAGGATATGCCAGGGTTTACTGGCAGGTGAGTAGTGAGGGGGTCTGGGGGCTGCTTGGTGGTGGCAGCAGAGCAGTGTGAGTGTGGCAGCTGCTAATTATGCTGCAAATAACTTGGCTGGTTTTCAACTCCCTTTCTGCATTTTATGAGAAGATGCATTGGAGACTGTGGAACAGTTTGTAGATGATTTTTGGAGATATTTTTTTGCCGTTCCTTCAACTGAAGAGATGAAACAGTCTGTTTCAAGGGCTAACTCTTGCTGTTTGCCCTAGAAGCTGCCTTCATCATTTAACATCTAGCTAAGGAGTTTTGAAAGAAAAGGCTTAAGGACAGCCAGAAGACACAGGTTAAATCTCACATAACCTTTTGGGAAACCATTACAATAAATAGCTAAAGAATTACGGAGTAAATTACATACAAAGAGAATGATCCTATAAATAATTTTCTAACCTACAYAATAATGTGCTTTATGACCTCAAAATAATTGCTTTGTATATGGTACTTCAAAAATAATAAAAAAATTCATTACATGGAAGAATTCTCAAAATGCATGTTTCTTAGCATTTTACATCAACTTTTCCTCAACTCATATTCATTTTTTAACATGTGAAATTTCATCAGGAACATCTCAGCCCATTATACTTCTAAGTGTAAGTGTGTTCCATGCAATTTGCTACATGAAGCACCTTTCAGATAAAATATTAAAAGCTAATAATGATCAGGAGCACTGAGGACCAGAAATTCTAATAGACTTAAAAAGAATTGTACTTGCTCAGCACCTTTAAAATAGATGAGTTAGTCCAGTTTTGTGTTAGTGTGCACACCAAGGCAGCACTGCGCAATTTGCAYGTATGTAATTATCATCTTACACCTTTATGAAGTCACTCATCTGAGTGACATTAAGTCAAAGTGATGTGGAGTCTGAGGCATTTGGAACATCCTGCATGCCTTAATTTTTATAATTAACACTTTAAAAAGCCCCCCCAAACAATTAAGTGCAGTTGCAACAGTTTCTCTGTATAAGTCTTCTCTGYCCCCATCGTAGAGTTTCACGCACCATTTCTCTGTCTGCTTGCAGCTCTCYGACCTACGAATCAGGCACTCCTCTATGATGCGAAAAGCCATACCCGAAAGTTCTCTACCGTAAAGGCTCTGTGTTTTCTCTGCACCTTAGTTTAACCATCTGCAAAATATACAGGATAACAATTTCTGTTTCACAGCATGACCACAATTGTACACAATTTGAGTTAAGTACTGACGAATGATTAAAAAAGAAATCAACATATCTGGGAAGSTGTTTGAGATATTTGAAACTAAGATGCAAAGGTCACCATTGCAAGTAAAAACCACAAGAAAACAACGTGTATATCAAAAAATCGTGTTTAATTTCTGCATTTCCTTCTTGTCAAGAAAATGTCMCATATAGAGAGAGATAGCAAAAAATTACGAAGAGAAAAAGAAAGAAAATCCAGTCTTTCACTTCAAATTTCAGTATATACTTGCAAAATATATTGGTGGTGGTGTCTTTGGATGGCAAAGAATGGTCCTTTAACCTTGCAAATCTGTAAAAAATTCTCCTGGAGAGAGGCTGGTAAGTTAATTTTAAAGAAAGATCCTCTCCATATTGGCATTTCCAAAACACAGTATTTTTTTAATGTTCATAAGAACAAGTGAGTTCAGCGAGGCAGTTAGTTTAAAATCTCACAAGAACTATAATACTTTAATTTTTTTTAATTTAAAAAAAAATTCTGTATATAAGCACATATAGTTTTTCACTTAGRAGCAAGATCTTACTCTGTCTCTTTACACAACCTATTCCTGATTCTGTTTTTCATCTATAGAGTGTGGAAGAAATGTCTCAGTTTAGACACGATCCACAGAGATGAAACATGCTCCTAAACAGTGATATTTTTGAACAAATAGGAAATAGAAACTTTTCAATAAAATATTCTGGTTCATTTAATGATATAATTCATACTCTGCTTTGTACCAAAATACTGCTGTTTTAAATGAGATCTGTTCTTCAATTTTGTATCTATTTTTTGAGTTAAAGCTCTTTCACTAGAGTCTGAAATGTATAAACAATATGCAGCTTCCAAAGTTCATTAATAAACAATTTAGTAAAGTACGATGATGCATAATTCCTACRCATTTTATGTAAAAACCTCAATGGAATTTGAGCACGATTAGAAAGCAAGCTGTCATATTACTGACAGGGGCATATAACCTGCAATGCTTCTGAATAGAAGCTTTTCCTCACAGGCGATTCCTGAATTGTCCACACGGAACCACAGCATGCACACTGAATATCTAAACAGTGCAGAATATGTGCCTTAAGGTATGTGACATGAACATGTAAGTCAATCATCCTTCTCACGCTGCTCCCTAATGATTGACACAAACATTCYCACTGCCTTGAACGGACTTGGGATCAGATCCTAAATATTTCTGTGTCTTTTTTTCAAGTCACCACAGGAATGAGGAGATAGATGGAAGCAACTGCCTTCTTTCTCTTAGGCTGAAGCCCCAAGACTGTAGGCATAATTCTCAATTCTTTGGCATGCACCCATGGTCCACAAATTCTCCCTAGGTGCTGGTGTGGGAGGGGGCAGAGGCAGGGGAAGGGAGAGAAGAAAATCTGCATTTGATCCTCAGCCTTTAAGGAGCACCTGTCAGGATTTTGCTCCTTTTAGAAATGCAGTACAAAGACTTCTCAGGGCTGGAGCTGAAAGTGAATAACTGTACAGTTTTAACTAGTTGCTCAAGGCATGTTTTTGCAAGAATTACTTCTCCTAAAAATGTCACATGCCCATTGTTATGAGAGAAATAGCATGAAGAATATTCTTGTGTGACTTAAAAATGGGTAAAAAATCAACACAAATGACAGCACAAAAAATTATCCGCCTCTCTTGATGGAATTTTTGGTGTTGAAAAAAGGACACTGAATGAGAAAAGTAGGGAATGACAGTGAGATGGAGTAAAATAGAGGTTTGTTATTTCTCCAACTTATCTGTGCACGGCTAAGTCAGCCCCTTGTTGACTGTGGCAGATTTATACAGATGGTGCTTTTTAAGCACGAACTGTCCTTGAGTGGTGCCTCCAGTTCATAAGACATATATTTTACTGTAACGTCAAGCATTAGTTTCTTGTTTTCCCACCTTTCCCTCTCCCACACTGTTGTAGAGCAAAGGGCGTGTTTTACTGACCTTTTATATCAGTAGCTTTCTCTTYGGGGGATTGAAATTGATGTTTCAGAAGATTGTCCTTGCTTTGTTATTTAAGAGCACAAAGTGCTATGACTGTAGAAGATGCTGAGGCTACAGTTTGCTACATRTGGCAACCTTAAAACAGTCAATGTGAACAAAGCTTTGCAAGGTGGTTCTTCCATCATTGATTTGCCATTTTATTTTTCAACACTGTAACCTTATCAATCAACCACTTGCTTCTGTACTGTTGCCATTTTGCAGTGAGAGTTAGCAGAAAGGCAGGTAAATTTGTACATCTGAGATGAAGTTTTTACTGGCAGTTAAGACTAAGAGGAAGTACTAGGAATAGTTCATACCTAAGAATAAATAAGTTAAAAAGATATTACAGTTATCCCAAACTGAATTTTATGGACATGTGAATTTCAGAATTACACAGTTGCATCCAAAATTTCACTCAGGCTTTGCCAATCTAAAATTACAAATCCTATTATTGCAGTCTTATATTGTCTCAAAATCATACCATTAATGTTACAGCAAGCTCATCTCTGTGGGCCCAGTTTTTTAAAACAGAGTTTAGATCTGCTAGTTACACTTGGGTGTATTATTTCAAAATATTGTGTCAGGAAGATAAAGTAGTTTGTAGTTGTCACCCATATCCAAAAGTCAAGGGAATGCTATGATCACCCATTGATGCTACCTTAASTGTCTGACAAATATGGAAACAAATGATGTTATCTTCCTTAAATTCAGTTTCATGCTAATTAACTAAGAAGTTAGCATGTGGTTTTTTTGTCCCTGTTGAGTTTAACTTTTATCTGCAAATAATTTAATATTGCTGAGTCAGATATAAAACACAGTTGTAGACTGATAAGGTGTCTCACCACAGCTCCCAGGCTTTCTTCAGACTTGTGCTGAAATTTGTAATTACAACCCTGTTAATTTAAATTGGGAAGTCCCCTGYTTGTGGACACACTGTCAAATGAATAAAACTTTTCTTATCACTTACAGAAACTAGTTCACTCTAAGAACATCCTTCAGGTTGATCAAGTCTGAGGGATCTTTGCCTTTCTTTTTGCCTTTTCATTTTTATTATAATCTCATATTTATAACTAATGACTAAACTTGCAATAGTTTAATGAAATTCTGCCCCTTTCGTCTCTGTGCTATCTTAATATATGTGGTAAGACAACTCTGAAATATCTGGAGCTTGCCTATAGAACTTTAATAATGTTATAACATACATTTCTTTGATCACTGTGATGGTGTTTACTGTGCAACTGAAAGAAGTTAATTCCAACAAGAGCTAATTGCTAGCAGTCACGAAAGCAGATGAACACTTTTAAAAGCCCCGTTCCCTCATCTGCAGTAAATGGCACAGGTGCTATTTGCTCAAGCCATGATGAGATCAATATTGCAATTGTGCAAGACAGAGAGAAGCCTGGTAGGAAATTATGGGGGAAAAAAAACATGAAGAAACCAGAGACCCTGAAAATGGCAAGGAAAAAGGTCCCCAAAGGAGAGACGGAGAGAAAATCAAAGGCTGTCTGGAAGCTGAGTGAAGTCCTCTTAACAGAAATGGAGTATTTGGATTAAGACTGACAAGTACGGATACTTGTTTGCATTAAAATCACCTTCTCTTGATATGCATTGTTCCTACCATTGAGTTAAACAATAGTTTGCTTCAAATAAGTGGTTTGGGTCACAAAATTAATCTTTTGCCAAAAGATACTGCAGGAATAACTCTAACACCAGCAGGCATTCTGGACAATCAAGGCTGCAGTAAATTGGTGAGGGAGTCATAGAAACTGGGGCAGGGACTATTAGATTGAAGAGTGCCATGAAATGTCTTTAAAAAGCACCTGTAATGACACAAACAAATAAATAAAACTACCTTAGTGCAGTAGAAAACTGAAGTTTCAGGTTTGATCTGGAAAAGTCATATTCTGTAAAACCTAAAATAAACTAATATTACATTTCTACTTTTTACGTTGAGAAGGTAGCACAGTAAAGAGAAGGAAACCCAGTGTGAAGCTGCTTGGCTAATCTGATCTTTTGAAAATGTCTCTTTCCACAAGAATATTAACTCAATAGCAAAACAGCAGAAACAACTCCTTCCTGAAAGTCTTTCATCTTCCAGACTTTCAAAGTATAAACAGGAGCATTAAGAAAAGCTATTACCTGACCTGAGACATTTACAAAAAAAAACCCAAACCAAGACCAAAATACCAAAAGAACAAAACAAAGCAAACCAACCCAACCAAACAAAAAGAAACCAAAACAAAAAAACCCCACCAAACAAAATTCTGGGCCTGGAAGAGCTGCTGGCAAATAATTATCTGCAGACCTCATGACTCTCAAAGTTCATAGAAGAGATCTAAGAGGCAAAAGCTGTAGTTCTCTAAGCTAGTTATATTCACAGGAAGATTGAGAGCTCTTTGCAGCGGGCCCACCTACACATCCTTAGCCAAATGGAAATAGGACAGTGAGTCCTAACACATAAGTGCTGCCTGCCCAAGTTCACGACCAGCTGGAGGTAAGTGGGTGTCAATCTCATCTGTATGGCTTTGTCTTTGCCAGAAGCTCTAGAAAGGACAGCAACTGAGCAACTTASGGTTCCTACAGTTTTGGGATTGCCTTGTGATAGACATAAGAATCAAACTCAGCTTTAAAAAAGGCTTCCCCCCCCAGGTATCCAGCCTTTTCTTCTGGAAACACAGACTCATTGCTACAGCACATCATTCCCTCAGCTCAAATGTTTGACTTTGCAAAGCTTCATTACAGGTCTTCTACCTCTCACTCCACACAGCACTCCATATAGGAACAATTAACTTTATTATATAATTTCTAAAGCTATTAAGTATAACAAATACAAGGAGATTCTCAAAATAATTAGTAAGCTATGTGATAAAGATCTATTTCTAAAATATCTATTCTTTCACATTGATAGTGGGACACAGTAGGAATTATGCAGATTATTTTAACTAATAAGCTTGGAATTGAAAGGAAATGGGGTGATAAAAACCCTGTGCAGTGAGCTTCACAGCCAGACAAGGACATTTGGGTTGTCAAGCAGGTATTTTGCCCACAAAGCCCAGAAAGCTGTCMGTTCTTCAATGGCTATACTGCTACTAACTTGTTCAAATCCATCTTCGTCCAGTGTGCTCTAAGCATACAACAAAAATAATGCACGTGGGTCTTATCTGCAAGATGTAGCACTGAAATTACTTATATATCCTTTTYGTGTGTGTGTATATACACTCTGGGTTTCCAGGCCTCTTTTTTCTTAACCTTAGWTGCTCTTCTTCCCGTATCTATTCTTCATGGTATAAATACCATTCGTGGCACTGTTCTCTCTGCTAAAAAGAACTTTCTTCCRAGTTGGTTATATTTTGATTAACTTTGATATGTATGTTGTAAGAGATGCTGTGTATTAACACATTCATCTTCTCCTAGCAAGAATCACAACATATGTGAACATAAGCAAGCTCTAGAAATAGCCAGCTATGAAATGACACCAGTTATCTATCCACATAGCACAGACGATACCAGGCCAGCTGCACCCAGCATCATCTGGGATGACTGAGTGCATTACGCCTCCTGGAGATAAAACGTGTCACCCCARGGGATCACACAAAATAAAATATTTTCCAAAATTATTTTTCTAAATTTTTTTTCCTAGCTATTTAAAATCCAGTTACTTAATACCTTGCTTATAGTACTATAAGTTATACTTGGGAAAACTACTGACAGAGGAAAGACACAGTATTGGTATTCTTGCATTCTTTTTTTGCAATGTTAAATTGCTCATCAAATTTTTCATTGAAGTCATTTCATAGACAATAGAACAATATTCCTGATTGTACTGAATATGAGGCAGCTAGAATTAATAAAATTGATTTTCCAGCTTCTCTCCCCCATACCAGTTGGCAAAGTCAGATGCAAATTGCATCCACCTGTACCAAGGAGATATTGACTTCCAGGAGAGCACAGAAGAAGTTMCTGACAGGAGAAATGTCTTACTGTCAAGGAGCTTCTGGATGATGCACAAATTTTACAGAAAGCCAGCACCCTCAAGTCTTCCTATTCTCTTAGGAAAAACATCTGTTTCTTAGGATGACGTGAGTGCAGAGTTTTGGTTTTACTTCCCATATTGTAACATTTCTCTGAACAGACTTTCCACTGTCAAGAGAATATCAGACACAGTGAGGCACAGGTTCCTGAGTATTAATTGCTCATGGTATTTCAAAAGAAAACACCCAACTGAATTACAAAACAGATCACTGAACAATTTCAATCAAATCCTTTTTCTGAAAAATATTTTCAATGAAGCTTTAAATGTCTCAAACTAAAATAAAATTCAGACTAATGTCATCTCACACTTGTTTACACTTATTCTGAGAGTGCAATGGAAAACAGCTGCTGTGACAAAAACTCTTATATCTTTTCTTTTTTGCTGAACTTTCAGAACCAGGTCTTGGCAAAATTAACAAYGAAAGGGCATTTTGTAAAAAATTACTATTCAAGCTTATGCAATAGAAGGCTCTATAATGACAATTTCAGATTGTCATCTTGATTTTGTCTATCCAAATCTTCAGAGTCACTTTCAGGTAGGYGAAGTTCATTAACTAAGGAATGAAAAAAGGTCTTTACTCAAAGTTGGAAATATTTTTCATTGTGTTTGTTGTCAACATGGTATTTGGAATTAAGTTATCATGTCAGCTATTTTTTCTAGTCTAAGGGAGAGCAGCTAAACTCTTCCTCTTCATTGGCATCAAATCAGGCACTGAAAGACCAGGCCACCTTGTTTTCTTTTCTAGTCCACTGTTTCAGAAAAAAAATAAAGAATCAGAAAAACATATTATGACAGGTAATCATTTGCAAACACACAACTCTTTCAACATCTGCCATGTTCAGCTTCATTTTATAGCATCTGTCTTGGCAATATAAATTGTGCTTGGCTTCAGAGGTGCTTTGTGCCACACAGTGAAGAAAAACAATCATGACAACTGAAAAATAAAGCATAGGATGGGGGCAGGGAGAGGGAGAGCTGAGAATGTAGAAGCTGTTCACTTTCTCTAGATTTATTTTAAAAGAGTTTTATGTTAGCTTTCCTGTATTCTTTAAGCAGCATACTTTTGCCAATGGAAGAAAAGTGACAACTACTGCATTTATGAAAGGTGCCAAACAACCTCAAGCATTTCCAAAAGAATCCCCTGGAACAGCTGCACGAAAAGAAAGCAATTTATTCCAGCACACGCAGATGAATTATGTCAGTAGAAATTTATTGCTACAAGAAGTTTGTGGGTTTTTTAGACACAGAGGCTATATTATAAGCATTCCAAGAAATGCAGCAACCGGGAAATATGAATTTCACATGAAAACTATGAAGGAGAGAAGGTAACTGTGCAGAATACTGCATCATCTCATCTCACAGCATAATAACTTTCCTTTCTAAATACTTGTTATACTTAGAAGCTGATTGTTATGAGCCAAAATACATTAAAAATAAGCCTGGCAACATACCATATAATACACACAAAATGTTGTGATCAGTCTATTTCACTCAACCGTATTTTCCATAAGTCTATAGACTACACATAGAAATGGTAACAGTGTTAACACATACTGTCTACATGTGTGTAAGTATGAGAGGCTAGGTGCTTTTCTGCTTTTGAAAATAGGTTAATCAAAGAATAAAATCATATATTTACCATAAATTCTTACAGAGTACAACATTGTGCAATTCAAAATACTTGAAAATTTGTCTATAAGCAGCAGCGGTGTTTTTCTTGATCATACTGGTCTACAGACGTACAATATGCTACAGACCAATTCCTCCATGAATAGCAAACTCTTGACACAAACCGTAATTGAGATCCTTCAGTGGTGAATTGGGAAATATTTCAAATTTGATGTAAGAACAAATCTTTCCCTGCAATTTGAAAAGACAAAAGATTTTACCTAAAGCTAAAAAAAAAAATAAATTCTTTTGTATTTATGAAAATGAAAGGAAAAAAAGACATTGGTTCAGAATCCTACTACTAAAACCAATATTAAACAAAGTGTCTTTTGTGCTTGAACCCAGTCTTTACAACAATATATTTGAATGTGTGCTTATGTCACAGATGATTTAATGATGTGCCATCCATAACCAAAGACAATAATTTGCAAATCTTACAACTAAACACTTTTAAGATATCTAAATACTGTCATCCAATGTTCAATTTAATAATGTTAAGCAAAACATTTGTTTCTATCTCTATCATGATAAACAATCAATGAAAATTACTAAATCATTCTCATTTTTTTCTCCACATAATTTTCTTTCATTAAATCAGTTCAATATTTAATGTAATTCAAGAAGAACGACAAAGAAGGTGTTCCAGTGGATAGGATGCAACCTTGGAACCATTACACCTTGCAGACAAATTTTCAGCTCTGTTATGATTGCCAGGCTGTCAGGATCTGTAGGGATCTGGAAGAATCCAGATACATCTCCAACAATAATGATGTTAAAATAAAGTGACTTCTTTAATTCATTCAGTTGACTTCCTCTAATCTACTAAGGAGCCCCCAAACCTTACTCTGGAACACTAGCACGCCTCCTTAAGCTCCCCGGAATTGCTGGCTAAATGAAAAGTCTCAAAAAGTCTGTTTCTAATTTTGTGGCAGATCATGTGTGCTGGCTCTAATAGATGCGTAAAGCAGAGCACTGTGTTTCTTTCCAGCTGAGATCCTGGAGGCCACCACCAAGGTAAAGCCTCACATAGAGCTTTACACATACTTGGGTTCTGGCCAAGCRTTGTCTTGCAGGGGTTGGGGAAGGGAGGGGAAGGCACAAGTGGTCCAGAAAACATAGTGCAAACAACCTACTCTTGAGCCTAAGAGCTAAATTTGTGCTGGTAAATAAAGTATAAATTACTGAACACAGAAACAGATGGATATTAAGAAAATAACCAAAGCATTCTGGCAATGAAAATACTCATTCAAGTTATAACTCAAGTGTGTAATTTCTAATATACACATTTATCTTAGAAGGATGCTGTCAAGCTGTTCCTCATCAATTTTTCGGTAGCTGTTACCAGGCTGCAAGGTTGTGGAAAGTTTTGCTTTGATAGAAGCTGAGTTATGGATGGGCCAGGGGCAGCACTGCCAGTGTCAGGGGGAGCTTTCCCCAGTGTCCTGGTTTTACTTGGGATAGAGTAAATTTCTTCTCAGCAGCCGGTACAGTGCTGTGTTTTGGATTCAATACGAGAACAATGTCGATAAGACACTGATGTTTTGGTTGTTGCTAAGTCATGTTCATCCTAAGTCCTCAAGGACCTTTTTGTGTCTCATGCTCTACTAGTGAGGAGGTACACAAAAAAGATGGGAGGGAGCATAGTTGGGACAGGTGACCCAAATCGGCCAAAGGGATATCCCACACCATAAAACATCATGCCCAGTGTATAAACYGGGCAAGTTACCCAGAGTGGGAGCCCATCGGGGTTCAGGGATGGGGTCTGGCATCAGTCAGCGAATGGCAAGCAATTGTATTGTGCATTATTTGTTTTTTTGCTTTTTATTATCATTATTTACTATTATTACTATATTTTACATTGTTTCAATTATTAAGATGTTCTTATCTCAACCTAAAAGTTTTACTTTTGCTTCTTCTCCCCTTTTCACCAGGGCAAGGGGAGGTGAGTGAGCAGCTGTGTGGTGCTTAATCACCAGCTGGGGTTAAACCAGGACATCCACAGGGACCGGTGCTGCAACTCACACCTGCAACACAAGCGGCTTGCTTATCTTTTTCACTTGCTTTCCCTTTCTGATGACTTCTTCAAAGAGCTGCAATCATAGAACAAAATGAGACAAAGTGATATAACTCTACCAGTCTACTCGTGCTTCGCTAATCCTCAAAACAGTTGAACAGTTAAAATCTGTTTCCCTAATAGGAAAAAAGAAATCATRAACATAGGAAATCATAAAGGTTTTTTTCTATTTGTCAGCATGAGACTGCCAGGCAGATACTCAGAAATTTTGGGAAAATAAAAAAGAAAAAAAAAAAGACAAAATCCACAGACCCTGTTCATTTGCTTCTAAGTTGCAAACAAATRATTAAAAGCTTTTGAAAACGTAAAACCAGTCACTGAAGTACATCCTACATCTTACTGTCTTTGACATTTGGCCAAAGCAAGTCCTTGTTACACTACCAATACAACCCTGTTTTTGTAGCACATCTAACCTAGTTCTAATTAATGTGGTTCAGCTGTCCTTACCAAGCTGTCCTTTCTCCTGAGCAAATTAAGCCATTGCTGTACTTCCAAAATTCCTCATTAATTGTGCTTATGGGGGAATTTAGAATACGTTATTCTGAAGGTATTCTAAACATGAGACTGAGTCCAGGGAAAATGCATGCAGAATGGCAGTAGATTAATGTAGTGTCGACCTATTCTGGTTGGCTTCTTAATTACAGAGTAAATAGGAAAGCAAATAACGTGCAAAAGCAAGAAAAATAAATGCATAAATTCAAGTGACAGATTATRTTTCTAATAACAACAAAACATGGTTTCTTGCCAAGGCTATTAATATAGTTTAATTATGTCACAGGTAAGATTTGTGTTTAAATAATATTTAAGGCATCTCACACCAAAGAGTAAAAGAATTTTTTAAAATGCATTTGGACAGACACTTTATCATCTTTCATAGAGCAATCATTTTTCAAAACCCAAAGAAATATGCCTATGTCTCCAAAGGGACTTAAATTACAAATTGATACATAATTTTTAAAATCTTTTGTCCTCATAAAAGTACARAAATCCCTTCCTCTTTAGGAGTAGAAGGAGAGAAGATAAATTAATACCTGGATATTTTGTATAACTGAAAGGTATTCACAGTTGCTATAAGCAAGATGAATGAGCCAAGAGGGAAGAGGGATGGAATGAATAAGCCAGAGTAGAAAAATGGATTATTGATTTTAACCATCAGACAGACATCAAACTGTGGCAGTCACACATAATAAGCAACATATGATTCAAATTTCCCTTTAATTTCATGGACGCTCTGCCTAAGAGGGCTCATTGGTTTTGATTGTTTTTTTTATTCAGGATGATTTGACAAAATTAGCTTTTGCTGTTCCTTCCTTTATTGTTGATGTTTTATTTTCCATAGCATTTTAAGAGAGAAAATGGGCTAGTAAATGCTACTGRTCTCAAAAAAAAAAAAAAAAAGATACCTAAACCTTTAAATCAAATTGCTCAGAAGACAAAAATTACATCCTAAACTAGGGTTTCCACTGTCTGTCCAAGCTGCCTGAATCAAACTGATGAAACTAAACCAATGTTTTCTGTTAAACTCCACTTGTACTACATATATGCGTATGTATGTATGTTTGCCTTCTGTTTTCAATAATAATTGTAATTTTTTCAATAGCCACATTACTGAAACAAATGCTGACTTGGTCTTTTACAGTGAACTTTATGTGAGGAACTAGAATACTTTATGTTGTGATTCCTTTGATGGGGTGCCATCAACCCATTATATCACTAGATCACACAGAGGAAAAAAGAGAGATCTTTGGCACTGCTGTGCTGCAGAAAGTACACTTCAAACATATAAGCTATCTAAATGTGAATTGATCTGATTTCTTTGCACAGTATCATTGCTGAGAATTTTGTCCTTCACTATATATAATAATACTGAACTGTAGCCCATGAATCTCTCCATATGACTTTAACATGTAATCTAGAGTAGAATTAGCTTAAGATTTAAAATAATAATAYATACTTTGAGCAACTTTTCATACATCTCTTACAATAGTTTGCCTTTTATGATCCCTGTAAAGTATTTCAGACTATTTGTCAGAACGAACATTTGGTTAATGCCTAATATCACCTAGAATAAAAATGGATATAATGGTATAATCATATCCTTTAAGTCTCACAAAAGTTCGTACTAAAGTGCATGCTACCAAAAAATAGTAGGTGGTAACAATCTCAAAGGATTAAAACAACTCCATATTCAGGGAAACAGCTTTTATCTAACTTTAAAGTTAGATAAACTTTAGTTAGTAAAAACTTACAACAACATAGGAAAAGGTACAAGTAGAGCACAAAACCAAGATAGAATAAGGACTTAACAAACTCTTCACAAGAAAAACAAAGGAAGAGAATATATATGTGAACGCAACAAAAATAAAAACTAAAGCCACAAACTAAATGTGATTAAAACTGTGCTTAGCAAAAATCTGAAAAAAAATCTACAAGGAAGAAAGATCTGATAAAACTACAAAACCATAGACATTAATTTTCGTTAGGTCTGACAATACTAGGCAGTATTTCAGGAACAAACATGCAACAAAAGAAACTTCCCTCTATTAAATATGACTTTTTTCCTGTACAAGTAGTATAGCTACTACTGAAGAACAGTAGGTGCATTTAGCAACTTAAAAGCATTGCATTCTGTACTCTGAATACTTTTAGGACAGAAGAATCAGAAGCATACCAAATTTCTTAACCTTTCTGCCTAATTGGATTTAATTTTTAAATGGACCTACTTATAGACTTCCATAAAATTCATTTTGAGCTCAGGAAAATAAGCAATTTTTTGAGGATAAACTATTTTTCTAATAGATCTATGAATGAAACAATGAATATATCTTAACTGCAAAAGTATCATGAAACCTTGATAAGAATGACAAAAAAAAAGGATTTTAAAAATTCTGGTGGACAGCCCTGTGGCTGGCACGATTGAGGGAGGAACTGCTTCCAATTTCTAGCAGACCAGAGAAGATGATTTGCTTTATGACAATCATGACCCATTTTCAGACCTGCAACAAACCAAATGAATCAATGGCAATATCACTGTCTGCTTATGAATTGACAGGTTCAAATATGAAACCTAAAYAATAATATCATCTTGAAGAATGTTGTCTCAGAATGACAGTAGATCCAGAAACCATGTCTGGAGTGTGAAAACGAAGGAATGTCATTGTTAAGTGAGTGTAGCAAGGGAGATGACTGAAATTTGCAGCATGTGCAGTGATTCAATATCGAAGTTTTAATAAAGCAACATGTACCTTCCCATATTGTTTAGAAAAAATTTTGAAGGCAGATGCCATCATAAAGAAACCATGTATTTGTGATCTCTCAGAAAGTGAGAAACAGAAGGGAGAATTATTAACATTATTACCGTTACTACATGAAGGGAAAAATATAAACACAACAATGTAAGTCTCTCGCATATGGTAAATGAATAAGATCTTGATTCCCACTTCTCTACAAGTATGGTAGGACAATGTAGTCATACTGCAATATGTATCTACTGTGGTATAGATATAAAGTAGCATAAATATTTAGTTAACTCAGGTGAAACAAACCCATTCCTGAGAAGGGACTTTTTTTTGTTTAATTTTAAAATATAATACAACATATTAATGTTGTAATGGCTTTTATAAGGCACCAAGGATCATCTTTAGATGTCGCAGTGGACACTGCTTCAGAAGCTGTTATATGTGACCCTGTGAAATTACCCTCAGCTGGCCTAATTTTACCCAACAGCCTTTCTGTGTCTTTGGCTTTTTTTGTCTGGAATTTTCACTTGAAAGTTACAATTTATTATTTCAATGCTCCATCAGCCAACTGCCTTGGAACTCGTTGTAATTGTTTGATTAGTTGTAATAAACTTACTTTCCTATCTGCAACACACTAAAACACAGAGAGGTGCAACTTAGATGACTAACACAATGCATTATTGAACAGCCCAAATTAAAAGGGAATACAATTAAGGCTGCTATCTGTCTGGATGACGGATGCTTTTCGTTTTCCACTTTTAAAATAATGAATCTAGTTTTCTGTCTCACCAGTTCAGCTTGTAAATCTTGCACAGAAGATTTTTAACATACTCTCTTTCTAGGGAAGTGGCAACTGTCTCCATCCCAACGAATGCTGATATTTGACATCCTGTCCCCTACTCCATTTTCCCATATCTGATTAAATATAGGGAAAGGTCAGGCTTTTTACTTCAGATACCAGTGTGCTCATGGGAGCTGACAGTCAAAGAAAAAACTTAGTATGGAGAAAAATAAACAAAAGTGATCCCTTACATTCAGCCCCACGGCTCTTTGGGATGTCTGATTCTTTCTCATATTAAAATCCCTCAAAATAAGCAATGAAAATTAATTCCATAAGCTAGGAATAATTTGAATTTCCCAAAAGCCTACTGTGATGGCAGGAAAAACAAGAGGTAGCTCAGGAAGGAAACATATGGAAACAGATAAAGCTGCAATGAAGTTTGCTCACATCATCAGAAAACCTGCACAATTTCCTCAGAATTAGCTGAAGATTCTATGATTTATCTTGTCCTTGTGCCAAAACAATGTACCTGTGAAGAAACCCTAAATACTATAATTGTTCAAAATCAAGGGGTATCAAATGTAGCAGTACCTTACAGTACTTTTAATGTTTTTCCTTATTGCATAAATAACACACTTCTGATATACCAAGGCTCAACAAAAGATGGCAATGTGCAGAGGCTTGAGTAACTCCATGCTGCATTTCTAAATCAACAGGTCCCTTGACATTAAATAATAAAGTTCTGATACAATGTCTCAGAAAATCTCCATGTAAATACAGATATGCTTTGCTTTCTCACTGGCATGTTTGGAAACCAATTGTATGGTTGATGACAAGTGACATAAGTACTGAAAGGTATGTAAAGAAGGTGCCAGTATGTAAAGAAGGAGATTTGACTTCGGGCTGGCCTTAGTTCAAGAATTTCTCTTTAAAGGTCTATTTTAAATGTCCCAAAATTGGCATTCTTGTACATACTAAAATGGAGGGAATAGCTAATACATACAGAGAATGGCAAATTCACAGGGAAGTCTGGGCACGAAGGAATAAAATGTCATTCACCTTGAAACATATCTAAAGGTAAAATAATAATTCTAGGCAATATATCCTGAGACATACTCTTTCAGAGACAGAGATAATTCTGAAAGACATGAGGTGGTGCGATGTCCTGGCAGTTGGTGATATAGAGATGAGCACTTAATGGAAAGGAAAAGGGTCAACATACATTTCACCTATGTGCATAAAAGACACTCCATCACTGGAAAGAATGATAAAATGCATTTTGTATCTAGCTCTTGCATGATGGCACCTTTGTTTAATTCTATTTCCAGAATACTATTAACAAATATGCATACAACAACCAGGGCAACAAATGCCTACACATGCCTACAAGGCTGTACCTTGTAAAGAAAGAATAAATGATTAAACAAATAAAAAGGAAGCACACAGAGTAACCTGCTAAGCCAGAGAAATGCAAATTATGAAAAAAAACTACCTGAAAATTTATTTAAAAGTTTTATTCTTGTTATTATAAAATATGTGCATTTAACAACTATTAATCTATTAATCCTAAAATATACTAGTGAAATAAGGATGCATTATTTATTTTTGTTTCTTTCAGAGACTAGATATTGTGTTCCAGTTCAGTGAAGTATTTACTGGAGTATTAAATTTAGGCCCTTGACTAATTTCAGTTTTCTTACTGAACTMCAAGCATCTTACTTATTCAGGACCCTTATTCATAGAGTCCTTAAATATCCATCCTTACGAATAAAATGCTAGGAGAGCCAAAATTTGAAATTCTCTGAGGTTCTAACCCGATGCCTTCGCTGAGAGCTGATTTTTCTTCTTCTCCTATTCGTTAAGCTCACAAAACAAGCAGCAGAAGCCAAAGACACTTATAAACAAAACCAGGAGATTAGCAACACTGGCAAACACTGAATATCGAGCTATCAAGCATTAGCAGAGAGATGAAGCAGCAGACTATTATGGTTTTTTCCCACATCTTGCCAATATTTCTTTTATGTAACAGTAAACACGCTTGTGTTATTCAGTAAATTCACAATGACATCTATAGTATTAAACACAGATCAGAAAACATAAAGCTTAACCTGTGTGCATGGATCTGAATTTACAATGCATGCTTGCTTTTGCTCTTGTCTATTAAATACTCAATAATTCAAAAAACCAAGCTCAGTAAAGAGTAGGACTGAATACCAAGTTTCCCATATTATCACTTAGTAGGAAAAAAACTTATTTAGAAGAACTGAACAATTGTATATTTAAAATACTGAAATTCAACCACCATCTGTTAGCCTCTAAGGCAGATTTCATTAAGGCCATCACCTCTTCATGAGTCACCACAGGGAGCTATCATTAACATTAGCCATGATTAATGAGGATGTTGCCAATTAAAATTATTCCACTCTAAAGCTTAGCAGCATTGTGACAGTGTCACATAGCCTAACTACCACCTCCGTTCTCTCAGTTGCCTCATTAAAAARAAATCCCTGTTGCAGTTTACTTTAGATTATAATGAAAACCCATACCAGTTCTGGAAGGTTCTCCTTGGTTACAGAGACAGGTTGGTCCTTTCAGGCTGCCTCTGGAAAGTACTAAGATTCAATCACTAAAAGAAGAGTCTGCACCCACTATAACACAGGGGGGTTAAAAAAATCAGGTAAAAGGTAAAAAAMCCCTTTATCTTATCACTGTAAATCTACATGAACTTAATTCTAATCAGTATGTTCAATACACTGCTGTTGATAATACTACAATTAAATGTCATTATAAAGAAAACAGTCTGAGAACCTAGTTTTCCCTTTCCTCTGAACACCCCGGATCTTTTACTTCTTTGTAGTTTGTTTATTTAAGCTAGGTAGCAGGGTGGTTTATGTTTGGGTCTTTGAATGGATCCAAAGGGGCAGAGCTGTCTTTTCTGTTTGGTTCTTCCACCCAAAATCTCTCTCTTCTGTCAAGTGGGAAAACTATAGAACAGTTCAACCAGAAATAAGTATGACAAACTATAAACTCATTTTCTCAGGAAGAGGAGCAGTTTCCTGCTTTGACCTTACCATTTTTTMCTGGCCATATTTCCACTTTTACAGCCTGTCCAACGTCTGGGCTCCATTAGGTATGTGCAGCATGGAACTGCAGTAAAACAATAGACTATTCCAATCACACAAAATGCAGGTTAGGTAAAGGAAATAACTTTTAGTTTGATGCATGGTTAACACAAAACCAGGACACATTAGAGGGATGTACAAGTAGCCATGAAGGAACTGAAGGCCTTATGAACAAAGTGATGAAAATTATGTGATCTCGTCCTAAAGTATTTCTGTTGTTTAAATTATATTTTAATACAATTAAATAATAGTTCAGAATGTTGATATAAATAAGYAGTGCAGGAAAGCTGAAAGACTAGGTGAAGAAGTTTATTAAATATGTTACAATAGGCTATTTTTTAGTAGCCAAATATCACTGCCAAAAAACCAAAAGATTTTTTGCAAAAAATTTTTTTAAATGTCTATTTGTTTAGGCACTTCTGTTCTGAGGCTTTCCAAAAATAAAATTATGGCAAATTATGCTAAAAGCAACCTTTTATTTCCTCCTACTATAAATGCAAAAAGAAAAAGAAAAAATGTTAATACATCATTAAAGCTGAAGCTTAGCATGACAAAGGAAACTCATATCATTAAATCCATGGTGCTCCCTTGCTGAAGGGCTTCCTTTCTCTCATGGCTGCCCTTTCTGTGGTTGCTTGGAAAGCACTGTGCCACTAGAACATACTGCCTCTAAAGGGTTTGGTGGTGCTTGTCCTCCACAAAGAGACAGTCCCTTAGTGCTGAGGAACAAGACACTGAAAATACAGCCAGCAGACCAACCCTCAGTCCAGCTTCACAGACTCCTGCTTACTTCGGGCTTTTGGTCAGCTTAAGCAATCCCAGGAAAAACTAGTTTTTGTGAATTTATTTCATCATTTAGAAAGGCAACTGTGAAATCCTGGATATCTATAGGGATTGTATCCCAAATTTAATTTACCATTTTTGTTCCTTATTTATATTTTTTACTTTATTTACCTAAAACAATTAAGCTAGGCTGGTTGGTTGSATAAACTAATATAAACCAGACTTTCAATAAATCCTATTTTTATTAAAATAGGAAAAAAATAACATTCCTAATGCCAGTGATGTTACCTATAAATATTTTTAAAGAACTCTTTAGAAGGCAAGAAATAATACTGAGAAATTAATTCTTCACTTTACCAAGTTTCATTTAGAATCTTCTGTGTGAGTACAAACCCCAAAATAACCATCTCACCATTTTTATTTATCAACAAACACCATTCTATTCCCTGGTACTGTTGAAAAACTTTGAGCAGGAATCTTCCTCCTTATACATTCTGCTTCAGATGGAAATTCTAAAAAACTTTATTTTGCTTTGCCAGTAGCTGAATGTACTGTCAAAAAGCAATCATAATGTCTCTGCTGAAAGTTTTGATTGGAAGACAAATTGACTCAGACCTAACTATTCATTTTTAACAAGGCCCATTTCTGTTGTACTGAACACTGCAGACAGAGAAATAGACATAGAAATGGCTACCACTCTTTTGCTTCATTTTATGCTTAGGAGAAAATGTTTTGATTTGTTTCTAGACTTGTTTAAATTAGCATGAGAAAAAGAGATAGAAGGGAATTTGCTTGAAGAGTTGCTTTAAGAAATTTGTATTGCATTTAATTCTGAAATGGTCCCACATGATAGCTTCCACTACAATTCTGGTTCATCACCTACATCGTCTACAGCATCTGCTTATATAGACAGCTTAAACCAATTCCAGTTTCTCATAAATGATCCTTTGTATCAAAGGAATTGTAACAAAGGAATCCTTAGCTCACTTAAAATTTGGATTTCAGAGCCAATCCAAACTTTGGGGAGCATGGACCCTCATGAAACACATGGCATGGGCACAAGGAAAGGCCAAATGGACAGAAGTTGTCAAGAGCAAGGCTGGAGGAATGTCTGTGGTTTCATAAATCCTAAAATCTTCCATCAAAGCTACTTTGTTCAAACCAATATAAAGATTACCCCTTCATTCTTTCTGATCTGCCTATTACTAGCGTTATACTTATCAGTAACTATTTTCTGCCTATTTAGCTGATCAAAGTGGAACTCAAAAACATGAGTTTCATTTGCTTCAAAATCTTGTTAGGTGGAAGCACACAGAATCCTTCACAATAAACAAAAGGAATTTTGTAACTCATAGGACATTGGTAAAATTGCTGTGGGTGACTAAGCAAAATAAGGTGACTATTAAACTTCTGAGCATCTACTGGAAGGATTGTGCAATATCTGCATGCCACCAGCGTTCTCTTAAAATCCAGTACAAAAATAAACTAACACAGAAAGCAAGGAATATAAATGATATTACTTAAAGTTCAAAAAGTCATCAAAATAGCTTGTTTTCAGTGCCTAGGAAACTTGGGAACAATGGACCACTTGTTTCTTGATGGAAAAAGAGGTGGTCAGCTAGCTAGGCTTTGTGAAGGTCTGTGTGTGTCAAGTAGATGGAGAACTGTTGTCAGCACTAGAAAATATTCATCTGCGTACCAGCTGGCTTGTGGCAAGATAAACTGTACCTTGAGTTTGCATATTTCAAATGTTCTTGACAAGTGAAGTCAAGGTCTGCAGGGTATATTCACACATATGAGACCTCGGTGTTGTTATTAAAGGTGGAATCACAACAGTTTCTTAGGTAAACACTAATTAGTGACTATTAGAGATTCCAAACATGACTGTATGGTTAGAGAAAAGTCAATGAGAAAAAGCAGAATGCCAACTCTATGTGTACAAAGGTAGCTGCAATTCCAGAGCTGAGTGCATTGCACCTGTCATTTCCCACCTCCAGGGTGCACAAATGTTAAACTAGTTTTTTTTGTGAGCAATGAAAGTGAAAAAACCTGTCCCTTTTGGACGCTAGTAGCCAAGGAAGGAAAAGGCAAAGGTCCAAACACCTACTAAGCAACACAAAATTGGCACAGACAATGAGGACACACAATGGCACACACAAAAGGCAAAGAAGTTTGTGTTTTGATATATTTACTGATGAAAGTTATTAGAGTGTTTTCCAGTTTTAAAAAGCCTCCTTTTATCTTTATTTGAAGCAAGGATTTGCTAAAAACTTTCTGTGGTAAATGTAGCTCACTTGTTCTCATTAATCAAATTCAGTGTTTAAAACTGCCACAAGTCCCTACAACATTTTCTTAATGACTATCACTTTTTGACTATACATCCCACTGTTCTTCTGTAGCCGAAGCTACCGCCTTAAAATTCATTCCCCCTAGCAGATGCAGAAACAACTTAAATGACAGAGCTCCAGGCTGAGAGAAGTGAGGTGGAAGGAAAACAGCAAAGTTGGTATCTTCCACAGTTGAAGACTGACAAAATCCTGAAATCATGCTTCAGTTGACTACACAAACAGGGTACAAAAAAAGCCAGACGATAACCCAGAAAATGAACACAGCACATTGTTTACTCCTAAGCAGCTCTGTAAAACAGTGTGACACTTCCAAAAAACCCCTTTAGTCCAACAGGCTGTCAACACATAGCCCTCTGTGAATGAGAGAGTACAACTAAACAACATCACTTCTACTTACTGCTGTCACCCATAGTGAGCTACTGATCTTACTAATCTTACTAACCAGCAAATGCATCCCTCTATTACTGTAGGCACACACTTAAACATTTCCAAAGCAAATTGTGTAGAAAATGAGCAGACAATGTGCACAGGTGAATGAGAATGCATGCACAAAGGAAAGCATCAGCCAAAGAATGTCTGCAAGCATGTAGTCACATGTTGCTCTAGAAGAGTCATGTTAACAGCATGTCTGACTTCACATTTGGCTGAAAGAGAATGTAGGACTCCCACAAATGTTATTTGAAGCATATTTTTGAGGGTGTATGCATTCATATTCTGATTTGACACAGAACAACCTATGGGTAGAGTAAGGTTTATTTCTAAATCCTCTTTAGATCCCAAAGTGCACATGACAGAGACAAATAGAAAAGACTTTTGTGTTACTCAGCTGAAGTTTCTTCAGTTGGTTAATTGTTTATACTAGTAGCGACATCCAGCCCTCTGCTTAGAAACCTGGCAGTCAAGATATGGTAGATGCTTGTGAGGAGTGGATGGAAAATGGGAGGCTTGTCATCAGAGATGGGTTTATGCAACCTTTATGAAGTTGGTAAGAGAAGACTCCTCCAGTCACATCTCATAATCAGGAGTTTTCCMGGAGGAAGTCTAAATTGAGTTATATTCTGATTAGAACAGCCTTAAGAAAAGCTCTTGTATACTAAGAAGATGAAGACAGCACCTTCAGATGGCAAGAATTTACTTAATTCATGTGTGTTTAATTCTAAATAATAAAATAAGAATCTGTTCAGAAGTCCTGGAGTGGAGTTGTAGGAGTGGCTTCTCCTGTTGGAAATGCCTCCACAATCAATCTTTTGATATGGAATTTTTTATACCTCTGTTTCTGAACTAGAAGAATGCTCTAGGGAATGTATGCTGAGAAGCAATATATTTATTTGCCATGCTGCTTGCTGGAGCAGCTGCGTCCTAGGCCTCAGAAAACTGAATATGTTCTTGAATGTTGATGACTGCAGATATATATTTTTTTTTTCATATCTTTGGAAAGAACTGCCAGATGTTAAACAGTGAATTATCCAAAATATGTGACACCTACTAGGTAACACAGGAAAGAGAATTCTAACGGGTGACTTAGAGTTTTATGGTATACCTTACCTGGGAGGGACTAGGGGAACTCCACTTGTGGTCACACTGTTTTGTATAAGATTCAAAGTATCAGTGATACAAAAGTGGAATTCCTCAGTTTATCATTAACAACTCTGCCCAGTCTCTCTGGTGACTCTGAATATCTATTCGATAAAATAATTAAAACGTTTTAAACTAAAACAATTTCAAAAAACATTAAAGTGATAATAAGCATCTAGTCTAGTTCAAGTGTATTTCTACAACTTTCAGGCAATACTAGCAATATTTTTTGCTCAGACTTCATATGATCTGATAATATCTGAGATCAGATACCTTGAAGACTTTGTATATATCTTTATGATAATTCTTAGGTAAGCTCTACAGTTTCACATATCTTCTACCAAGTATTAATGTTCAAAGTTCTCAACAACCTTCCACTGCACCACGGGAGCTTACCAGCTAAAAATCATCTCTACAAAAAAAGGGGGTCCTGATGGACAATGAAAAAGCAATGTGCTCTTGTGGCAAAGAACAGATTGTGGACGATCCTTGGAGATACTCACAACCCAACCAGACACAGTCCTAGGCAACTGTCATTTGTTTGGGGCTAAATTTGCTTTCCTCTGAGCTCCTGCAGAAAGGCTGTACAGAGGGAAGAATCTGGATCCCTGAGAGCGACAGTTTCAACACTACCATTTACACTGGAGTTATTATTTAGGATAGGCTTTTAATTTGTTTGTTTGTTTGTTTGCTTGTTTGTTTGTTTTAAAGACATCAGTGGAAACAGGAAAAGACTCAACAACTTAATATCATAATATCAGTCAGAGTGTGGTTTCAATATTATACGATGAATTTCACTGCACAACAGAGAATGTCAGGATGTTAAACTTAAGGGATGAGAGTCTCTAGTAGCTGGCCTGAGCTGCAAATCTGAGAGATTGACATCCATGGATTCTACAGCTCACCAGGGCCTTGCATAAGGATTCATCAGGATACTACCTCAGATATAGAAAAATCAGAGAACAAAATATATTTAAAGTGCAATAGTTAGAATTCAAACCCCACAGTTTTACAGGAAGGTACATGTTGTCAGGCATTTTCCTAAATGTTCAGAAAGAAGCAAAAATGTACCACTGGCAAACATAACATCCCCCTTCTGGAATAAATTCTATCTACTCAACAACATTGSCTGCACTTTCTGAAGATCTTTCCCCCAGGTTAAGCAGATCTATATTAATAAACACAGTTAGTAACCTTTGTGTGCTGTGTGACAAATTCTGTCATGGTTTAGAAACCCTCAAGAGTTGATGACATTCATCAAAATATATTCCAGAGGACTCATACATTTTTCTCAAGCAGTTTTCCTAAAAGATGAAAGCAGCATTTGCAGAGCTCACAGAGTCACAGAAAAGCAGCAAAAGGATTTAAGTAATTAATAGTTCTGGCAACACAGAACTACCATGAACACTATTACTTTACCTCCCTCAATACCAGGCCCTAACTATTAATGATGCTATAGTTATTGATCCATGAGAATTTCAGTTATAAAACAGCACTTTTCAGAAGTGATATAAAAACAAGCTCTTTCCCGAGCCTTCGACATCTCAGCTCAAATGCCAAGATTTTATTAAACCCTCTGCCTGCAGAGGAGAAAACTAAATGCTTCTCTGCAATTAAAGAAGCTTTTAAGTCATAAACACATTTTTCCTTTTTCACATTTAAGAAATATTCGATTCAGAATAAACAGAGAAGGGGATTATAAACCATATTTTTCAAAGGTATGGCATAATACTTCAAAATCTAAGACTATTTCTCTGAAGTACTTGATTAATATACCTTACTCTTGACTAGGCAATTTAAAAGCTTCCTTACATTTCTTTATTATCACTGTGTTATAATACTGGAGTAATTAAAATATCCACCTTGGAAAAACCTTAAGATGTGCATTTTATGAAATATACAATCTTCACTTGAGGAGTTTAAAACAACTCAAAAGGCTGAATACTGTGATCGTTGGTCAAAACCCATACAGCAGAAAATACTTCTGTTAGAAAAGACAGATAAAGTATGCCAGATTCGGTCCACAGACATTTTTAATATATGAACAAACCTCTCTAAGTACATATTTAGACAAATGATCAGACTACGGCCTTGTAGGTAAATAATATTTAATTATAAACACTCTGAGGGGATCATACCATTTTTTACATTCTGCACTCTATATTAAACACATGGAGCAAACATACATGTCAGGAGAACCATGGCGGCAGTCAGAATTTTCCCCCCTGCGTATTTGGCTCCATTTAGTGTCTTTACTTGAAAACCTTCATTAAAGAAATGCAGTCAGTGTTGTGTCATGACAATGACAAAGGAGCACAAATTATTTTGGGTTCCTGGTTTTCAAGAACTAAATTTAATTGCCATGGTTAGGAATAAAATAAACATTGTTAGAATATATCATATGTTAGAATACAACAAGTTAGAAACAATAGCTTCCAAAAATAGATGTGACACTGCAGTTTAAACTAAAATACTTAAATCAAGACTATGCACTTGACCTGACATGCTACAGCTACTTTACAGGCCTAAGATACCTCACCAGGCAGATTTTTTTCACACTTTGCAAGTTGTCTTATTTCAGCAAAGAGAGACTGCAAAATACTTTTATAAGCAATAAGCTGAATTATTTTGAAGTAAAATCAGTGYTATACTAATGACTTTTGTCCAAACTCACCAATACAAAATATCAAACTATTTTTTTACTAGCAACTTGCTTTTATATTAAAAAATCCTTAATTTTTACTTTTATACAAAATCTTAAAGCATTTATCAATTTATTTATCTGTAGTTTTCATTTGTTTAAGAYAAATTCAGAGAGAATATCCTACTTTCTCAACACTCTACTCCGCTTTCCATAGAACAGTTAAGATTATCTTTGGAAATCTGTCTGGGTGAACAGGAAAACTAAGTTAGCAGTAGCCATGCACAAACCTACTAAGATTTTCCAAACTAGTACCTGAGCAAACGGTTGCCATCCTGCCACTGCTTCTGTTTTCTTCTACCCAGAAATCTGAAGTGACTTCAACCGTTTGCAAGATACTGACTGCTTTATTTCAGGTCAATGGTTTTACCAACAGCTGCTCCACTGTAAAACTTCTCATTTACTGGGAAGTGCAAGGGGAAAAATTATAATAACGAAAGTGAGAATGACACTCTGGTACCTGAGAGCAGTTAAACGCAAAGGCAAAGAACCCAGCAGTGTCCCACAGAAAGCAAATGATTTAACTGCATGGCTGCCTACCTCATTACACAGAGAAATATAGTCTTGCAAGTTTTGCCTTCATCCTGTGCTGTGTGGAATAGCAAATCCCAGCATTTCACAGAACGGCTGTTACAGTGAATTTATGAAGCACATACTCTTCATCTTCCTCTGCACCTTCCCTCTGTTTTTGCCCCTTGATCAGGCATCAGCAAAACAGGCATGACTGAATCTGTTTTCTACCTTTTCCATCACTTATTTACGTATGTCTGCTCTGGGGCTATACAAGATGGTGGGAGATGTGGGAAACATTTTGCACATCACTATTGCAAGATAGTACTAGTATAAATGGCACTGATACAGCAAAGTATCTTCCCATAGGCACTAATTATAAAGCAATAAGCTCACTTGAGAAGCGTTTGCTTCCACTTGTTTCCTTCAGTATTCAATGCACTGAAGTTTTTCTTCTTTCCTCCCTGGTTACAATTACACATTAAAACCTGAGACAAATAAAAGTAGGAGAYAGAATTTTTTTTAAAAAAACCATAACCTAAATCTCCCTTGTTACTCTCCCATGCATGCTTTTGTATAATGAGTTATAGCTAAAATTTTCTGACTAGAGAGCCTTATTTTTAGAAATCTGGCTTTGAAAGAGCTGCTTATTAACAGAAGCCTGGGTTCTGAAAACAGGCTTCTGACTTGACTGCCAGATTTTTTGTGATGAAGTATTAATATTTTGTATATTTTCTGCAAAATGTTAACTTCTTTAATGATTATCACCTACCCATCATTGTCAAGGACAAGTATTACAACATGTGCATAAATTGTATATGCCTATGTGAACATATAAGGTTAGCCTGATTATATTCTGACAGCAGAGCAAAACCAAAATCAGTGCAAGTAAATGAAGATGGTTCACTTTGCCTGTAAATGAAATGCAGAGAGCTGACAAAAAATGGGAACAAACAAATGAGACCTCAGAAGTCACCAACGGGGAAAGAATGGAGTGGGAGAAGGAAAGGAGAAATGAAGGCATTTTACTTTTATTTATGCCTACCAACAGCTATCCCGTCACCTCTTGCAATTCCAAATTGTCTGTTGTCTCTTTGCTTATATACCTGGCCACTACATAAAGACTTCAAATACAGACACTTCAGTAAAATTTTTCAGTGCCTAAATAGGGAGCAAAAGAGGTTTTAATACAGAAGAACCTAGGACTCACTCCTTTCTTTCCTGCTGAAGGAGATAGGTAAAGAGTCTGAGCCTAAGGACTGAGTCATAACCTGTAACTCTACTTCCCATAAGTCTGTAAGTCTCCTTGGTCTCCATCTCTCTGAGATAATGTAACTGAATTCAATAAAGTGCATTTAATTAATTGATTAACTTTTAATTGAGACTTTAAACAGGAAAGAACTGCCTGGTCATCYTGCGTAATGGGATGCTGAAGTTCCTACTCTGTTTTTCATAAAAAATAGGCTTTATTCCTACAATAGACCCGTATATGTAAGAATGTCATATCTTAAAAAGGGCTGTGTTAGGTACTGGTAGAAGTTTAGACAGGGCAAATTGGAGTTCAACAGGGGCTACGAACACACCAGAGACGTGTAGTCAGCTGGCCAGTACTGAGTTCCTGACCTTCTGTCTCTGGGGTCCAAGTTAGCAAGTTTAAATCCACTTCAGTTTATTTACAGGTCTACAGTCAATCTACTACAGTCTACAGTGAAGAAGTGTACGGATTCTGGTTAAGATTTCTCTCCCTCATTCCTCAATGGATTTCAATATTTGAATTTATGTCTTTTCCTCCCCACGTACACTTATTATATTCACACCCAAAGTAGAAAACATTTTCATTTAGAAAGAAAAATACTGTGCAAAAGAAAAGACTATGTAAAATGCTTATCAAGAATTTCACTTTTAACTCACTGGGAAAGAAGAAAGAATCTTCTTGGATAAATACATAGATTCTTCCCTCAAGTCTCTAAATCATGAACAGGGGGAAATCAAAGTTCCTGGTGGGTTGAAGAGCAGAAGTGGTGACACAGAGAGAACAGAAGTGACTTTGGCATTATGGTATCTTATCTGTTGAAGGAAACCACACGTTCTGAAAGTGATATGCTCAGTCCTGGGGCAGGGGGAGAAGAATGAAAACAATTAAAATACCATTAACAGATGTACTTTACATTGGGATTTACAGCATCTTTAGAAACTGTTTTACAGCTGACCCTTCAGCACTGAGGTTGATGTGTCACAGGGGTTAGGAAGCTCTGCTGTAACCAACAACATGGGATGAAGTTCTGCTCTGCTCTATAATTCATGAGGACCATCTCACTGGCAAACAACAGGCTAGAAAATTAAAATGAATTCCCAAATCCAGGTGCAGACAGGTGGTGACAGGAATCTAAACCTAGGAAACTAAATTACCATTTTTGTAAATCTCTTGGCATAGTTAATGACAGATTTACTTTTCTCACAGGAAGAATTTTCAAATCCATTCTCGTTACTGGCACCCGAACTGAAAACACTTGTGTATCAAACAGGTCAATTCAACCAGCGAGGTCTGCTCTTTAACCAGTCCACATATGATTTTCTGCTACAGCAGTCCCAAAAGTAGTAGTCTGTAGTTTGTGTCTTTGATATGGTGCTGAGTAACTGCTGCAGCAAATACTATTATTTTCTAAACACTATTACAAAGATAGAAAACCATGATGGAAAGTTTCTACCGCAATACAAAGGCAGGAAAGGTTGACTTCAGCCATAAAAATTTCCAAAGGTGATGAAAACGAATGTAAAACTTTTCAACATTAATTTTTTTCACAGAGAATTAATTTTCCTTTCACTTTTATGGGTGAGGATTAAGTATAACTTCACCCAAGTCAAGTATTACAGGTCTAAAACTTTTACTTTAATGTAAAATAGTTATGAGTGACAGAGAATACACCCTCTGCTTTTTATGAACTTTCATAGTCTATAGTTACCTGTTCTTGGTTACTAAACACTAGAAATAATGTATTACTCTAATATTTTTACAGTATGTAGTTAATTAACCATGAAGGAATACTGTATATTTATGAATACAAAATAAGACCCTGTCTGCAGTTACACTGTGATTTTCAAACCATGAGTAGGCATAATATAATGTAAAAATAGAGAACTATATTCTTGTTTGTCATTCAACACTCCTGTTAACAGATCATGAGTCTCTGCATATCAGTGTTACCCAGGCATCGCTCCCTGAGGTCGGTGCCTGAGGAGAGTCTCAGCCACAGGGGCTTCCTGCGGACACAAGTCACACTGCATGGATCTTGTTGTTTACTTGATTTTACACTATACTGAAACTGTAAAATAACATCGTTGAAGCCAAGGAAAGTGCTGTTTAAAACCAATTTGCTTATCTGCTGCTATTTGTCCAAAAGAGCCCAATGATTCCACTTACTCCCAAACTGAAATTTTATTCTGATGTAGACGTGCTGCTGGTGGTGACAAATGGAGAGGCCTCTTCCCTCATGATCCCCATTTGAAAGGTATTTTATACACGTACACACTAAACTATGTTCCCGCTGTTCTCTCTCAAAAAGTCCTCATCCGTGTCTGCATTATCCCTCCCCTCTTGAGTGTTGTTTGCAAAGTGAGAGCAGGAGGACGACCAAGGAGTTGCTACAGACAGTCAYGTCCTTCTTCATTTCATATGGAGACCTGTTGCCAGTAAATTCATCAAAATTTTAGCAGTATCGTTGAGGTTGAAGTAAAGGTTGTGATGGACCACAAAATAACTTCTTTTTCCACCTGTGGTCTTCCAATTTTTGTATAAATACGAGACACCTCATTAATAGGTGTGTTACATTCTGCTGAGTTTTAGCTCTGTATGGACAAGGTAGAAAAACCCCTGTCATTTCATCTTAAATGTAAAGACATACTAAGAGATTTCATCCCATATATTTTGAGGACAAAGATATTAACTGAGTCAAATACCAAGAAACAGAGGTTCCATAAAATATCAGAGCCATTGACACTAAAATATATTAAATATTGCATAACAGCAAGAATTAACAAAATAAATCCCTTCCTTTTCCCACTTTATTCTACTATATTTTGTTTTCAGGAGGCTAACCAGGGTTTTTACATCATTCCACTAGGTTTTGCAACCATGTGGTCAAATGGAGAACACAGTGACTAAGTGGTAGACTTCCAGCCTCAACAATCTGCATTTGAAAAGGAGCAGATCCATATGTTTTTCTCCTTTTCTTTCTCTCTCTCTCCCCTTTTTTCTCTTTTTCTTTTTTTTTTTTTTTTTTTTTGGTGTGTCCTGTACCAGTTGCTACAAAAGTTGTTCTTTTTTTGCATAAGACACAACATTTGCAGGAGCACTTTGTACTCTGAGACAGTTTAAATTCCTGACAATACAGGAAGCTTAGAGTTTGTTCATTAAAAAGAGCCTTTCCCAGAAGTTAATCTACTGCCTTAGGTTTTACCAGCAGCTTTTGGATTTATGTATAATTGGAGAACATTTATGTATAATTAAAGCACATACAGACAGGTATGTCTAATGCAAATTGTTTTTCTAAGTGGGATGCATCTATTTACAGTAAACTAGTGCCAAGATTGTTGGAGCCTAATTCCTTACAGGTTTACTTTCTGAAATTGCTAGCCACACATTGCTGAGACTCATTAAAAGTAAATATTAATGGCATGAAGATTTTTGATCTTTTCTTTATCATTAACCTCTATGTCACTTGAAATACTAGCGTAAGACCAGGTTCTGAACCAGCTGTTCTCAGGTGAAATCTTCATTCTTCAGTTGAAAGAATAATAAATACAGGATCTACTGTTTTATGCATTTAGTGATTTTACACATATACCATTCATATGTGCTTTGTACAGATAATCCTTGCTTCAAGATAAAAATACCAAACAAGAGGTGAGGCTGCTCATGCAATATGGTCTAATAATTGAAGTGCATCACTCCTAATATGCTTGATCACATTCAGCTTTAATCAGTACTTTAGTATTTGGAGGGCAATCTTTAAAGACAAAGGAGAATAGAGAACTCAGTTACATTCATTCTCACTTGTGTATTGTTTATGGGTCTCACATAACCTTATTACTGTAAAGGGAGTAAAATCAGGCACTGATTTAGCTCACTAGTGACAGTAGCCCTTCTTTTTTGAGAGAAGCCCCCCATTCAATTTCTCGCTAGAATGGATTTTTCACAAATAAGGATAATCTTTCATTTAGTGTTTACACACTTGGTTACCTCTTAGCATTCCTCCCTGTCATATCAGGTTTTAAAATTTTATTAAAAATTGCCAGAATTCATTTATGCATTAGTTGGTTTTATTATAGTTATGGACGAGCTGRCATTCAACAAATTTTGCATTAGGAAGTAACAGTCATGATTTTATCAGAATATAGCAGGACCCATACCAAATTTTGCTTCATTTTCTTGTGACATGTTACTGTCCATGCATGTCCAACATATGCAGCCACCACAAAATGAGTATCTGTACTGGCAGAAAGTAAACTATTTTCACTATCCCACTTTCTTTCTCCCCTTATCACCTAAGACAGACCAAAAACACTCAGGCCCCCTAATTTATTTTATCAGAGAATACAGGGCAAGATGGACTGCTAACCATGAAGTATACAGGAAGACTGCCTCCCTGAAGCATACGGGAAGATTCTGCTCACCACACAAAGTTAAGGTTCAAGTTATATCAGTTATATTCCAAATAAGAAAGCTACAAAGTGCCAATTCTCTTCAATGGAATATACAAATTGAAATGTGCTAGAAAGAAGTAAAAACAGAAGAGAAACATAAGAGTCAAACTGAAGGAAACTTTTTCCAGCAGAGTATCAATATTTTAAATAAAATGACAAAATTTGTAGAGTTACAAGAACCTTAATCCAGCAATTTTATTCTAGTTGAAGTAAATAAAGCCTATGAATTCCATTTTCCTCTTTAAACTACTGTTTTGCCCAAATGCCAAAGTCAGCAATCTTAGCCCTCATCACTGGGCCTGAATTTCAGGAAATAGTTTTTTAAATCAGCAAAAAAAGCAGCACTGAGACAGAAGGAGACAGAGAACCAAAGAAGCAATCTGCTGGCTCTGGTTTCTGATCACAGCCTAGAACCTGAACTGCCTCATTCTGCATTCCTCTTAACTGGGTTAGCCACAGGGATGGGAGGAAATCAGGTCCAATGTTTGATAACATCAACTGAATAATTAAAACACACATTAAAGAATTGTTGTCATGAGGTAAGACCTGTAGGGAAATGAAGAGAAAAATGAAAAAAAGAAAAGTCTTTGACACTGTTCCAAATGCCATGGAGTGAGGCAACATTAGTTTATTTTTAAAATCCATCTTCAATAAATAAATCTGTACATCACCATCAAGAATTGATGGTATCTTATGACATAGTCTTATATCAAAAAACTCCACCATGTATGACACCACATAATAAATACATAGCCTAAAGTGCAAGCCAAAAAAAGTGAAATAAAACATAAATAAAACTATTGCATAGTGACAGCACCCTTGCTTCCATAAGTTGGTATTCTGGCTTTTGCTTGTTTTTCCTTTTAGGAATTTTTAAWCCACAGAGCATCCTTTCCCATTAGCCCAGAATAAAAACAACCCTCAATTTGTCACCTTACAACTGACTGAACTAATTTATATCCTACAACACAGGAGATGCATAGATAAGCTGTTTATTCTGATGGCACCTGACTGCACTATTTTAAATCCATTTTGCTTCTCACCAAAAGTACTGTCACACTTCATTCAGGAAGAGACTTAATCTGGTGACTTGACTTCAACAGAAAGGTCCATGAGGCCCAAGACTCATGCAAGTAACCAGAAGGTCTTTCAGTTTGGTGATTATTTTTTACAGAATTGTATGAAATTATTTCTAACAACATACAGAAGGAGCTTGAAAGTTTTGGACCCGAGCTAAAGCACATATAACTATAGATTCAGAAGAGATTATATATTAAAACAAGATTATTCTCAGTCTTAAGCACCACCTAAAAAACCAGGAATATCTTGGATTGAACACATTCCTRCCTATTTGCCCGTTTGTTAGTTCAAAACAAAGAAAGGAATTAGACCTGACTGAAATGAAAAACCGAAATTCAGGGGAATTAATTTTCTCCATCTGAAACAAAATTTTTCAAATCACGCAAGTCATAATGTACATAGAACATCAACAAAGAACATGTTGCTCAGTTGAGGACGGTGCAAAATAGCAGATCCCCTTAGCCACACAGGTCACAGTGCATGAGTAGACAGGCAATCTGCAACCTGAGGGAGGACCAACACACTTCAGGGAAATATTTTTTTTATATTTTGAGAATATGCCCTACCATCTATGACACCTATATTGGTAACAGACAAACAACACCATCTTTGGTCATTTTTTCAAAGTTATGGACGTTACTCTGCAACACTCCTGTGTTGGGATGAGGCAGCAGTTCAGCTGGCAGAATATATGCAGAGCTAAGCAGAAGAAAGCCAGCAAAAACATCTCTTGGTGCTCTTTAGAGGAACCTGAGGCATCAGCTAAAATGCACTGCCTTACTCTGAAAAAGGTAACTTCTGCCAACTGAGCTGACTTTTTGACTGCGCTTAAGGAAAAAAGGACATGCTGATTCTAATGATTAAAGCCTGAATTCAAATTTTTTTTCAAAAAACGAATAAAATCTAGAACTTGGAGAGGTACAGACAGATTCGAAACAACTGCAAAGTGCTTCCACCATCAGATCATAAATAGCTGATGTGCACATGCAGATCATATCCAAGGAAATATACCAATGATACTCTCTTCACTCATCTTTTATGACAGTGTGCAAATAAAGTCTAGACAATTTTCAGGGTTCAATGTTACATGTATATTTGTATAGTTAGGAAAAAAAAGAGGACTCCTAAGATAACCATGTTCTTAACACAGAAGCATTTACTATCTTTCAAAAATACCCCAAACCAAATATAAACCCCTTCTACATTCAGATATACCACTAAACTCTATTTTCTGCATAATGTAACAAGCTTTAAATATATGGAATTACTACAGGGAACCAAAGATGTTTTGTTTCGTTCATTTGGTTACAGCAGAAGAACTTAAGTAAGTACTAAGAATTTATTTTTGGGTTACAAAATAGTCATCACCCCCAAGAAGAAGGGGAAAATCTTCATTAGAACACCACATACCTCTGCCAARAAAGTTAAATCAATATAACTACCCTGGTTGTGGTTCCATCAAGTTAAAGACGTTTTATAGTAATGAAGCTCTGGGGAAAGGTTTAATGAATTTGTCCTTAATACCTTTAGATCACGAACTTATCCAAAAAAGTCTAATCAATCTAACTTAAAATTAGCTGATTTTTTTAGTTAAAGAAGTCTGAGTTTTACTTACATAATGTTTAAGTACCCTAAACCTTTCCTATTGAATAATTCTGTCCAAAACTAGGAAAAAACCCACAATCTCAGACACTCCAAATGTTTGGAACGACTTCTTCCATGATGAGTTAGAATAGAGACCTGTTTATAGATATCTTAGAGGTAAACAGTCCCTTTACTATGTTTTAAATTAACCATTAAAAAATATCAATAATTTAGATAAAAATACTATAGATTATGATGATAATAATAATAATAATTTGGAAAATACATCAACTTCTTAATGGAGGTGAAAGTAACTTATAATAAAATAATTTGACATTTGCTACTTCTGCTACTACAATACCTTAAGTAAATACACTTATTTTTAACTCCTAAGCCAGCTGGTGCCTCAGATATTCCAGCATTTTAAAAATTTGGAGGAAAATTACTACCCTTTAGAACTGTTTAATACTCACCAATTATGAAAAATCTTGAAATAACGTAGAACAAGCATGATCTTTTTGTACCCACAGCTATCTAAGGAATAATATTGGGAAGACAGAACTTTGGCTGTACTTTAATAAAGAAAGCAAATTAGGAGAGTTATACACAGGGACATCTGAATCTCAGTGGCAGCTGCCATATTAAAAAAAAAGCCCCACTGTCACATCCCATGATTTGTTTGTATTGTAATAAATTCCACAGCACATTTTGGTCTTATTGAGTAGAAAAGGGGATCTGGCGGGGGGAGGAGGGTGAGATCAAGAAGGATTTACCTACATATGCAACTATGGCTCTAATGTCTGGAATGCTGATGAATATTCATTGTATCTCCTTTCAACAGAAAAGGCTAAGAAACTTTAGAAAGAGGGTCTTTCTTCGTGACAGGAGCAGTTACTGTATGGAGAGATGGCCATCTTTGCATGTAGTTAAGACAACAGCAGAGCTGCCAATAATTAATATGCCAAAAAATGTAACTTTTCACTTCCCTGGCCAACAATACATGTTTGCAGGTGCAATATGTAAGCAGAAGGAAAGAGCCTTCCCTCTCTGGTTACATTTCTGCCCCCAAGAATATCCCAAACTAAAGTTGAATAAGGCTTACTTAGCACAACTGTTGGTACTCCCTTTTTTTTTTCCCCCAAAATATATACATCTAAACAAAAAGGCATAACAATAGAAATAGCACAAGACTTATAAGAGTGAAACAGTGTAAAGTCCACATCTGATCTGTATTTATACATTCAGAGAATGTGCAATATTACACAAAAAAATTCAAATACAACTAATATTTTTGACAAAACAAGTGTTTCTCTGAGCATGGTATTTTTTACTAGTCCCAAGCCTTTCATGATATACAGAAACAGACATTAAGGGTGATCTCGCCTCTGTGTATAAATATCTGAAGGGAGAATATAAAGAAGGCAGAACCAGTCTCTTTTCAGAGGTGTCTAGTGACAGAAACAGAGGCAACAGGCACAAACTGAAACACAGGAGGTGCTGCCTGAACATAAGAAGCAACTTTTGTACTGTGAGGGTCACTGAAGGCGGGGACAGGTTGACCAGAGAGACTGCAGAGTCTCCATCTTTGGAGATATTCAAAAGGACATGGTCCTGGGCAACTGGTTCCAAGTTGCCCTGCTCGAGGAGGAAGGGTTGGATCAGATGACCTTCAAAGCTCCCTTCCAACCTCAACCATTCTGTGAGTCTGTGCTTCCCGATATCACACCAACTGCAAGGACAAGATATGCTGAATGCCATCTGTATTATTAGGCATAAATCTGCCTTCTCTGGCAAAGGGGTTTATTAGACATTTGATTCAGAAACTCATGTAAAAGTCTTATCTGAAAGTAAATTTGGTAACTGTTTTCCTTTTCATTTATGACTGTTGTCACCCAGGCTGGAGAAACTCACTTTAGGCTTCACATTAAAAGGCAGTTTTATTTCACAGCATGACTTGAAGCAGTACATAATATTGAAGTAATTTTCCTTCTTTCCAATGGTATTTTTTTCCAGCTTTTAAGACACTTTATAACGTGTAACCTCACTGAAAATATATACTGCAATAAATATTATAAATGATGCATAGATATCTCAGAGCTTCTAATAAAATTAGGAGTTGAAATACACTTTCTTATCCTATTAAAATAAAAGAAGGACCTATGTTATTTTTTCAACATAGAGGCAAAACTGTTTCCTCAGCCAAGTTTATTTTCAAGAAAGAATTGCTGTTCCTGTCTTTTGAAATGAATGAGGTTTTTTTTTTCCATAAATCAAGTATGTGTTTTCATTTACTGTATATTACAATTTATGTCCAATGTAATGAAATTTTTCTTAAGGGATATTCAAAAAATAAATGAAAGAGGTAGCCAAAAGCCTGAATAAAACCATAGCAAGTCTTCTGAATCCTCCCATCTGTTCTCTTCAGATGGAGCTGAGCACTTTGGAGGCCATCCACAATGGCATTGTCACTATGTGAGAAAGGTGTAACAGTGAGGCTGTCCTTTAAGAGGTTCAGTGTCAAGTGAGACTCAGAGATAAAGACAGAAGTGGAGAAGAAAGAATAAAATGGTTATAAAATAATAGTTTGAGGTCACCCAATGCTGAGCTTTCTTATTTCTGTAAGTGCTACAGTATCTTAAACAGGCCCCAGGAATATTTGTTGGCACAGCCTTCCCAGAGTGTGTCTGGATTTGGCAAAATCTAACATATCATCAAAGAAAACAGACATTTTAAGATATAAATGCAGGCATTATCTTGTTTTTCTTCTAATAGCCATGGTATTAAAAGCAATGAAGACACTTGATGAGCAATACCAGAATCAGACCTGCAGATCCCCCRTGATCATTCTTAAGAAAGTTCCACCAGTAATTACAAATTCTGAGTCAATTCAGCACTAAATTTATTTAATGCCGATGCTGTGCACCAGGTCACTGCAAGCAACATGAGAACAATAAGGAAGAATGGATGACATGAATTCCTTATGTGCATGGCAGCTGTGGAACTACAGTAAAAATATCAAAAATATTGGCCTCTTTGGTCAGGCCAATTAGTGATAGATTCTCCATTGCTATGATTGAAAAATATTCCTTTCTGAGACAGATTTTGTTATTGGAAAGTGCTCAAACTATCTAATGGGTATGACAGATAGAGGCTTTGTATCTACTTTAGCATGGACTTGGGCATGAACTACAAATACCATTAGGAGACATGGCTTACTATCAAAGTATATGTCTGCACTGAGTTTCAGCAGTTCATATTCAGTACCTCTGTTACCATCAGATCAGTTCATAAGAGAAATGAGTGCACAAAAGAGTACATTTCCCTGTGCAGCAGGTACGGAGAAGATCAGAATATGCCTGATTTCTCACTGGAATCCTGGTGCAGCTGGGCTTGGCCTACACGACAGAATCATACATCTGTATTTAAGATGTTCCCTCTCTCTCAAAAAACACTGGTTCATTAGAAAAAAACATTRGGCTTACAATTAAGTGTGCTGACTTAATATAACTAATGCAGAAGGATTTCCTGATGCTGTGGAAACCCTGGAACAAATTGTTCCAAGAGCTCATTTTCTGTGGTCTAGTCTCAAAGCAAGATTAACATCAATGCCCAGCGGTGGTAATTTAGACGTCAGAATTGAGACATTTTCCATTATTTATGTATAAAGAAGCACATATATTGAATACATGTAATTTCCTGTAAATACTACTTCTATCAGCCAAATGCAGGGAAATTATTCTATTTTTTTACTAACCCATTCATTAGCAGGAACYCAACAATAAATGATTGTTTCACATTTTTTAGCTTGACCAAGGAGTCACACATTACAATGGTAACTTTCTCATGCACAGTGTTCAGTAGAAGCATTTTAACACATAGTGTTTGTCATATGTAAGCTATACTATATATCAAAAACATTTGTATCCTCACAGCACATATGCAATTTTGGAGAGACAAACACCTACGTTAACCATTCTCAAGAATTCAATCACATTTTTAATATCTCCCCAGCCTGTAAATGAGATCACATTTTTTCACATACACTTCAATGGCTGTTTATTTTGCAGTTTAGCTTTAAAGGACAAATTGATTTTTTTGTAATCTGCTTGCAATATTACCCCAGCAGTGTAACCAGCAGAGGGGAGAGGCTGATTTAGCAGCAGTAAGGTCTACATAATTTCAGAGGTGCTACTTTTCCCTTTTTCTTTCAGTCAGCCTTGCTCTGATGCAGTGAGCAGTACTCTTGTCTTTCTCTGTCACTGAGCCAGGATACAAGCAATTAATTCCAGGAAAAAAATGTTACCTGAAATGAGCAGTGGTGAGAGGTTGTGCACTGTGGAATGGAGTTTCACAATGATATATTCAAAAAAGACAGATCAAAAGTAAACTGCCTTTTCATTTTATATTATTGTAAAATCTCTGCTAAGTTTATATTCATCAAAAAGAAAACAACCTATTTAAATAGCTTAAGTGGAGCTAGGAAGTAAGAACTTGAAGCAAAAGATTGTGTTATAGATCTTTCTCTTCCTAGGAAATATGAAAGCATCAAATTCCAAATACTACACTATTATCTATTAGGAAGACCACTTACACCATTTATGACCTGTTATTTATCAGTCACTGAAAGGCACTCAGAAGAGTCTAGTGCTTTTCCCTTGCAAAACTGTGATGTACCATACAGCCTATGCTGACAAGCCACCCAAATGACAAGCCCTTCATGGTTGCAGAGAAACAAAATTCAGCAAATGTCCATTTCTTTGTTAGGTTTAAGATGAAAAGCAATAGATGAAAGCAGCATCCCTAATATGACAAATGATGAAAGCGGAGTTCTGTGGCAGAGACAGTTTAACAAAACCCATGAAATCTGGAGGCTCCTCTGGAACTCAGAGGGCAGGGACAGCAATGAGACAGTACACACCAGATGTGCTGTAAGTGCCAGAAACTAAGTCCCATCTCAGCTGTAGGGAGTTAAATCAGATCTGAATATAACTCCCCATGCCTGAAAAGATCTGAAATAATGATGTGAACACTTGCAAAGTATAGAAGGAGGTATGACAAACTCCTTTGGTGCTTGTGCTAGATGATATACTGAAAACTCAGTACTAACTACCATGGACACAGCAAGAAGAATGACCAAGCAGTGATGAGTCCCCTCAGTAGAAATGGCCTCACCACAGCACCTGTGCCTGAGTAGGGAGGCCCAAAGTCTATTTACCACACTTCAATCCAGACTCTTACTCTGGTTGAATTGTGAATTATGACAAACAGATACCAAATTAAATATTCACATCCTTTTTTTACCAGGAGTACATCACAGAGTCAGTTACATTGAAAAAGTGCGGGTTTGTGTACAGCCTGGTGCATATCAGTTTGCAGAATCAGGCCTTCCATTCACAGATACACGTTTTCCTTTTCACTAGAGAATTAACACTSTGAATGTTAACACTGTTATGGGTTCAAAAGAAGAACTGCAAATGTGACTGCTATAATCAGACCCTTTTTTGTGGGTTTCTGTTTGTTTCGGGTTTTCTGTTACTTTGTTGTTTGTTTTGGTTTGTTTGTTGTTTTTTTTTTTCTGGAAAGAGGAATACCCTAATTATCTGAATCATGGCCACTGAAATAAATTGCAGCATTGTATGTGTATGAAAAAAATATTTTTAAAAGCTTAAAAAACCCAACCACCCAACAACAGTGTGAAACTAATGACTGAAATTTTCAAGCTATATGAAGAACCTTTCTGCTAGGCCTGTAGGTGGCCTACACAAGACTCCCACACTCCAGTCTTTCCAGATATTTTTTGTGCTTGATTAATTAGAGAAACTAGCAAGATGTGATATTTTTACATGGATTGATGTTTTCTTATAATTAAATCAACCTGGCATATATCTCTCATAAAGCATTAGATCATGAAATTTTCGTAAAACACCAGGTAAGTGTCAACTGGAAAATTGTAAATTTAATACTTAGATGGATGTCCTTTGTAAAAAACAGTAGGCTCTTTAAATTCATAGAAATATAGTATCATAAATTTACTCTGAGTATCATATATTAAAATAATGCTATGCAAATAGGCATGACTGCTAAATATGGTTTTAGAATAAGACTACTTAAATGAATAAGTAATATTTTAAATGTCAGTCAACACACCATGAAAAAAGAAACCTCAGTTTAATTAGGGTGGTCATTTGTGGCTTAGGTAGGCAAAGGATTAGCATGTAGAGTAAGTGAAGGCTGCACAAAGCTTTGTGCTGGTTTTACACAGGTATTCACTTTCATCTCAATAAAAGAATTAGTGTAACAAATGCTGGGTTACAGGGTGCTTTGGTGCTTATGGCACAAAAGAGCTTCTCAAGAAACTTGCTGTGTTGCCATGTAAAGGTCAGGCATAGTTTACCAAGACTGGGGGAAAAAAAGAGATCTAAAAAACGTGGCTTTGCTGACAAATCTGTAGTATAGTGGTACAGACAAGTATTTTTAATAGTTTGTTTATGTCAACTTTATTTTGACTAATTTCTCTATAAAAGGAGAATAACTGTAGTGCCTGTGGAGAGGATATCTATCAGCAATCGGTGGCATAGCCCAGTGGGATTGGAGGGGAAAGAGAGAGGGTTTGGGGTAATATAGTAACTTGAACTTTTTTTAACGTTTTCAGCCAGAATTTGTATACTGCAATGCATTGAAGAAAGCAGAGCAGATACAACTCACTTGCTGTGAGAGCCACACTTTTGCCTGGCCTTCACACAGAGAGGTCTCTACACAGTAAGAAATAAGTCTTAGTACATATTAGCAACCACCGCAGCTGGAATTATATTCTGTCTCCTTGGAAGGTGGTCCCGGCACATGCCAAATCTGCACCTAATCTTTATAACCACAGGGCTGAGGTAGATGCTATGTGTTTATAAAACAAACCAACTGTTGCAGAGCACGACACTAAGTGTGCCCATATTGCAAATATTGCACTTTGGAAGCTCAGAGGACTGCCAGGCCAAACAGCAGGAACAGCATGCTCACTGTCCCTGATTATTGTGCTCTGCTCAAATTYGAGAGGAAAAGAATGATAACAGATTCTCTTTGTTTGGGGAAAAAAGTATCAAGAATCTTGAGTGCAAATTATTTTCATAGCCAAGCATTATTTGAAAACTAAAACAGAATAAAATTATCATTTTAAACTCTGCAGAAGATATCTCCCTTTCCTCTTCTGTACTTTTATGCTGAAGTACCTTCTCAAATCTTCTGAAAGCTGTGATTTTTTGAATCAACCTTGAAAATTGGAACAGCTTCCACTACCAGTTTCCAGCTACTTTCTTTTCATATGTACTGTAAAATATGCTAATAGAAAAAAGAAGCAGCTGTAATCTGCTCATTCAATTGAATTTATTAGCCTGCATATATTTATTGTGTCATTGACCCCGTATTTGCCAAAAGAATATAGGGCCATTTACATTCCAAGCAATCAGAATTTATTTATAAGTATACTATACTGGAACTTTTTACAATAGAGTTTCTACCATGGAGTTATGAGGAATTCCTGGGAGACAATAGAGGGTTGGCATTTTGGGGGGGTTTTTTTAAGTCTTCAAAACAAAGAACAGTGTTTAGCAGATACTGTAAAAGCTGAAAAGTTTGCACATTTATTTAAGCTTACTTAATACAAGCAACGCAGTGATTCCAAACCAAACAGCACAGATGTGAATGTCATAATTTCCAATAGTGGACATGCTGGAGGAAGCCACTGAGTTGAGCAAAGGACTCAGGTTGYGTGAAATCAATGCAATCCACAAGATTCAGACTCATCCAGTGATAACAGCAATGTCTTTTAGCAGCACTGACTTCATGTATTCAAGCTGAATACCATCTTGTCTGTGTTTTTATTCATCCTACCATTGGAAATGTACATTAATGGTGGCTTCTCTTCTGTCTTGATTTATATGTGATTCAAGTCTATACTAATCACCAATATTTAAATGCAAATTTTGAGAGAAAAAGAATCCCCTTATGTGTTCATTCGTAACACCACAAAATGCAACAGCTCAAAGCCTCTGAAATAAATCAGAGATAGTTGGCTAATTCAGGAACAGCACACAAAGCTTCAGGGGGTTTGCTGTTGCAGCTTTTTGAATTAGATGTGTATAAGCATGGTATGGTTTATTCATTTCACTGAGAATGTAGAAGCTGGGTTTTTAAAGGGTCTTACAGTGCTATTACATGTAAAGACATTGAAGTACTGTGCTACATTGAGGACACAAAGGTGAAACTTTAAACCACAGCAAAAGACAAATTTAAACATTTGAACATGTGCTAAATATGAAAGTTCCCTCCCCAAGCTATAGCATGGTATGGCTCAGAATCCTTCAAAACCTAAGCCTCTGACACAGCAAACATGGTTGATAAACACTGATTTAGGATGGAGGAAGGACCCCCATTCAACAGTAACATAACCAGTGAAATTCAGCAGCACTTAGACAAAAAAAAACCCCAAAACTTTACACTACTGCACATTCATGTCACTCCCCAACACTCTCCCATTTTAGTGTGCAAACCAAGCTTGACAGATTTCTTACTAGTTTTCTGCCCCTGAACAATAACTTTCCCTTGACTTTACATGCAGCAACTGGACTGGAGGGATTAATATTCTCAACTACACAGCCACTCGAAGCCTTCTGGCCTCAGTTCATAATGGTCCCAATCTAGATCTGAATTCAGGTCCTTCTGTAGCCTTAACAACTGCTCCAAGCTTTGAATAAGAATCTACAATAATCTCTTTAGCACATTTGTAGTTGTATGAATTGTGCATACTACCAGGTTAATCATTAGTCCTTAAAATAAAGAGCTAAATATGTCTTTCCAGCACTGCAGCTCTAGTCTGCACCATGTTCCTTGTATATGCTGCAAATAATGGAGATAAGTGAGTGAAATTTTCAAAAAGCTTTGAATTACTCTTCTCAGTTATAAACAGCAAGAAAAAAGAGTAAGTATATATATATACATAGCCACATGTACGCAAATAGAAAAGACTAAATGTGTCATCTCCGTATACACCAAAACCTTGAAACAAATCCAAAAAAGCTTACCCTTGCCAGCGTCAGGGTTCCTTGTTTACACACACTGCAGCGGACCCTCAATTTCCCAGGCTTCACAGCTTGGCAGAAATTTTTGCAAAAAACATAAAAACTGTTGTAACTTGGTGCACCTGTCAAGAGGAAAAACAAACAAACAGAAAACAACCACTTTTGATGTATACTGAAAATCAGTAGCAAACTGTCATGAAAGCTTTCTATTTGACTCTATACGTGATAAGTTAAAATTATTTTAAGTTCTGAAGACAGCTTTGTGATCATCTTATTTTGCCTAGTCTAGTTCTTCACACCTTCCAGTAACTCACATTTCTTGATCAATAATTACATATGGACTACCCCTTAACTCCTAGAAAATGCATCCTGTCTACAGTTTGAGCTTACCACTCATGAGCACCAACTGTAATCCTTGGCAAGTGATGTATGAGATTAATTACCCCAGCCTTCCATAATTTGCATCTCACTTCTAGTCTAAAATTGTCTAGCTGCAATTTTTATGAGGTCAAATTGCGTGGAAATTTCTTTAGATGAAGTTTAAAGGATTAGTTTGACTGATATCACAAAAAGAAAACAAATATTTAATTTAGCAAATTTTCTTTTCTTCATGGAAGAGTGGAAGCATTTCTTTATTCTTGCTGGCAGCCTTATAACCTAGCAAAGTTTGCAAACTGCTGCCAAGATATTAGGCCAAGTAAATTTTCAAGGAAAATGAAATGAAACGCATTCTGTTCTGTGAAAGTATGGAACAGAATGTGATATGCAGAGAATTGTGAAAGCCCAGGGCAATGCTAATGCATTTGATTTCAAAGGCAATGCTGATCACTGTTTTGAGTGAAGCACTTTTTAGAGTGGCTACCGTTATTCCTTACAAAATGTTGCAATATCCCTTGCATGATTTTAATCTAGACTAGATATCTCCAAGTTCAGAGACTCAAGATTATTATCAAAAGTTGAACTGAGAAAAGAATAAAGTTTTAAATGCATATTTCTCAATACAAAGAGGAGATTCGACCCATTAACACTGGTGAATCAATAGCAATCCCTTAGAGATGAAACGTTTTCACTGTCTTCCTCCCCATTGTCCTATTTCTCCCTACATTCATCAGCAATATATGTTTAGTGTACGTTTGAACTCTAGCACATTACCGCAGCAAGTATGACCTGGAATAATAGTTTTAAACATGAATGACTTGCTTTATTTTAACATGTCCCTTGCACGGTAAGGGTCAGACCCTGTGTTCTGCCAATGCAAAATGCCTTTCAATTACATTTTATACATACTCAAGGGTGTCCTAATATAAACGTGCTCGAATATAATATAAATGTAACTCAAAAATAATTTGAGTTTCCAAAACTCAACCTCAGAGGACTATGCCATCCAAAAAGCCTTTTTTTTCTAAGTATGTAGATGTCTACAAAGAAGATGTACATTGTTAAGAGAAGAAATTTTGTAACACTTTTTCAATTTTTCAGAAACATAAGCTATATAAGTACATCAGTCATGTATCCAAAACTAATTTTAGTCAACTGATCTATCAAGTATTTGCATTATGCTTCCTTGGAGAGTATTAACCACCATAACAGAACATAAAGCATGACAGAACTTAAACTGAATTCAGTTTTTGTGGAAAAATGATACACATCCATACATTCACACATATGCAAATTTTTCATATGAATAAGTGCAACTCAAAAGGCTGAGAGCACATTTCTCAAATCAGTCTAAAACACAGTTCTGGGATTAAAATAGTTAAAGAAAAAAAGGTTTATGCTGAACTATTTAATATATGGTACAGTGTTGAGAGGTGAAACTTAACTAAATATGACAAAGTTTTGGACATCTGGATATCTATTCACTCATATTCTGCTCGAGGCCCTGATTACTAGAACTGAGAGCATGTCTGAATTAGACTTACTTTGAGCAAGAATCCCCAACAAAAATCTAAACTACGGTATTGCATATGATAAGGAGTACACTTGCAAGTGACTTAATTTTACTTTTGGCAGTTCCTCTATGCAGGATCAACAGATCAATCAATAAGACTAAAGGGCAGTGCCTTTAGCGTAATTCAAAGGGAATGCTACATGACTTAAGTAAGCAAGAATATTATTGCTAGTAGAGGTCCACAATAAACAAGATGATTTCAGCCTCTTATTTCTGGCTCAGTCTCAAGTGCAAAAAGTGAGACCAGAGCCCATTATCTATTTTGTTATCACCAGTCCTCTCCCATTGCTCCAATTTCTTATACGAGCTGTCTAATGGGACTACTGAAACAGCTGCTTCTATTTACATGTAGAGACACTTATCTTGAGTAGTTCTGTGGTGCCACCACTCACTGTCCTAGTTCAGTCCTGCACTCCAACAGGATTCTTGCCATGATTCTAATGAAACACTTCCAGTTAAACAGAACCATCTTATTGAGTACACGAGCCCTTACAGCATAAAATAATTTGTTAATTGGCTGATGCCTTTCCTGATCCAGTCCTCCACTCCCTGATGTCTTGTGTCCCTGCCTCACATTTTATGCCAAGGATTAAAATTTATTTCAAGGATTAAAATACTTGAGGCAGGAATCATGCTTTCTGTCTGCTTTGTGTTCTAAGCTCATTCCATCTGGACCCAAAGATAAAATTATTTTATTGGTAATACTCTGCAAAATATTCACAGGATAGTATGGCATAAATCAGCATGACTGAATACTGCAGTAAAAAATAGTAGTCATAGGAGAGGCCTAAAATGAGACATATTGCTGATTTACTATAGAGGATAAATCTTACGCATTAGCTTCATATTTGCTCTGTGCAAAAATAGACGACATTAGCTCAATATTCATTTTTCTTAGCACTTTCAATTTTGTTTTCCATTTTCATGAATATAAAAAGTCCCCACAAACACATCCCGTGTGCACAAATTTGAAACACAAGAAACAAATTTATAATATAATGGGTTGGAGCAGTTAAGCAGCACAGATCTATTCAGAGACACAGAATAACTTTAGAAACATCTGCTATAGAGAGGAAGCTGGAAAGGCACAACATGACAAGAGGAATGCACTGATTTTACAAGGAATGTGTTAAATGTAGATTTTCAGGAACCCATTCACAATTTTATGCAGATACACCGATCACATTCTCCCAAAGTGAAGTTACGTCATCAGGTGTATGTCCTGAGCAACAAAACCTAAGTATGTCCTAAGGCAAAAAAAAGACTTAATTAAAAATGCAAATGCTGAAAGTTGGCTTACAGTCCAGCTGATGGCCACCATTAAGCTCTTTACTGACTTGTTCGTGTCACTGACCATATTAGCATGGCCCTTGGCTGAGACTGCATCCTCTTGGACCCCTTTTCAAAGGGAAACTGAAAGACACAGGAACAAGGAAATCTGTCTTATGCACCAGTTCTGATGTATTAACACTCTCTCAGTATTAACAAAGAATGTAATTATGGTACCAGACCAGTAATCACTAAAATTGCTGCAGAACCAACCATATAGTAAATGTATGAGGCACACACTTTTGGGGTGTATAAATTTAAGAAGTTTAATGACAATTCAGAAAACAATCCCTATTTTGCAGTTTTCACTTCCAAATATTATGATATAAAGCCATTTATTACATGCTAGTTTYAGTAAAATCCTTGATGGTTTTCTCTATTGAGTTCATTTAATTATGTTGCCTTTACTGACCAAAAAAAAAAAGTATGAAAATATGAATGAAAGAGGCTGCTCATTTATAATCTATGTCAGGACCTGTCTTCTCATCCCAATGACACATGCTCTCTCTTTTCTACCTCTTCAAAGCTAATTTCCTCACAAATATCCCATCACCAAAAAAACCTCTTAAAACTGTTTTCTCCCTTTAGTGTTTTRTATAAAAAGGGGAAGTAGCTTTCTCTGATGTGTATCACAGTATTTTGTACTGTCTTCCCATTTAGGTTTTTAAGCTCCTTAGGACCTGAATTACTGCCTTTTTTCTGTGTTGTTAATGATGATCATGCCGTGGGAGCTTTGTACATGTAAGTGATAGCACAGACCAATTATTTTGATTTGCACGACTAGTTAATGAGAAAACATTAGTCATAATGACTATAGACCTGATCCTGAAATCTCTAATCAGTCAAAACACCTATTATCATCTATATGACCGTTTAAGTGAATAAAATCTGAATAGGGATATTAGTAGCAATCCTACTGCTTTCATTTGAACTGCATTTTCATATAGATGATAATGATTACTGAGTCTTTATTGTAATCACCTATTTAAAACAGGACACAGCTACAGGAAATCTTTCAACAGATTGAAAACTACATAAAGCTAGCATTGTTTCAAATTCCATTATATTTACATTTAGACTGGTTGTAATTTGTAAAATGTAGACTGTCTGTCAGAGACCTAGGTCTACTTTAGCAATTTGCACCCACATAACGAAAAAGACACAGTTAGAAGTGAACAAAAAAAGAAGTATTCCTCCAACTGCCTTCACTTTAAGGACGTTGCTTGATTCAACACAGTAGGAGGAAAAACATCTGAGGTTGGCTCCAGAAGCCAACAGAAAAACATCAGAAGGCTCCAACTAGTGAAAATTTCCACGTAAAGCTAAATTAAAAAAAGAAGTGTCAAAGTTTCACTTCTGTACCTAAAAAAAGAGAAATTACTTAAAATATTTGATTCACTTTTCAAAAACACAACTGGTATGTTCTGCCTTTAAACTTTTATTCTTTAACCACTCTTCTTTACCTGTAGGGATTTCACAGAGCATAGTTTTCCACCCCAGACCCATGTATGCAGATAAACACATTTCTAAAACTTTTCTACCTGTTCTTGATGATACTTATTTTTTATGATACATATCTAATTTAGAACATGAAAATGGTTTTTGCTTAACAGCTAGATTCATCTAAACTGGTTGTGCTATATTCCAGTGAGAATAATGGACACTTTTATGGTTTGATTCAATTCATCCTAAAGTAGATATAAAAAGATATAAACATTTCAGATAAATTGTGTATAAAAGGGCCTGTTTCTCTCTGTTGTGGGGATTTAGAACCACAAGGTATGGTAGAAATATCTACATTGCAAACCTCTAAAATTGGGGAAGCTGAACCCCACTTGGTGATGCCGTGCACAAGAACTCATGACAAAGAGCTCCAGTATTTTGAAGTATGGATAATATGAAACAGACTAAACCTGAAACAAACAAACAAACCAAAGTTCTTTTTCCTGAGACTCAAATATGATTTGCAGAATGTCTATGGATCTCAGGTAATTAAAATATATGGAAGACACAGCTATTTAGAAACAAGAAATGGATTTGTCACTGTTACAGGGACTAAAAATTTAAGAAGAGTTGAAATTTGGCTGAAACGGGTGTAATGCCTATGCTAAGAGGTGGAGTATCAGAAGTTACTTGGCCAAGACAATGGGGCACATTTATCTTTTTAACACCTTTTCAGTGAAAAATTTTATGTGAGAAAAACCAACCAGGAGACTTCTATGAGTTAAAAAAATGGAAAAAGCACAGCATTTGATCTATCTTAAATTCCTGGAATTCAGGATGTGGTAGGAAAATAGTATATTAGGCTTTGTCTTCTAATCATTACCATAAAAGAACCATCCGCTTCGCTTTCTGAGCCCCAGTATCATTTACCTTCACTTTCTTTTAGATTTCACCCAAATCCTTCATTATCTTGTTACCCAGCTAACTTCTGTAATTACCTTTTCCCCGTCTCATTCCCTTTCCTGACCTCTAGATAAGCTTCACCTTTCTCTTGCTTCTCACAATATCCCTTTCTCTCCTTCAACTTGCTCTCTGATTTTCAGACAGAGGAGCAACATTCAACATTAACACTAGCATAGTTCATATTAACAGTAAGGAGAAAAGGCATCAAAAAGAGAAGAAAACAACTGTGGTGATTCTGCCAGACAGCAAAACATGGAATAAAAAAAGAGAAAACTTGGAAATTTCATGAAACTGCTGAAAGCCTGGCAAATAATACATAGTACAGTGATACAATAACAAAGTGTTCAATACGTAAGGGTATCAAAAGATCTCCCCGAAAATGTACTTCCTGTACATGAGGAAACCACTATGCCCCAGCCATAATATTCCCCACAAAGCACCATCCTGAGCTGCTTTTTACATCATTGAAGGGACTGACTGTGACCTGCGGTGATGACAGCTGGCTAGAACTGGTTTATTTGCAGCTGAAGGCAGGGACTTCTGAATTTAAGCCTAAGCATGTGAAGGGAAGCAAAGCTGCTCCAGAAATCTATGCATGGGTGGCACAGATCATGCAGTGTAAGCTTCAGTATGAGCAGCAGATCCAGTTGAATACAGCTTCAGCAAATAAACTAAAAAAAGTTTAAAAATTAAACCAGTGGTCATCCAAAAAGTCCAAAAGGACAAGGCTGGTCCCAGGTCAGGGCAGAAAAACAAGAAGATACATATCCAGACACAGCATACCTAAAAACATACCTGAAAACATACCTAAAAACATAGCCCAGGGATGGAACAAAGGTAAGGAACTGAGCTTAAATGTAACTCCTGGGCCAGTGGGCTCACTGAGGATGGGTGAGGTGAAAACCTCTGACAAGGCTTCTGGCAGCTGCTTTCATGAAAGCTTCACACAGCTCTTTTCTTAAAAGTCTGATCCAAGGTTACACAACTGCCCATTTCACAGCTGGCCTTTGGCACAACTAGCTAAACACCCAAGGAGGGAGGGAGGCTGAAGAAGTCAAAATAATGGCTATTCCTACTGAGACGCTTCACTGTTATTAGCTGTCTTATTACTTCCAATGTCCCAAAAATCCCAGCTCTACTCAACTTTTGTYGAGATACAGGTAAGCTAACACATCAATAGTAATTACAACTATGAAAGGCTGGAAACCAGCAGCAAAAGTATTGCTGTTAGCTTTGTTAYAGAGTCTGTCACCCTATTACAAATCATTCTGGAAAAGTTTGTTTTTCAGAGCACCCAAGGAATACATAATGAGGTAGCAAAGCTTACGGAAGATAATTAATTTACTTAAGGTACTAAAACTTTACCCTTGTGAGGGGTCAAGGCCTGGTTGGATGGGGTTTTGAGCAACTGGTCTGGTAGAAGGTGTCCCTGACCAAGGAAGGTGATTGGAACTAGATGATCTCTAAGGTCACTTCCAACACAAATAATTCTATGATTAAAAATACCTTTCTCAGCAGTTTTTTAATAGAAATTACATTGTTACTGAATTAAAAGCAAAATTCTCTTCTGTTCAAATACATAGTTAAAATACAGAAAATAAAGTTCAGGAAAAAATAATCAGTTTTCTCAGTACAGACCCGAAAGAAAATTGTTCCAGAACTTGAGTATTCATCATCAGAAACAGAGAAATTAACAGTGAAATGACAAAATTTGCTGGTGATATGATTTTATTCAGGATAGTAAAAATTAAGGCCAACTGGAAAAAACACATTGAAGACTGTAGGATTCTGAGTAATGAATAGTAAAATGAAAAATTAAATTCATTGTAGATAAATGTGAGGTAATGTACAYAGGAAAAATAATTTTACCCAAACAGTGATGGTCTTGACTAGTTATTACCACACAAAAACAGGATCTTGGGGCTATAATAGACAATTCTATGAAAATGTCAGTTCAATGCTCAGTAACAATCAAAAAAGTAAATTGAATGCTACAAACTATTAAGAGAGGAATCAAGAAGGAAAAAACCCAACCAAACAAAAACCAACCAAACAAACAAAAAACACCCCAGAAAACAATGCTGTACAAAAGCTGTAAAAATCTGTGATGTCCTCCATTTTAGCAGCATGTGCAATTCTACCTTTTCCATATCAGACTAGGATGGGGTAGAACTGAAAATGAACAAAAGAGAGGGAATAGATAATCAATAACATCCATGCCACAGTCACTTAAACAGATTATGCCCTTTTGGCCCAAAAAGTTGATGGTTAAATGGGACTATAATAGAGATCTACAAAACCATGAGAGGCATAGAAAAAGTAACCAAGACTAGGACAGCATCCTGGACAGTATCATTGCCAGACTGATTTATATAAGTTACTGCCAGATGCTATGGACAGACAATATGAATCTTTGATCTGAGCTGGTGTAGCCACTGTCAGATTTCATGTGAGAAAGAGATGAAAGCAATCTCTTATGACATTTCCTGGTACTGCTGTGTCTCTTCACAAAAACAGCACCTTGGCTCTGTAGTTATAGACCCAGTGCTCCAACCTATTTTGACTTCTAGGCTATTATGGGAAAAACAAACAGTGTTGCTCTGTGCAGCCCAGATCAAGTCCTCTGCTGGAGGCATTTTGTGTTCCTGCCCATGAAAAAATCCTGACCCACGAGTCTTTTCCAAATGACCTTCTTGTCTTGACCTTACTTTTATAAGTCTTAGGAGTTTAAACTAATACACTGCAAATCTTTATGTATTTTCTTTGAACTCCCTTGCCTTTTTTTTTAATTTCAAGCTGTTGTCTTAAGCTTCGAAAGTTGTTTGTGTTCTGCATTGCACCTTAATTTTCTGAAAAACATTTCTCCCATAGAAATATCCTTTAAAGTATTGTGTCTTCATGTTGATTATGAAATTATCATAACTTGTATGCCAGTGCTGTTTAGAATGTGCTCTTTATTTTCTGTCCTTTAGCTAATTATTCCAGTCTTTTATTAGTTCTGATCCATCACACATTCAAAAGAGGAAGATCTTTCCATCTATTTTTAATTGGGTTTTTTGCCTTTATAAAAATTAGTTTTATAAAGAAGTACTATTTTTAATACTTTTTTATATATTCAGATACATACTTAAATACTTTGGTTAAGTTTTATACATTTATGCAAACTGATGGTTGCATTAGCCTATGTCTACTCTGGGAGGAAATGACAAAAACCAAATACTAACAAAATACAAATGACAAAATACGAACTCCCAACCTCTACATTTAGAAAAAAATTGATTATTTGTACTGAATAGATTTTTTCGTGGGTAAAAAAATGAAAGATGTACATGTAGAATTTATTAATGCAAAGACTTGCACAATCACAATTGCAAGCAAAAGTTCTTGATTGTATTCAGAGAAGTATAATGTTTTATAAAACAGATCAAACAGACCTTTCTGCAAATGGAAATAAGTGAAACTCATGTTTCAAGGTTATATTATAAATTAGAATTTAGACRAACTTCTGTTTTGCCTCTTCACTGCCCTCTTGCATAAGTGATCGAGTGACAAGCAGCAGAAAAAGTGGGCAACAGATGTATGTACACTTGAGTAACAGATTAAAGACACTGTACTTATACACATATAGATACATACAAGTATTTACACTCATATAATATGAAGCTTTTTAAAATATTAAATAAAAATATATCAAGTGACATTTATCAAATACTGGATAAAACATTTTATAAATTATACATTATAAGTTTTATTATTCAAAACATGAAAACAAAGCTATTAAAAGGATTTGGAATGCAACTTGAATAAAAAAAAAGGGGTTGTCTCAACATTGTATCTATTCTTTAAAACAGTCTTACAAATATTTTCACATATCCATACACTTTTAAAAGTTTCAGCTTCAAATACTACTAGTGRATTTTCAGAGATTTTAATTTTAAACATTGAGCCAATAACCTATATTTGTAAATCAGTAAAATTATCATAATGTAGAGCAGCAGAACATCACATAGACCTCAGAAAATGCTCTATTCAGCACCTAGAACAAGAAATCCACAGTTACTCACAGGCCACAGTCCAGGTGAGAAGAATGACAAATATTTGGAAGCCATATTATAAAAGGTGCTATAAGCTTTCATTAAAATGGGACTGATAGTATAAACTAGTCAGTTAACTGCTGACCAGAAAAAAAGGGCACAAATATATTTGGAAGAGTATTTGAGGTATAGCTTGTATAAATATTAAGGACATATAAAGCTTACTGTGAAATGATCCTAAGAAACACTCGAGAAGTTATGAATGGAATTGCAAGATGGATGTTTAACCTAAAATTTGGGTTCAAAGCCCAGCAGGTGCTTATAACAAAACACCTAATGCATTCCCCTACCATAATATCCAATACTGAGTGATAAACTGAATAAAAAGTTTGTCAAGGTTTCCATGTTTTTTTGACCAAAAGAAAGTTCCTAGCTTGAATGAACATAGAARAAAAAACATTATTTCATTATAAACTAAAAGAAACTGAGACAGTTTGTTTCTTTGCATATCGTCCCTATTTGAATGCCACACTAACTCTCTCTGCATCCTTCCAGCTTTAGCGTATGTACTGCAGGTTCAGTAAGGTTTTAGGTACTAGTTTCAAGGATGTCCACCACTGATACAGGGGCAAACACTAAAATGACATTATCAGTAACATAAATGGTATTGTAAGTTTGAGCACACAACACCAGCCATCTTCAGAAGTTCTGGAGATTACTGAAATAGTCCCACTACAAAAATGCTGTAATATTTCTGTTTATAACTGGTGCTCTACTTAAGGCTCTACTTGGAGACCTCTACAAGTCAAAGCTATTCTTTTTTAGTTATAGTGTATATAAACATTGTGTATTTAAAGTAAAAAAAACCATGACAAGTAACTGTTTATTTTACTCATGACTACAGCTAATGCTCAATGTTCTTTCCTATTCCTTTACAAGCACTACATCATTATTCTAGCAGAAAAATAAGCAACTAGTGAAAACAGGGCTGTCCACTTATGTACTAAATAACTTGCTAGTGCTTTTATTCTAACATTTCAGTGTGTCACAAAATGTTGCACAATAACAGTGTATCACAGAAACTGTCTTTTTGAATGACCTATGGTACTTCTTTTCTTTCTCAATGCCCTGCATGTCAGGCTCCTCAGTCTGAAGCTCCCACAGAACTAGAATTTTAATGACAATTTACTTTTAGAAATAAGAAGGAGATGGAAAATGGCTCCGGAAAGATGTATCTATAACTTAGTTGATACAACATTTTTCGATACCGACTGTAAATACCAGTACCAGTACCTTTGAAATTGAACCAGTTAGTTTCTGAAACTTGCTGTTTAATGACATGGGTAACTCATTATTTCAGTGAAAGTAATATTTTGAGGAAATTCCTTAGCTGGTACTACAAGTGAAAAGACATATATTGACAATCTTTCTCTTAAAGAGAAAATGTCCAGAAAAATGGAAAAGATTGTGTGAAAATGGCACTTTACCATGCTCTATAATCTCACCATAATGGCATGGCCATTGCATCACTTTTATATAATGCAATACCGGGACTATGTCATAAAGATTAGGAACGGATTTTAAGAAAAAAGTCAACTTAGAATTTCATGTACTCTGTTCACATATCCTCTAAACTGGAATGGTGGATATGCAGCAATACCCTTCTGGTTTTAGAAGACAGTTTTGAAAATATAAACCTAAGTCAAGAGGTGTCTTTTTCTCTTTAAACCATTCAGCAAAAGGGTTTGGGAAGAAGGGATCCAGTTTTTCCAGGCTGTGAAAACCAGCCTAGGTATTTAATTAATGGGCAGTAAATGGCAGCTCTTTAATGCAACATGCACTGGAGTATTCAATTGTGACACATGCAAAGAGCTAACTTCCTTCTGTGAAGAAGGGAAAACACAAATCAAAGTATTTCAGGAAAAGAAGGAAAGACAGACAAAGAGAAAGACGGAGTGCACACTAAGTTCAGAGCTTGAACCTCAAAGCCCCTCTAGCTCCACATTAACTAACAGAATTCCCCATCCACAGATTAGCTGAAAGGCAGCAAGATTCATCGCATTAAAGTTAAATGTGCAGAAAATGGAATCATAGTAATCCTCACTGACATGTTTACATGTACAGTCTGCTGAGCATCTATGTCTGTTATTTGATAAGCGGCATGGAAATAATAGTCTCAGACTTTGAAACAGTGATACCAACTAATCCTACCCTTGCAACTCTTACAGATGCTTCAACACATCTGAAAATTCCTTACAGAGAGGTGATGGTACCTATGATCTAGTACCTATGATCTCCCTTGCTATGCCAAGATACATAATTCTACATAGGAAAACTTTGAACTTCAGCTCATGACCATTCCACACTGCACTTTGGGGAGACCCTTTGGAGTGGCCTCAGCCAGAAAACCTGTTGGCTTGATCATCATAAACAACACGAAAACACACTTTATTATCCAGAAGGAATTAAGCTACTCTTTAAATACTCAAAATAACTCCAGATGAAGTTTCTAAGACTATAGTAAATGTCTGTGACTATAACTCTTAATTACCCCTTTTTCCCTTAATGCAAACCTATGATGAAGTGAGAATGCAGTAGTATGTAGGCCCTGTGAGTTTCTCAGTATATTATCAATATACATATGGTTCATTGACCAATATGTTCTCTGATTCACCAATTGTTAGATATATTTATACTATATGCACATTATCTTTAAATGTGACATCAGTATTAAATGTTCATTGCATTTTAGAGACTAGAGTGCATAGCAATTCTCTGCTCGAGATTAATTTAAACCAAGTCCTGCTATCATTCTTCAACTAGCCAGTTTAGGAAACAACCCTCTGCCCCCTGTTAGCATTCCTACCACGTGACCTGTAGAGACTCCACTCCTCACCAGGCTGGGTACAGCATAGAGCTTTAGCTGCTGCTTGTTACCTTAGTCCCAATTAGTGGGACACCAAACCAGCAGCTGCCAGCTTAACTCTCAGTTGTTCTCTGGGGTGCCATGCCAATCAATTTAGCAAATTGATTTTCTAGAATGATTTTGTTGAAGTTAAACAGAAATGCTTAAAGGCTATTTCATACATTCAATTTGAGATGAACTTCATACCTCTTAATCTCTACAAATGCCTGTTCCCTTTCTACCATCTCACATAAACCTAAGAAAGTTTGGGGTTTTTTTCATTTCCATACAATGCTTTTGACAATTCGACACAGGTATGAGCTGGAGGGTTTCTCCTTTCTAGTGCTTAATTCCCAAGTCACACTATAAAGTAGATGTTCATGCAGACTCTACAGAGACAAGATTTCATCTCAATGCCCCCCTACTTCCTTCATCAGTAACCGTTTGATCTCTGGTTGATTCTCATGAAGAATTACAATAATCTTGGAAACAATCAAGATATTATATCTACATCTCCAGTACTTAATGCAGATTCCTGCTCCACTGTGTATCTGTGCAGGAGGTAATCAGCTCTGCAGTTCTGCCATATTTATAGTATATTTATAAGCCACTTAGCCAGAGAAAGAGACTCCAGAGGGGGGCTACAGGAGAATAGGGATAGTAAAATGAAATATGGAAGAGATTCAGCACAAAAGCAGAATGATAACTATTTTTAGATATGGCAATGTTTCATGAAGATGTTTTATTTATCTACATATTACTGGTCAAACACGGATCTTTGTGCCTGGATAGCAGATATAAAATGTGTTTGTTCACATTTATACCACTAGATTTAGTGCACCTGAAAAGTTTCTCTTACAGATTAGGTGACAAAATGTTGAGGACTGGTAACATTTCTGTTTGAAATGGATTTTTTGCATCTCCATCCAAAATACTTCATAATGGTTAGAGTTATAAAGAAGATATTGCTCAAGATCAGTCAAATATTATCCAACAAGTTAGAAATTACTGTGAACAATATTATGGGGTTTAGAAACTAGGATAAGATGTTCTATAGCTATTCATCACATTTTGGGTATCAAGAGGGATAAAAATACAATATCCATAATCACTAACCTGCATCAAATAATGAATTTAGATCTTAACCTTTCACAGCTGAAGACAGTGGACATTTTGTTATTTATTTCATTATTACTAGCATAAACACAACATTCTTTCAAAGAGATTTGCTCGGGAAAAGTCCCTGATAATGTTAATCATGACCTTCACCTGGCCATATCTCTAGCACAGACTTCATTTAAAACACTACTGATGTTTGATTCAGCTAGTCCAAAAAATTAGTGAAGGCTAATTATTAGGAAAGAGTTGCAGTAGATAAAAATTCAGTTGCCAAGTGATATACATTTAAATCAGAAACCAACTGTTGCCAGCTAGAGTTTTCTTCCAATAATGCACGCTGAGTATTTATTKTGTGACAAAGTTAACGAGCAAACTGTGGTGAACAAAAGGAGGAACTGTAGCTCCCAGTACTTTAGTTGCTCAAGTGAACTTTTGATTTTTTTTGCAATTTTGGCTAAGCTACCTTCACAGCAAAAAAGCAGTAAAATAATGTCAGCCAGCACTGAAAACCAGGATACCGGGGCTTATACCAAAATCATTGACAAGTTGTGCAGCGTTGCACGAAGCTGAACATCGATGAGTACAGTATATGGTAAATAGGCTCAACCTGGAGCATGATGTCCTTCTGTTCCCCCTGCCCTGCACCTGAAGACCCCATCTCATTATCCACGTTTCTTTCTTTTTCTCTATTCATATCTTTTGACAGGTAAATGTCAAGACCCACAGAACTGCCTGTTGCACCAGCAGGGCATCATGGAGGCTGGGAAAGTGACCAATGGTGCTTAGCAAACATGCTGGCTTTCAAGGATCCCTGGGGAACTTTCCTCCAGGATGCAGCTGTCACCTTCAATATTTCAATTTCAGTTTTGCTGAGTAGGAGAATAGTTAAATTACAAAGATAACTACATACATATATATATGTATTTATATGTTTACCACATGGGCTTGCATTTTAAGTGGAAATGTAGTTGCAGATACTGTGCTCTAGAAATGCAGAAAACATTACAGGTAGATAGACTGTTAAAACTAAGTCTGAAGAATTCATCTGCAAGTATAATTTACGGCAGCAGTTGATTGCAACCGCTAATATATTAATAATATATAACTGAAAATACAATAAATATTCAGAAAATCTGACATGTTCTCAAGGTAAGACCTAAGACTGAATACTCACAGAGATGTCAACAGTACAGACAGGCTTGTAAGATACAATCAGGTGTATCAGTGCATGTAAAGATTCATCTTTTTTTGAACTAGCATTTGAAAATGGTATTTTGAATCTTAAGATTAATGATTAAATAGGAACTTCCAGATCCTGGATACCTCACTAAGAAAACTGCGATTCTGAGACAGTAGTTGCACAAAAAAATGGTGCCACAGCACATGTAATCCAGCTCAGAAATATTCCAAACAGCTTCACTTACAGGCCACTGTAGTATTCTGTCTCATATGTAAAAGGCAGATCAAGGAAAACATTTTCTTAATTTATTTTCCTTTCAGTTTGATAATGTGATCACAAATGCTGTAATCCTATCTAAGTCAAACTTTCTTTCCAGTGCCAGTAGATCCCACAGAATGCCAACATTCCAGAAGCTTGTAGAAAATATTTATTAATTACAAATGATGACAAATGTTACAAAACATGTATCTTTTATTCTGTTCCAACTGAATAAAGTCCTTAATTGCTAGGTGCAATGTAGGCAGTGTTGTTTCATGACCAATGTATAAGGACAAACAAGGTTTAAGCAAAAGGTTCAATGCACCTCAGAGTAGGAGAAAAGAAACCCTACACTGAAGGGTTTTTGGAAATCCACATAAAGCTGATATAGACTCTCACTTTCTACAGTTAGATATTCTCTAAAAGAAAGAAAAAAAGCGTACAAACAAAAAGACAATAAATAGAGGTAAAAAAAGACAAAAACCCTAAAATCCTAGCTGGCAGTCTCTGAAGAGAAGTGTGGATGGACATGAAGGCCACTACCCTGGCACCTCTAACAATGGTCACTCAGGTAGCAGTGAAAATGTGAAATCTTCACCAAAAGAAAGCTGATGGTAAAATACTGAAGACTTTTGGCACAGCAATGCAGGAGCATGCACTGACTTTAATTCCGCTTTTCTGTGAATATGAATTAGAACTTCTGAATTAACTGTCTATTTCCCTACCATGACCACTCTTTTCTTAAAAAACAATAAATAAAATAAAAAACACCAGAGAGTCTGTCTTCCCTGCCAAATGCAATGATCTTCTTCTTTCACAGAAGTTCAAATTTAGTCCCATTGAAGCTATTTGTATTTATAAGGAGAGAGCAGGATGTGGTTTTGCATAGCTATTTTTTATCTTCTAGTATCAACAGAATTTATTAATCTTTTCCATGTAATTACTTTCTGTAGATCAAGCCTTTTTAATAGGTCTGTTCTCCCAATGTCCTTGCAGTGTGCACAGAGCTTCCAATGACATTAATGAATCCTGAGCACATGACTTGAGCGCAGACTATGCTTCTTGTCATTTCGAGTGGGTAGAGCTCATAACAGAGACCGTGTAGCGCGAGCACTAAGCTGCACAGTAGCAGCAACTACTGTTTTTTTAATGAACTTAAAGCATTCTTAGAACACCATGGGATGAAGCCCTGGAGGAAAGAGGGGAACAAGAAAACTGGTTAATATTCAAGGATCATCTCTTCTAAGATTAGGAGTGATGCATCCCAACACAGAGGTAGTCAGGAGGCCTGCAAGGATGAATATGGAGCTCCTKGACAAACTGAAACACAAAATGGAAGCCTACAGAGGGTGGAAGCAAGGACAGGTAGCCTTGGAGGAATACACAGAGGTTGTCCAAGCAGCCAGGGATCAGGTCAGGAAAGCTAAAGCCCTGATAGAACCAAATGTATTCAGGAACACCACGGGCAACAAGAAAAGCTTCTATAGGTAGTTCAGTCATAAAAGCAAGACTAGGGAAAATGTAGGCCTGCTCAAAAAAGAAACAGGAGAACTGGTTACCCAGGACATGGAGAAGACTGAGGTACTCAATGACTTTTTCACCGCAGTCTTTACCAGCCAGTGCTCCAGCCACACCACCTAAGTAACAGCAGGCAAAGGCAARGATAGATAGAATGAAGGAATGTCCAAGTGGACACCAACAAGAAGGGGTGTTCCTTAGGGGTCAACTTTTTTGGTGACATGGACAGTGGGATCAAGTGCACTCTCACCAAGTTTGCTGATGGCACCACACGCTTGTGGTGCAGTTGAGACACTGGAGGGAAGGGATGCAATCCAGAGGGACCTCGAGAGCCTTGAGAGATGGGCTTACAAAAACCTCATTTAGCTCAAAAAGGCCAAGTCCTACACCTGGGTCAGGGCAGTCCCAAGCACAAGTACAGGCTGGGCATAGAATGGATTGAGAACAGCCCAGAGAAGGACTTGSGGGTGTTCATGGGTGAGAAGATGACCTGCAATGTGTGCTTGCAGCCCTGAAAGCTGATTGTATCCTGGGCTGGAACAAGAGAACCATGGTCAGCAGGTCAAGGGGGGTCATTGTCCCWCTCTACTCTACTCACATGAAACCCCACCCGGAGCACTGCAAAAAATTCTGTGGTCCCCAACAAAAGGAYGTGGACCTGTTGGAGCGTACCCAGAAGGCCATGAAGATGATCAGAGGGCGTGAGCACCTCTCCTACAAGGGCAAGCTGAGAGAGTTGAGATTGTCCCATCGAGGGATGGGAAGGCTCCAGGAGMCTTTATAGCAACATTCCAGTACTGACTACAAGAAAGCTGGAGACGGAGTTTTTGCAAGGGCATGTAGTGACAGGACAAGCGAGAACAGCTTTAAAATAACAGAGGGTAGGTTTAGACCGGATATAAGAAAGAAATTCTTTACTGTGAGGGTGGTGAGACACTGGAACGGGTTGCCCAGAGAAGCTGTGGATGCCCCATACCTGGCAGGTTGAATGGGGCTTTGAGCAACCTGCTCTACTGAAAGGTTCCAACCCCTAAATGGTAGAGGGTATCTTTAAGGGTCCCTCCCAACCAAAACCATTCTATGATTTCATGATGCTTACTTGTGTTTCATAATTGGACTCTTCCTGTTAAAAAAGAATCACCCTAAAACTTTGTTGTTTTTACATGTAAGAGGTGTTTCCCAATCATTACTTTCCTATTTTTTTCTAGTAGCATCAGTAATAAATTCATGTCAACTATTATTTTGGAAAACTTAAAGTGCATCGTTTTGCTTAATCGATACAGAATATTTTCCACCTACAAATGCCACCTCCAGCTGGTGGTATAAAAAGGCAAACATTTGCAGAAGAAAGTCCATCTACGTTGTCCCCCATAAACAATCAAAATACAGTGCAAGAACATAACTGTGTTCCACCCCACTCCCTGACACAGGGGAGTCAACAAATGCTACTGGCTTCAATTAAGATGAAAGGGCCTTTAAAAACAAGGAAGTAATTAGACACATTCACGAGAGATATTTATGTCATATAAAGATGAGCATTCCCGGAAGTGCTTTAGCCTCTATTAGAAAAGAACATTTTTTACATTTTTCCTCTCAAATTAATTTCACAGACATGCAAGGTGTGATGGTAAAGTGTGGGAAAATGGCACCATTCTCATCAGTGTTAAAAGCATATGATACGAATGAGGTCTCCAGCATGGCACTGGCTGCAATAAATTATCAAGTGTGCGTTCTGTTTTCTGAAATGGGCTCAATTTATCATTTTATTGAAAAGGTTCCATTATGCTAATGTCTTATAAAATCACTTTCTGCTGTTGCTGGAAGGTGAAGAGGGGATATCAATTTTTATATATAGAACTTGGAAGTATTGCAGCAGTGAATTGTCAAGGGTTAATAACCCTAACAGAAGATAAAATACACATAAGAGCAAACTTCCAAGGACTTTGTAATGACAAATTTTCATAACCTTACTGGAAGCAGAATAAGCAGAATAGTTTTCTTAAGCTTAACTCTCTTAAAAGAAATGTTGACAGAATTAGTAATAGTTCATTGCTGGGCTGAAAACTCTCCCTTTCTTCTCCAATTAACCCTTGAATTGATGCTGGTGACTGTTTTTTCCAATGAAGGTCAGATTAGAGAATCCCATTATCATTCCTGTCAACTTGCCTGGATAACAAACATGAAGGATAATCAGACAGGTACAGGGCCGATTACTTGTAAAGAGGAATACTCCTTCTTTAAATAAAATTTTGTATAATAAGAATGTTTTTCTTCTTTTAAAGTATTGGATACAAAACATGAAAGTATTAAAAGAAGAGAACTAGATTTAGATAGACAAATGGTTTGATCTTGCATAATAGCACTTCCGTGGGTTTGTGATTTGTACCCAAAAAACCTGGTTTTTGCAGTGCATCAAAAAAATAGAGTACTGTTTCAGAAACATTATCCTATTTTTAACAGGAAGAATTGTCTTAGAGGCACGCCTTCCCTAACTCTAAACATACTCATAGAGCATAATCCAAGAAAGTACAGCATCAAGAGGCACAATTCAACATATACTGACATTAACAAGCTTCCCAGGGAAGGGGTTGACTCACCATTCCTGGAGGTATTTAAAGTTCAGATGTGGCATTTAGGGACATAGTTTAGTAATGGACTTAGTAGTGCTGTGTTAATGGTTGGACTTAGAGACCTTAAGGTCTCTTTCAACCTAAACAATTCCATGATTCTATGATTGCAATATATTGTAGCAGTCAAAAATAAGTGGAGCTAGAGCACTCTAACCATTATCTCAATGGATCATCGATAGACACCCTTCTGGATCTCACAGTTTCAAACATAGACCACAGTTCAATAACTTCTGTCATGCAACATTTACTGTTAAAACTTCAGGACAGTTCTCATTCAATACATAGGAAATATTTAGTGGGATTCATTTAAAATAAATGCAATGTAACTGTACAATACAAAAATGTTATTGTCATACTCTTCTCTTAATACACACATGGATTTTTAGACCTGAGATGCACATACTTTAAAAGATTGTTACTTCCGAAGACATKTTCTAACACCGTGGTGTGGAGATATAGTGAGGCAAGATGTGTAAGCATTTTGCATTTAGTATGTGAGCAATGTGACTACCAAAGGAACAAAGAGGTGTGTAGTTGCACACATCTTTGTCACAGGAGGCATGCAAGTGACAAAAGCTTGTAAAAGAAAATAAAGCAAGCATGAGAGACTGCAAATGGGCAGAACATCTTGCAAGTATGGAACACCCATGAAAGGTATCTGGCAAAACAAAAAAAAAAACCAGAAGCAGAGAAGAGCACAAAGGAGATTCAGGATGGGGACAAGTAGTACAAAAATATCAAATAAGAAAGGAAGAATGGAGAGGAAGGAAGACAAGGCTACTTTAGTTCCAGTTTCTCTTTTCACAGAGCTCTCAGGCCTGATGAACTCAACTTTTGTGAGCACAACACATTAGTGCAATGAACACAGCATCAGGTTATGGTATTGTACATTGACAACAAATTGAAGATAGAAAGTCCAACAGTGAAAGTCTAACAGTTTTAAGTATGTAATGAATGCATAGTGATAATGATTAAAAATGTGCAGGAACTAACCAATAGCACAAAGAGAGTTGTCAATGCAGAAATTTTGTAAAGATTTGTTTTGAACTCTAAAACAGAATTGTACATACAGTAAATTTACACTGTGTGTAATGAAGACAAATGCAGCTTTGCTTCCCAGAAATTATTTGCCAAAATCAGGACTAGTATATTATTTTGGAGTTGGTAATTTATTCTGCATTTCTAAAAAAAGTAAATTAATACCTTCCCTTTTCTTGGTGCAGATTGATTCTCAAATTAGTATTGCATTTAATATTTCAAAGTTTGAAAAATAATGTATTATAAAAAATCTGAATCAAATATAGGCTAAATCACAACGTGCTGCATGATGAATTTTCATTTAAACGAAAAGTAGTTTAATCCTAATACAAAAGTAAACTGTCAGGGCACCAAATCCAAAAATAAATAGTAACCTAACTAGTCACTAGAATATGTCTACTGAAAGAATACATTGGTTGCATATAAAGTAATTTACTACTTTTTCTTGTACAGCAGTATGAATCTTATTCAAATGGATGTCTGTAATAGAGGACTATCATAAGAATCATGTAACCACCAGGAACTGGTGTATTAATATTTCAAGAAATTTAAGAAAGGTCAGTGTAAGTACTCCGGCAATTTGTTTTTAGAACAGAATATTGATAACTCTAAGAGAAAGGACTTAATTACTAAATGTAAATTGCACAGAATACTGATTTTCCTTCCCCAAACTACTCATTTACAATACCATGGACCTAAGGTACATTTAATTAATTAATTTATGTTATAATTAATCCACAAATGATTTGTACAGATGTCAAAGGAAAAAGGCTTTATATTGTCTAATTTCCTTTGAAAAAAAATGCAGTTAAATGACACAAGAGAAATTTTAGGAATCCTTTTTCCTCTTTTCTAAGGGAATAGTAAATTCTTAGATATTTGGATTTTTAACACAGTAAAGCAATATTGGGTCATGTGAAAGTAAGTTCATTATTGTCTCAGTTTTGTCTAGGGCAGTTGCTGAAGATTTACAGAGCTTCATGTTTCTGAGAAACAATAAAAATGTTCTTTYCACACTGGAGGCCATTTTGAATGGATGAACGCTCATATTTTGATGGAATTCTCAAAAAGTGACAAGAAATAGCTGCAGTTGTACTCAGCTGGGTATTGGGTAGTTGTACTCAGCCTAACACCACATACAAATGAGGAGGTAGATGTACACCATACCATTGCCCAACCTGGATCTAATTTGAGATTATAAACTTCATAAAACTGTGAAGTAATTCTACAATACTTCAGGAGTTTAAACTACTCATTTACTTCAAACAGATTTGACACGAAAATTCTTATCCTTTTAGGCTTTTTTAGTAAAAGAGTTATAATAAAGTGTAATATCAACTACAGAGCACAAGAATTTTTAGCACACAGTCATCAGAATACTATTCAAAAACTATTTGTACAGTGTTAGCGATTTCCCTGGTTAAATTCATATGGGGTTTTTTATTCATCAGAGCTTCTCTCAGAAGTATGCACAGTTCTGACTATCCAAACCCTAAACTGTGGCTTTCCCTTCTAAAGGTTTTTTACTGTCTCTTTCATGTATCAGACTCCTGCACAGAATGAGAAACAGTTCAACCCTTTATGCATCACTGACAATACTGAGGTTTTGGTAATGACAGTTTCACCTGCCCTGATACTTGTGTTATTTGCAAAGACAAGAAGTTTTAACATATATTAAGTTTTGGTAAGGCATTTCCTAAGTAGGTGGAAAACAATCTCTTTTATTGTTAGAGTTTACAGCTTGGCACACCTAAGTCAGTATATTCCAGTGTTTTATTTACTTTTCTGTGAAAAGAGGACCACATACAGATAAGGAAATAGAGGTGCCTTGCAAGCAAGCTTTTGTAAAAGACTAAAGACTAAAGACTACCCAAAGAACACCAGAATTTTTTTTGGAACTGACCAGATGAACATTTAATTGAAAGTTGAAAAGAAAAAAACCTAAGTAATGATGATCATCTCTAACTGATTCAGACAAATTAATGAATCAGCTGATAACAAATTAATCAGCTGATAATGGGAATTAAATATGTAACAAAATTCATATCAGCTTACTGAAAACAGATGCTGTTGAACTATTTTTTTTTCATATTACAAATTTGCTTGACATTAGTAATATGTTTTAAAAGGGAAGCAATGGAATTCTGCAGTCTGACTTTCTACCTAGCACCACCCATACTACTTCTAGGCTGAAGACCAATCTTCATGTTTCAGAAAAAAATGTTTTTTTTTTTAACGGATAAATATGGACAATTCTTATAAATGAGGATAACTTGCATTGGTGATTGATTTCCTGGCAAGTTAAAATCTATATGTGGTATTTATATTTGCTGGCTTGCACTTTAAGACAATGAAAGCTTAAATCCTAAAATAGCTGGTAAGACCTAAGACTCTCATGTTACCAAATTTCCACTCCCACAGATGCCAAAACAAATATAAACCTGCACTTTTGTGGGATTCTCATGACTCTTSTCCTGAATCTTCTAACAGTTTAGACATCAAAATGGTGTGTTATATTAGTTTTAGTTATGCAAGTGTCAAAAGCAGACAAAGAACGTATTCTCCACTCCACTCTACTTCTGTTTATACTTCCAAATACTGTATTAGCTTTCTTGGACATGACATCGTGATGCATTCTCATATTCAGCAGATAAGCCATACAAACCCTTATGTTTTACAGATTAATTGTTTTTCAGGTAGATATCAGAGAAACATAGAATTGTTAAGGTTGGAAAAGACCTCTAAAACTATCGAGCCCAACCATGATCTCTTCATTTTATACATGTATCTACTGATCTGCAACCATTACAGAACATAGTTTATTTACTTACATTGTGTTTATCAAAGCACTTTCTCCCAGATATTGGACAGATGTAAAATAGGAGGGGGTGAGGGAGGATGGAAGTCCTGTGTTGAGATTTTTTCACATGTCCACTAGAAACCATGTGATATTTTCAGGAAAAAAAAAAAAAAAAGAAAAAGAAAAAAAAAACCGCCACAACAGAAAAAGGCATTTCTATTACTTTTGTCTGCAAAGACAGGAAACCTAGAATTTTTTGATGCAGAGATTATTTGGATGCATTTTCGTATTTTTTCAGCCTGTTACTGACTTTCAAACTTCTGAATTCTTCATAGAGAAACATAGAGTTTTAGAGTACTCTAAAAACACAATGCAAGTAAGATGCATCTCCAGACCAGTCAAGAGTTGATTTCATTACTCACACTAGAGTGGGGGTGAACTGGAAGGAGGATGTTCCGTTATACTCTTCTGCAAGGAGCAAATAATACCCTTTGGTGAAGACATGATGCCAGGCTATAAGGGCTTTTGTCTCATCAAGCGCAGTAGTTCAGACTACTGAAGTATATCGCTTATATAATAGCAGTACAGCATAACAAGAGTTGCCTCTCTCCTGATTTGTCTGGTAAAATTTTATATTTTGGCCTCCAAGCATTCATGCAAATACTTCAAAAATACTAGTTTTGCAGTCAAATGCTGAAAAAGCTTCTGGGAGAAGTTTTTGTGATGCAAAAATTACCACAGACCTTTTTCCCCAGAATTCAAAGAACTGCAAAAAAAAAAACCAAAGGCAGGGAAAGAACATGGGATTGGCATCCTGTGGTAACAAAGAGATAAAATTTAGCCTTTAGAAAGACATGAAGTTTCAGTGTCTACTGTTGCAATTATGGAAGAGCAGTGTAGCATGTTAGACTAAACAACATTAAGTTAATCAATTAATAAATCCTTTGCCTCTAAATTGTATGTTTAAATTTGTCATTTACACACAGAAAAAAAAGATTATACTTGATTCCACTGTATAGGTTGCTACTGTAGACTGATCACCACAACCATCTACCTCCTAAAACAAGAGCTTGATAAGTATAATTTCAACTGTCTGGGATGGTACCTGCTTTCTTCAGCCACTCATTCCCACTACCATTAGTCATTAGTACAATTAGTCATAGTACTACTTTAGCTGTGCCAAAGGAAACCCTTGCTATACAMTAAAGTTTACTGCAAAACTGATCTTTGGAATAATCTTTCTATCTTTTTTTCTTTTTTTCTTTTTTTTTTTGCTGGATTATTTTCAACCCAGACTATTCCTTAACTCACTGAATTAAGTGACTACAAGTTAACTTAACCCAAACTCACAACGAAAAAAAGTCCCCCATATTGAACAAAAGGGTTGGAGTTGAAGAGACAAAAGGACAAGTTTTAATAGTGAGAATCAAAACAAAGAAAGAAGATAACATGCCTTTAAAAAGTACTTGTTATTAACATACTTCCACACAGAACTATCAGTCATTAGAGCAACTCTTCTTTTGTTCTTTTTATGATAAAAAACATTTATAACTTCATCAGAGATAAAACTAGTCCATGTATATTATTAATACATTTTTTCCTCATTTTTCATTCTGCCATGAAAATATTTGCTGCAATAGAAGACACCTATCAGTTTGTACCTGGCTTCACAGAGTGGACAAACATGTCACATGACAAATTTTGAAAGTCTTTACACATGTATAAACTCTTCTGGAAAGTCAAGCACAGCTATTAAAGCCCTGTACAGTAGTGAAAAAATAAATATGTGGTAACGTTTAAAAGCTCACACTTTTGCCTTGCTTCTGAGAGACAGCCCAGGCTGAAGCCCTGTCCCTAGTTTACCAGACTTAAATCAGCACGCGCCCCTCTTATCTCATTACTCATTCAGATTGGGAGATGTGGATCATTAAGCTGGGTACTAATTTGCTTCTAAACTGCACTCATTCATCATTGTTGGCAGTGAGAGGTTGACCAAGTCAGTTGTGGAATACTTCCGTGACCCTCCCATGGATTGTATATTTTCTGCATGAGCTACTTAATAAATTCTCTAGAAGTTATTTTAGCAGTTTTAGTAGCCATTTTGTTAAGCATGGTGATTTCTGTGGTCAGGTTAGTCACAGAGGTATCTCTGTCATATTCACAATTTATCTCCTGTACTGTGGATATGTGTGTTTGGTATTATCCTCCGTATTGTGCAAAAAGGGTATTTGCGTACTGTTCTTTCTAGAAAGACATCTCTGATGGACCATCATGATAAATCACAACAGAATCTGGTATTGCACAGAATGATGTATCTTCACTAGGGACAACACAGTTGTCAGTAATGATTAGATAGACTGAGTAGGGGGGGTTCTCTGAGATGATTCATGTAATTGCTAAGAGATTCTTRTATTTGAGCTTCTGACTTGAGCTTCTCTTTCATGAACAATTTAAAATATTACAGCACAACCCATTTTGCAGTAATTTGTGCCTCAGATTATTTTTCATTATGAAAATATTCTCTGTAATTATTTGGTGGATGAAGAACTACTAAAGTCCATACCATGAACCATCATCATGTGTTCTGCCAGCCATGCTTTAATAAACAATAAATCGATTGTAAATATTTTTTATAAAATGTATGGATATGAAAACATCACAACAGATTGGGAATTAAACACATTTGCAATGCATAAACTGCCCAACATTCTAGTTAAGGAAACTTCTGCAATGGCAGTTTTACAGAGATTGTTTTTTGCCTTCTCACGGACCTCTGGGATTTTTGCCAGCTTAAAATAATTTGTAAAAATATTAGCATAGTACAAGTTAGAGACAGGAACAACACAAGAAATCTCTCATTTTATCCACAAAGCAAAATTATTTTGCTAGAAAACAGATCAGATGCTTATCACCTCTTAATATTGTTGTGGTTTTTGTTTAACAACTAAAAGAAACCACATATTGTGGGGACTTTTCCCCTGTGGTATGGAACTAGAACTGTTTACCGTAAGAAAGAAACAGACAAATGTTTAGAAATGTATATTGAAATGTATTCAGTCACTGAATTACCTGATTTTTCAGAGGGAAGAGAAACACTGTTTTTCGCAGGATCCAGAATAACTGCCAGCCCTGCAGAGAGTGATGGGAGGATGCTGGTACTGAGATCTATGCGAGTTAGACTTTCAGGGTSTCTTTTCGAGGCCTTTAGAACACCTCCAACAGAGTTATCTTCTGTCTCGTTCTTGTTCTGACTGTTCTCCTCTGGACTCTGAACAATATGAACAATGCTCTGCTGGGCCAGGTCACAGTTCTGCAAGACGAAACCAAAATCCCAATAAATAATTAATTGTGACATAATGGACAAAATCCCTCTATCTCCAATTTGTTATTTGTTAAATGGTCTCCAAGCCATTTTGTGGAGAATTTCAGTGTGCTGTAATGGAGTTTAAAGTAAAGTGACAAGTGTAAATTGCTGGAATTAGGATTACTTGCATTGCCAAAAGGGTCACAACACTTACAAGTTCTAAACATTTAACAAGGAAATAGTGGACCAGAGCCAACAGCTCTAAATAAGTCTGGTTTATTGGCACAAAGTAAAAAAAAAATCCAAAGGGAGCACTACTAAATCAAGCGCTAAGAATATCCAACACTTAAGAGGCACTTGCATAGATAATGCTGACACACACTCTTCATGTAGCAATTTAGGGCCAAATTTGATGATCGCAGAGAGTTCATGAACAAGCTACTCTGAAATATTTTTATAAGCAGAAACAGGAAAGATGACGCTATTGGTGAAGACTGATACTTATTTCTTCTCTGTAATGTAATTTTCAGTCTAAATCTGGTTTTAGATGTAGACTCAGTATGAGTTTCTCATTCTTTCTAAAAATGACATTTAAGTGTTGACTTTAGATTTAGAGAAAGCCTGTGGAAGATCTCATGACTGCTGTGGACTTTCCTGACAAACAAAATAACTGCTAACCATGTTAGCCCAAAATCAGACCATTTTATGGTCTCACATAAGCTTTTCCTCTTTGTCAGTCCTCATCAGAGGTGATTCTTAGACTGTCTTTCCAGATCTTGTGTCTTAGAAAATAGCAGGGTGAATAAGAACCTTATGAAAGGTTTATCCATGATAAATTAGGATGCACTTCACAACTTGTTCAGCATTTTCCCAATACAGAACAGAAAAGCAAAATATTACCTCAGAACTAGAAATTATAGAGATTTTAGAAGACCTATCATTAATGAAGAGCTTTCAAGAAATACTTGTATCAATCTTTCCACAACACACCTTGCAACAAAAATTGTTCTTTATTGGGTGATATCTTCTGGACACCCACACCTAGTTCTCCAATGTCATGAAAGAACCACACACAAACATCAACCCATAGAGAAAGTAGGTAGTCTGTCAAGAAATTAATTTYCTAACTCTTTGCAGCATCATTGGTTGGCCATCTCTGATGTGAAATGTCATGACAGACTGTTGAATCCATTTGGGAGAAACAGAAAGAGAGTTCTGAAGCATTTGTCTCTGTATCTAGACAATATTTAAAATTTGTAGTTTGTATATGCAATTACTACATCCACTTTTAATTGCAAAATATTCCTTTACAGATATTTTAGTGCTCTTTATACCCTCATTCTCCCACACTCTCTTCTACCACTTTTTCTACTCCAGTCTCTTTTCTGTTCAGTGGTTTTCCTTCATTCTCTCGCATTATTTCTCAGTACTCCTCCCTCCACACTTTCTTTCTTATGCAATAAAATTTAAAGGACAAAAATCTGGCTTTTGTTTTGTTTTAATTGAATTTTTAACAACACACTCTCTCCTTAGTGAAGCAGTAATCAGCCAGCAGAGATTTGTCAGAGCAAGGACGCTGCATTCTTAATATTCAATCAAAGCAGTTATTAGATTTCAACCTTAAAACATTATGTTGACATTAAAGGTCTCCTTTTTTTTTGTACAACTTGTTGCCCATAGCATTTTAACAAGATCCATTTAAATAGCTTAATAATTTCATTCATTAACACAATATCCAAAACATGTCTGTCACTCTAAAACTTCTCCAACTAAGAATACTGCATAACATTAAAGAATTTAATAATCTAAGAGAAATTAATAATGAAATTAATAACCTAGGCAAATGAGGAGCTCAAAAGTGATTTGCTCAGTTACAGTGAGAATTTCAAAAGAGAAATAGGTATACGTGTAAAAACTCACAACCTTGGAAAGCCCTAATAAACTGCCAATCAGTCAAACCCTGTTTTAATGATCATATCTTCTGGCAGTTTTGCTTGCTTAAGCAGACTCTCCTCTATCGTTCATTTTTTTCTCTCCATCTACTGTCCTTCTCAGTTTTGGGGTGTTTTTTTAAGTTTGCATCATTTCCTGATTCAGTTCACAGCTTGATGCTGTGCTACAATCACACTGAGGGATTAGTGCATTTGAGAGAATAAGAGGGATGGAAAGGGCTGCTTAAACAAAACAAAATTCCCCCACAACATCACAAACTTTTTCAACCACTCTTGCTTGATCTTGATTGCTGTACACATTTAAGTGTCTGGTTTAAATCGACTGATCTTTTAAAAGTATAGGTTCTTTTCCAGACCTTTTTGCAAGCTGAAGGGTGTGTGGTTAGCTTAGAAACAAAGGAAGGGATGAGAAAAAAGAACATCATCTTACCTACTATTCTCTCTTCAGCAATATTAAGAACTACATACTTCAGAAAAAAGATACAAAATTTGCACTTTGGGTGATTATACCGATTGCCTCAGTTGGTCAGAGCATGGTGCTAATAATGCCAGGGTTGTAGGTTTAATCCCTGCATGGGCCATTTACTTCAGAGTTGAACTCAATGATCCTTGTGGGTCTCYTCCAACTCAGAATATTCTGTGATTCTATATCTGACCATAGCAATAGTGTATTTCTGTATTTCACTTAATAAAATTTTCATTTTAAAAAGACAGGTGAACATGTTGTATCTTAGTTTTCTTCCATCTCTTTATCTACAACAAAGACAAACTTTGAAAGACAGGACATCTTTACTGATGATGACAGTGTAGAYAGTAGTCTCAGGAAAGCTTAATTAGCAGATCTCAGGGTAACTTTTCAAAGACAGCAGGTAGGAGAAAGGAGCAACATCCTTTGATTTGTACCCTGTGTAGATTTGATATTGAATCCCAAATCATCAGTTTTGTAATGTTGCTTCCGACTACATTTGAATTGAATTTGGCTTGTGTTTAAAGGAAGAAACTAACTCTTAACCTTTGTAAGAAAAGTGATAAAACAGTACAAGAAGAAAATAAAAAAGGGTTTTGATCATATCGTAATTGTGGAGAGATCTGGATGGGAATATCACCAAGCATTTCCCTGAATTTGGGTGATAAATGCTTTATAGCAGACTACATTTCATGGACAATAGATGGGCTAAGTTTGCAGCTTTTTCTTTGAGAAAAGAGGTAGAATTCTAACTATTTTTGYGGACTTTTAGATTTTGCCTTAGGTTACTGTCGTAAGATACAACTGTTTATGTCAATGTCACTTTTATTTTCTTCATGTATTTGTTTTGCGCCTCAGGAAACATTCTTTTGAGACTATCTATTATTAATGATTCTAGAGATATTGTCTTGTCTTATCTGTTGATCCAAATTAATGCCTGTGTTCCATATTCCAATGGGAAATACTGCAAGTATATATATTTTAGATTATGAAGTATCTTCTTTCACTAGAGCAAAGGGAACTGAGAAGATCCCAAAATTATGAAACCCAGTATTAAGGACTGGTTCTTTAGAGGGAATGAGGTTTGGCCAACTTGGGAAAATGAATATAAAGCAGAAGAAATTAAAATTAAAACTTTTTTCATTCAAGCCTTTTGCCTGTTTTTTTCTTTTTTTCTGAATGCTCAAGTTGAATTTCACAAGGCTGAATCAGCACATCTTGAGTGAACAACACAATATCCTTTGGTGCTGAGAGCTGTGGGCTAACTAGAAGGTCAACTGGGAAGACTGAAATAAATTATGAAGAGGGAAAAGATGACTGTGTTTAAGTAATTCTGAAATCCTCTTGTTAGGCTCTGGGGAGACCTCACTGCAGCTTTTCAGTACTTAAAGGAGACATAAAAAAAAAAAAAAAGAAGGACTTTTATATGGGCAGATAGTGACAGGACAATGGAGAACACTTTTAAACTAAAAGATTAGATGTTAGGAAGAAATTCTTTTCTGAAAGGGTGGCGAGGCACTGGAACAGGCTGCCCAGAGAAGTTGTGGATGCCCCATCCCTGGAAGTGTTCAAGGCCAGGCTGGCTGGGGCCACCTGATTTAGTAGGTGGCATCTCCGTCCATAGAGAGGGGGTTGGAACTAGATAATATTTATTGCCAATTCCAACCCAAACCATTCTGTGATTCTGACAGATTTCTGTTTGATATCTTCTTGACAACATATTTTGATTGTAATATMAATACTGAATGAAGTGTTCTCAATCTAACAAATATATAGCCCACTAGAGAAATAATATTTTCTGAAGTGCAATACATTTCATTTTGAAATTTTATTTAAAGAAACACTAGAGCACAGAATAGTTTGAATTTTAAGCTTTGGATGTGAATATAAAAWAGCATGCAGTGTTTTGTCTTGAAACGGAATTTGAAAATTTTCCGTTTCCTGTTAACTATGAGTTGGGAGTTTTAAGGTGTTAGGGTATTTTTTTACTGCATATCAATGACAAAAAGAAAATCTTCATACTCTACTATTTATGACTCAGTCTGAACTTCCAACTTTTATGTTACCTGGAGATTCACATCTTTGCCCATGAATCCCTGGGGCCTATCGGGGATACAATAACAGTGGAATTGTCTAATTGCTGCCCATTTAGATCAAGGAGATAATAGACTGCCTGATGCCATTCCCTAGGAGATTTACACGAGGTCAATGCTCAAGAAAAGTATTTTAAACTTCTAGGAATGATCAACAAGAACAAAAATGTTGGCTTTCCAGTTAGTTTTTTTCTTGACTGTGCTGCATTTCAGCATCAGACAGGAAAATAAGGGGAACACTTTTGTCTCATTAATCTGCAGAATGAATGAAATAACAAAACTGTTTTCCAGAGTACACATAGCACAATACACTACTTCAAACCAATAGGACCCATGTAAAAGTGCAGATGACACACCGATTTTATTGGAAAAATATTTTTCCATGGATATCGTAGAGGGACATTAAAGATGACCTCCTACAAAGAAAAATAAGCATATGAAGTTCCCAGAAGAGAGGGAAAAAAAATCTCACCAAACCTTACTCTACTGTTGCTGTAACCCTTTCACAAGGACAGACTCCAGGTCTCAAAAGYAGCAGAAATAGAAAGGAAATCAATTGGAAGAGCAACACTATTTTCATCACCTGATGACAGTGAATGCAAAAAAAGCCAGAAGAAGAAAGCAACACCATAACAATACACTTAATTATATAGGAAGCTAAAGCTGATATATTAATGAACTTGAAATTAGAGACTACCTAAAATAAAAAATACAGATATAGCAATAACATTCTGTTGAGTCATGTTGGTTTAAGAAATTGGAAGCAAGATGTGCAAGACTTCACATATTTTATTTAACCTGCTAATACAGAAAGAAAAATCAGCTTCTGGGCTCAGAGAATCTTATGCAGGTCATGGCAAGGGGAAACCTGAAGGGAAAATTAAGCACTGTTAAAATAATGAAGCAAATCAGCACTCTGATCTGATATCACCATCCATTTGTGTGAATCCTGYCTGCTCAGTGGCAGTGAATTAAATATTGCTCCACATGGGGCAAGGGAAAAAAATCAGTGCACCACGAGGCCTAAATTACAGAGACCACTTAGCAGTTAAATTCCAGCAATCAGAAACTACTTGCTATTTTATGATGCTATGGAATACATCTATATTTGATTTCAGTTCACCTTTTCAACATTTTCAGAGTTATACATTACTGTTCTACCTTAGCATTCAGAAAATTGTGAATGCTAAGCAACACCTAGAAATAGAAGGAAAAATAGGTGTATTATTGAAAGCACCACACATTCAAATAAATGTGATGAAAAGCTACAGCAGAATATTTGTATCCTAATATTTATAAACTTTTCCTATTCAGTTTTCTTACAGTAGTTTAACTATTGACCATGCCAAAGAAATAGAATAAAAGGAAAGGTATAAAAAATGTGTTATGAAAAAGATTAATTCCTTTTTATGTCCAAAACCTAGTATCATTTTAAGGACTACTATTAGAGTCAAGACCTTTTTCACATGAAGTCAATGGGGTAAACACAAGGGCTAATGGGTACAAGTTATTCCTGGGGAGATTCCAATTGGAACACAGGAAGAAAATTTTTCACAATGAGAACTGTCAGTCATTGGAATAGTTTTTCCAGGGCATTGGTGGGTTCCACAACGTTGGACACTTTTAATATTCAGCTGAACATCGTGTTGGCCCATCTTGTCTAGACCATGCTTTTGCCAAGAACAATTGAACCAGATGATCCCTGAGGTCCCCTCCAACTTGACAGGAGACAAATGAAGTTTAGTGGAATCCAGGAAGGGCTCCTGAGTAACAAATCAGGGCCAATCTATACAACCTCCCTTAGAGAAACATTCATGTTCTGCTACATTGTCACAATCTCAATCGTGTTTGCCAATTGATAATCCAGGATTACAGCAACCAGTAACCATACCAGTCAGATTGGTATATATTGTGATATATTTTCTCTTCCTGTAAGACTGAACTTTTTGAAGACACTTGTAAGGACTCCGTCCCACGTGTAAGTGCCAGGGGAGAGGAAGAAACTCCATCTATAATCTGTAAGGAAAGATAATCCTAAAATTCCTGAGATATTTGCCTAAAACCATAAATCTTACTGTTGCTTTGAGCTTCCATATAGAACGTTTGCTGCTTACCTTCTAACAAGTACTTTTTATGTAATGCTATACAAAAGGAGTTAACTCAGACATATTCAAATTAAGATTCTAYTATTTTTTAGCAAAGAGAACAGCAGATGCTGAACAAGAGGAAATAAGTACATACTGTGTGATTTACTACAGTTCCTTCAGCTAATGGTCCCTCTATGTAGCAAGAAGTCTTGACTAGCATTTACAAAAATAAAATCTCCTGATTTACAGTCAAACACAATAGTTCATATATTACAAAGGTTCTGCTCTGAAAGATATTCTTCAAAGAGTACAAGACATACAATTTTATACTGACTAGTCTCTTAATGAGTTAATAATTTGCTGGAAATGGAAATGTATTCAACTAAGTCAGAATTCCCCCTCTTTCTTCACTTACAAATCACTTTATGCTTCATTTCCATCTTTTTCACATTATAACACAAAAATTTAATGTTAATTTCTAGCTCAGAGGAGGGAATGCAGAGTTAATGCTCAGTTAGGAACTTTGCAGGATTATTACTCTTTGTACACAATCTAAGACCTTAGCAATGCTATATACATATTTCTAAATGGCATTACTAACACCACGACATCATTAATATGATAACTTCTCTTGAAATTAGATCTTTTAGCAGAAATTCCCAAAAGATAAATTAACTCTTACAACAAATAAAAATGTTTTATTGGCAGCATATGAGACAGTTTGCAACATTAAAATACCTGCTTAGATTATTGTTATTCCCTTCAAAAGTCTGCGTAACGATTTGCAAATGACACAGAAGGCAGCCAAACTTTTCAATATTATGTTTACAAAGCTATTAGTATCCCCACAGTGGCATTAAGAACATATCATGCTGATATAAAATGGTAGAGAAATAGTCAAAAGAACACTAAATTCATACAAAACTTTTCTTCTCAGCAAATGAACAACTTTTTCCTTCTTGTAATTTCATATATTGTGCACAAAGAACAACATATAAACCTACCATTTATTATAATGCTTGCATAGAAAGCAAYAGGACAATGAAAAACTTATAATGCTACATTAAAAATGAATACAGTAAAGTTCTCATAGCCTTTTGCTTGCCTCCTAAATGCAGTTGAGTTGTTATTATTCCATCCTCCACACCGAACTACCTGATAGAATTTATACCCTCTAAACATGTTATTTCCAGCTGTAAACATAAAAAAAGAAAGCTTATTATTTACCAAGTACGGATTGTATTTTCCATTGCTCTAATTTCTTTTCAAGCCACACTGAAATAGAACAAGGAACAAGTTTATCCTGTAAAACACTTGAATGAATTACATTTGGGCACATTTTAGTCTGGGTTAAATGGTGATAAAAGGTACTATGCTCAGAAAAGGTCTCATAAGCGAGCACTGTTTGCAGTCTGCAGAGTGCAGCATGGCCTCAGGACAATATGTTGTTTGACTAACATAAGATCTAATTTTTGTTTCCTCTTCCCCTTAATTTCTTCTTTGAGAAGATTTATCTCAGCAAGGTAGACGCTGCCAATCTGCTCAGACTTCTCTGTCTTCACTTAAGGCATACATTAGGCAGTAGTGAGTATGTGAGGAACAGGCATAAAAGTGGCCTCACACTGACACCTAATAAGTGTCAGGACATTAATGAGACATAAATTCTATTTGAAAAACCGGAGAGTCACTTACCACGCAGAACTCTGAAAATATTTTAAAGACTTCAGTAGTCTGTCATGCTGATGGGGGACTGTGGTGGCAGCTGCAGAGCTGCAGAAAGGAATCTGGGAAATTCCCTTCTCCAACGAGCTCTGAAAGAATTCCTATGTATTGTAAATACTCCAAAATACTCCACTGTAGAAAGCAAATTTTTCCTGTGAATTTATTGTCTGGTGCACCAAAAGTTTAATGGCTATAAATATTTATTTCAATTACTTCTACTAGTCATTCACAGATGCCTTTTTCATGCTTTATGGCCAGCACCTGGTATACATCCCAACCAAAGAGCACTTTGGTCTTCTACTTGTCTCAGTTCATGCATCTGTATATCAGTTTGAGCAGCTGCTATAAGAACAGTCATAAATAAAGCCTAGTGAGCACCTTATGTGGCCCTACTTGGTAACTTCTTCACTCACTAGTATAAACATGGAGAAGAAATCAAATATTTTCCAGACCTTTCCCTGATTTTACCTGAAGACTTGCTTTCAAACTAGCAGTTTCTATGAAAGGTAAAAATGGTCTTAGATTTGATTTTTKGGATATGCCTACCAGAATATCCCAGCAGGATAATGCTGGAAAATCTATGCAGTGCAATATTGTGCAGCACAGCTACATTTCCGACTGGGTATACTTTAGGGTAGAAGAGGTTGGTTTGCCAGAGGTATAGTTAGGTATCTTACAAAAGACACAGTTTATAGATCGCCACAATCCCTGATGGGAGATCCACGCCGTATCAGAAAACACTCATACAATAAATTAATCCCTATGCTCAGTACATATGGGCATAGCTTGTCACCTCTTTCCTTCCCACCGCATATGAAATAATGTCTTATGTTAAAATGAAGAACACTCATGTTGTGGTTTAACCTGGCAGGCAGCTAAACACCYCACAGCCACTTGCACAGTTCTGATTCTAGATTCAATTGAAAGGCACCTACTTCATTTGCTCTGAAGATGCTCCTTAATGCAAGCCAAAACACGGTAAATGGGAATGACCAGAAGATCCACTTCAAAAGCTGACTCCTGTTTCAAACTAAGACACTACTCCAGACTCACACTAATTTTCAAATTCTGAGCTCTCATCAAAAGCATCAGCCGACACATTTCAGATTATCTGAGGGGGACGTACTACTGCTATTTAAAGGTAATATCTTTATTAAAATAGCTACAACTGCTGTCTAGTTACATACTTTTGCACAGTGGTTTGCTGGAAGTTATATTTATCTGCATTTACAGAGACTAAAGGAAACATATAAAGTACCACAGAATGACTAAATGAAGATCAGCAAATGGATGCTGTTCTCTCTTCACAACTAAACCACTTCTGTTTAAAAGATTAGTTGACCATTTTTCCCAGTGTGGAGATTCAACAGGTTTTACAACTGTTAACTTTCTACCGGTGTATCTAGTACAACCACCACGGTGATTTCCCCAGAGAATCAGACCTGGTTCACTTGGCTTGCTCCACTAAAAATCAATTTAAAAAATCTATTATTTTAAAAACAAATGTCTTGTTAACAGCTGTGCCACGAATGCATATAAACTCCTGTGAACTTTCCTTAGCAATGGGAATTAAGCTTTGTAAGCGAGGACTTGTAAATCATCTCTGTCTTAGAGATGAACAAGCAGTACAGTACAGACACATTTTAAAGCCAGAAAACAGCCACACAATAAAGGGAAGAATAAAATCCAAGACGAAGSCAATGACTGTCACACTTCAATAAGAGAAAGCAGAGACTACCAGCACAGCTTCTAGCTCTTTGTGACATGGATTGTCATGTCAGAACACTGCAAGCATCATCCCTTTTAGCACACTTTTTGTCATAGTGGATGCATACTCCAATGGGCAAGACGCACCCTTACTCTCACAGCACCTCTTTGTGGTTATTGTTGTTTCCGGGTGTGAACATTTTCTGACTTCAGCCAGGGACCAGCTTTAACAGTCCTGGAATTCTCACTTTACTGAGAAGTAAAAGGTGACACCGCTCTTATCCCTGCAAGGATCAACATTGTAATTTGTAGTACAGATGCTACAAATTCATCTTCCTAAAGCTCTTTGATCTTGTCCAGCCTCAACTTAGGTCCCTCTCGAAAAGAGACTGAGAACATTCATGCCAATGACAAAACACAGTCACGTTTCGTTTTTTTTTTTTTTATTTTCTTTTGTTTTCATCCTCTTTGCCTTTAGTGAGAAAAGCTCTGAAATTAATTCAGTGACAGCATGTGTGTCTTTAGAAGTACACAGTTAAGAGTGATGTGGAGCTTACATTTGCATGTTTTTATCAGTGTCCACTCAAATGATGCTAAAATTGGCTGTCTGCAATTAACAGGATGTAAAACTGAAACCCTTACAAGTATAGCATAAATTATACTTTCTTCAAATAAGCTACCACTGGAATTGAAAACAGAAAAGATGCAGAGGAAATAGTGATGGGCTGGTTTGAGTGGATATGGAGTCCCACAGGTCTGGGAGCTTCCCTGTTTTTCTACCAAGAGAAGGAACTTCCCTTTATCAAGGCTGGTATATTTGTGTAACTTAAACACAAGGGAGAGTGGTTAGATATGTGCAAATTTCAATACATTATTTCTTTTTCTATCTCTAAAATGTTTGGAAATGCGTAATTTTTTTTAATTCATGTAGGGGACTCCATTTTACTTGGGTTCTAGTCACAGTTTTTCTTCAGAGATCCAGGGCTTTTGCACCTTCAGGTAAATTTGTACTAGCAAGAATTCTTTACTTTTAGTTTTTCTTTTACTTCTTTCACTTGTCCTGTGACTGAGAAGGGAGAGAGAAACAAACTGGGCTAAAGGTTGCAATATAATTAAGATCCTTGCTCAGGCTTTGGATGCTGGTTGCCATAAGGCACTGCCAGTTCAACATTGCTTTCTAGATATGGATGGATGGGGCTTTCACATGAAAGAAGCAGGATGAGAGATTTCTCTGCTGGGCTCAAGCTGTATCTCTTCATATTTTAGCACCATTTTAGCTGCTTCTGGAGATGCAGCACCCAAGCTGTATATTCAAGTTCCACCAAGCTGCACACTCACACCCGTGAATGCAAGCTGCCTCAGGGCACTTGTTGTTGCTATTTATCACCTTTAAAGATACAACCACAAGGCACCCACAAAAATCGGGAAATTTTGCACCATAAAGCTTCATGTATAAAACCCAAAAGTCCTAAAAAATCATACACATTCTACTACAGTTTAGTGTTCTTAAAGATGAGAGTGCTACACTTGTAAACCTGTGCTGTTATTTGCTGACAGCAATGATAAGTGACAATCTCCCCACTGCAGCCAGGTGAAAAAAAAAACAAACTAAGAAGAAATTAATAAAAGGTATATTTCCAAATCATATACTAAATCCTTAAAAAACTTTCATTCAGTGTTTGTATTAATCATAATACATCAGTGTTTCAGGAGCTGTGGTGCCACAGAGACCGTGTGGGATGACAAATCCTCCGCCAGCCTCTGCCACCCAGGATGGGTGCAGAACAAAGGTGCACATAGAGCAGACTCATCTTAGCTTGGCTCGGGACAAACACCAATGCACCACTTATGTGGGCAGTGTTGATATACTCACCAAGAGAAAATGATGCAATTCACTACTAAAAGCTGTCTTCTTMTTATTAAAAGAAAAAGCTAATTTTAATCTGTGCTCCACAAGTTGCACAAATCAGTGAGAGATAGAGATGAAAACATAGTTATACATATTTAAGTTACACTTGAAGGTTTCTCTAAATGAACATATGCAAATGCTTGATGCCCGGGGGCAGCTCTTTCTTTTACTCAGGGCATTTACTTAGTTTTCCAAGCTAATATTTAATCTAGTATTCAGTAAAACATCACTAATTACTTTCATAAATTCCTAACATCCTGTGACATGTTTTTTTCCTCTGAGCTGCAAAACAGAATCTTCAAATGTCTTCCTCAAGGAAGTGCAACAATTTTCACTCTACAATGCTTTTAATTGTAAGAAAAGATAACTGCTAGTTTTCATCTTATTGCTTAATAGTTATCTTTGTAGTTTAGAGGAACACTAAAATGTTATGTTTTGGTAGGAAGAATTTTGGGGCAGCAAGAAATAGGAGGATCACAATGCAAAGCTCAGTTAAAGAACTGGTGTGGTGTCTAAGAGTAATTTGATAACAAGAAAAAGGAATAGCTACAGTGAATTACTCAAAAGGGTCTCTATCTCACAATCAATTACTTTAAGGGAATTTATAAGAAACTGCAGAAGGCAGTTACAGCAAGATCTTGTATCTAACACCCATAAAATTAGTGTGAGGATCCATTTACATCCTAGTCTTTCTAGATATTTTTATTATTTGTACACAGATACAGAGTTTCATAACACAAATGGAAAACTTCTAGGACATTTAATCCACTGCCTTAATTCCCAGTGGGGCTGTCAACACAATAGCTGTAATGACATTTGTCCTCAAACTACAGCACTCATACTATGTAACTCACTTTACATCACACACACAAAACAGATGAATGAAAATTTCTAATACCTAGTCACTTCATAGCTGTTATTTTAGATATGCTTATCATGTCATTCACTGATTTTCTCTCTCACATCGACAGTTCAAGTATTTTCAAGTACTTCAAGTATTTTCTTCTCTTCTAGAAAAGTTTCCTCTACTAGCAATTGTATATGACTCGCAATCCTCCCCACAGCTGCTCTTCTGATCTGACCTCAAGCATTTGATTATTGTAACAGCCCTGCAAAGTGCCAGGAGAAATAAGAAAAAAAAAAACACTAAGAAGTGTGGGAGCATCTGCACATCTAGTGTCTAGACTGAACTGTAATACAGTGTGGTGTAATTTTAATGGATGATGCTTCTCTGCTTCATGGAACCCTCTTCTTCCCCTGCTCTTGCATTTTGTATTTATTTTCCTGTTTGTTTAAATTAGACATAAATTCAGGTCCCACATGAAACAAAAATTCTACAAGAATATTGCAGAATACCTGCATAAGTAATTTCTCTTATTGATTTAAAGCCTTAAGGTCTATTTAATGGATTTAAAAAAAACCAAAAAACTAAATAGGGCAGACTGCCATGGCACCAGTCAATGTAATTTAACACAAATCCATAGAAGAGGATTGATCTTTCTGAGCTTATCTCTAATATGGTTTACAAATACTGAGTCTAGTGTGTTAACTTAGGCCCTCTTTGCTCTGAAAGATACTTTCATACCAGATGGGCACCCAAGTATTTTATAAAAAATGACAGAAAAAATACATTATATAAAGCTGTGAAGAGGCAGACTAATACCAAAACCAGAAAAAGAAGTAATGAATTTGCCTGAACCAATCTGGTATTTCATGACCTCATCATGCAGAAGCTGTCTATCTATTTCAGAACAAGCAATAAATATTAAAATGAAATTTTTTTGCATGTGTTATCAAAAGCTTCCAATATCAATTGTTTTCATGAATGTTTTCTCCTGCAAGCAGTGAATGCCTCTTCATCAATCTTTTATCAAAAGCAATCTTGTTCTGATTTCAGACTTATCAGAGAAACTTCTCTCTCTCTTTGTTGTTTTGTTTTTTTTTTGCCTTCTTGGCAGAAGGTACATGAATATCATTTTACACATGACTGTGGCTGCATCTCCATCAATCAGGAAATAAAAAGTAAGTGTGAAGGATATATCATGACCATGGCAGAGCTCCAAACAATAGAAACATACGAAGCCAATAGTGACAAAGTAGGAAAGCAAGTGCATACATCTATATGAACGTCCAAATATTCCTTTTTACAAGGAATTCTTGCATTTCCAAATATTTCTAAAAAGAGAAAGTGAAGATTTAAAAGAGGACTTGACTTCCAGATACCTTCCCGACATGTCCATTGAACCTGAAAGAGAATATACAATATCGAAACACCAATATAACACAGAGCTCGGGTTTTCAGGCCCCAGACTGGGGTCTGCGGTGGGGAGCTGTGCAGGGACAGGCCATGAGCTGCCCTGTGCCACTACAGCTGAGTCCAGACACCTTTGGACAGGGTGACAGCAACACATAGAGTGCCAAAACTGCAGTCAGGAAGGTTGGCTGGCACCACCCCAGCTCCAGCCTACTTATGAAATACCTGCAGGCATCAGAGTGAAGAAGTTGCACAGAGATCGATGGCTGGAGGCGCAGGCCTGAGGAGACAGATGGAGATGTGCTGCGGAAGATGCTGTAGAGGAAACACGGCCAGAGGCATTCTTTGAAGGAAGGTACCCGTGCCAAAAGGGGTTATTTGTAAGGAACTTCAGCCCTCAGGGGCAAGCCACGCCAGGGTGGGGAGATCTACAGTCCATGGGCACCCCTCACTGTGGAGGGACACCTCTGGAGGACTGAAAGCCACAGGTGAACTTTTCCAGGCAGGGACACAAAGAACAAAGGACAGACAAAGGAAAACCAGACAGAAATCATTATGTACTTTACTCCAAACACCTGTGCTGCTCAACACCTCACCAACAAGACTGTGATGGACTGACCATAACCAGCAGTGAAAACAAGGGGACTTCAGATTAGGAAGGGGAAGACAARGTGTTTATGTATGTTTTCTTTTCTGACTCAATACCCGACTCAGTATTCAGAAGTTTTTGTTAATTGACAATAAATTAAATCCTGCAAATATTCCAAGTCTGTAATATTTGGCCCTCAAGACTTGCTTGATCTCCTTGAGTCCATAATGCATTGAGAACTATTAAAATGAGTCTGGAGGCTCATTTTAAACATCACCTAGGAATGTGGGGGAAGAAAACCTTCTGAACAAATACCATATGCTTTCTGCTGCTAAAGCTGGACAAGCAACCAAGGTTTCAATATATCTGAACAAGATCCTCAGTTTGTACAAATAAATGTCACTCCAAAAGTCTCACAGCACACCGAGGCCAACGTGCAGTGACAGAGCTCCAGAACAGAGTGAGCTACTGCAGTGACAAAAGTTTAAACATATAATGATTTCCATAGGAGAGACAAAGAGACTGCAAAATTCCCGTTTGTGACTCCTCAGGGAAAAAAATCACAATAAACATAAATAAAACACCTTAAAAGAAAAGGGAAGAAAGTTACAAATGAAATTAAATTCATGGGCAAATAACAGGAGCCTTGTGCTCCTCACTCAAATGCTATGCACATGTTTGCTTCATAAGTATGCATCAGGTTGTTCCTGCCCCTCACAGAAAGAATCTTGTCTTGAATATCCCAGACAGAGGAGAACTAAGGAGACAAAGAGCTTCCTTTAGATAAATCCATAAATGAAATTTATAGCTATAGAGGCAGACTATACTTAAGCTGTTCCAATCAGGTTCTCAGCTCCTGGCCTGCTAAGGAGAAAAGTTTCATGGTAGGAAAGTGTTAAGTTGAATCACAGGAGAAACAAACCGAGTGACAGGATCATCCACCTGTCATCCATGACTCAGATCCCAACCTTGTCATGATGCCTTCTCACACAAGCAATAAATACGTGAGCACAGCTGAAGATAGGCCGGAGGACTCAACTATTAGGTACACAAACTTCTGGGTTTTAGGAACATGTTTTGACTTGACCCTACTTGGCACAAAAGTGGCAGTGTGTTAGGAGAATGCTGGAGACAAGCTGGTGATTTGTCAGTTGATTCTGGGGGTAAAAGGTTCTGGAGAGAGAGACAGAGAGAGAGAGCAGGGACTATATAGTCAGGAATGGCACACAGAAGGTGACGAAAGAATGATTATTCACTCTTAAGTACTAAGAAAACATCTGATAAAAATCCCAGGTATAACATAAGATAAAGGCTTTAATTTTTCATACAAAATTTTATATTTTATTTCTATATAGCTGCCTTGTCTCAAGATGCAGAGAGGTTGAGGAAGATGTGTTCTAGGATTAGAAAATCACCACAGGACAGGAAAGTAGATAATTTATCTCTTAGAGCCAGCACTGTGTAGGTACTCTTTCCTGTTATGCTACTTTTATTTATCTCTAGTGTTTTCTTGGGGTTTTTTTTTTAAACTATTCCTATATCTGACAGGATACCTACAGGATAGATTGGYAGATTTGGTAAAGACTTTCCTTACTAGACAAGGTGTTAGTAATGCAAAAGAAGGAAAAATTCTCTTTCTAGAGAAAGCTTAAGTACGACAAATGCAAACATTCAACATTTTCATCATGTTCCTGATAAAAAGAGGCAAAAATTTGCTAACTAGAGGCTGTAGAAAAAATACATACAATGCTTTCTCATCTGGAAGTTACCAGCAGCTCTCAGGTTAAGGCGCAAACTAAAGTTTTCCACCATTTCCTCCTAAGGCAAATCTCTCAAAAAGGCCTTTCCTTTTGATTTCCTCCTCTAACATGGCCTCAGTAGCAGATTTTGCAACTAATAACGAAGGTCTCAAAGACTTCAGCAATAAAAGTAAACATACTAATCTTTGAAGAAACTAATGTTCATAGCCGATATGAAGAGAAGATTAGTCACTAAAACACTATTCCATTTTTCTGCTGACAGTAAATGAAAGAAAACTTATTTCATATAATATTTCATTTCAAACCACACGAAGAACGTAGAAGATGCATTTTTATAATGATCCTTAAATTACTGCAAGATCCAAAAATTGCAATGCCTTGTTCTTAAGAAGACTTTAGTGTTTTAAACTAGTACTAGAAAGATAGTTTCTAATTTTATACAAAACAAATAGAGCCTACCGATATTATCTTGAGGTTTGTATATGAGAATTATCATGGCAAATATACTTTGCAATATTGAAAGGCATGATGACATCTTTTTCTAAGAAGGGAGAAAATTTGCTAAATTCCTGTAATTCTTGAATGTTAATGCATGGATTTGCAGAGAACAGTAATTGCACTCTGAAGAAGAACACTTCAGCAAATTTTTGTCATGCTTTGTTTCAGCACAGTTTTTCCAAACAATCTTGAGGTACCAGCAACTAATGCATATAAAGTCCTTAGAATATACACTACAAATGTGCATTATAAACGTGTCATTAATATAATTTGCAATAATAATTACTGAACCTGGGGAGATACAAAAAATGAAGATTCCCATTACCTGCTGTGAAAACTTAATAAACAAATTCCTATTAGACGTTAATTTACATTTGGTTTGAGGGTTTGTTGGTTTTTTTTCATAGGGATGAAGTACAAATCATACAAAAGCATTTAATGAAAATGTCCCATAGGCTGAGGGTTTATTATGGCAGTTCCTCAACATCAGGCATTACTGCTCTGGTTTACATCTTTCATAATATAATGTTACATTGTAAGTATCTGGAATGCTTATTTTTTTTTTCTTTTTTCCCCAGCAGAATTCTGCATAAGGGTCAATGTTCAGGGAAAAATTTCAGCTTAAAGAATTCACATCCTTGTAAGAATGAGACTAAAGAAAAATGCAATGTTTTTACCTTATTAGAAATAGTTCTGACAATAATGAACTAGGTGGTGATAGTACAAAAGTTCAGTAACTGGTACAGGATATTGGACTATGAATGTGAGGAAAGGGCTGAGAGTTTAATGATACATGAAGTTCAATAAACAAGTTGTCAGACAAGGACAATGGGATTTGAAGAAAAAGCCTGGGCAAATGGCCACAGGGTGAGAATCCACGAGTAGACAGGGACTAGACACCAAATGAGAGAAAAGGCAGAATGATGCCAAAGTCAGACTGAAAAAGAAGTTACAGAAATAGTCATGATCAAAGAAAATAAAGAAGTTAAAGGCCACTAAACCACATTTCTTTTTTTAAACCACAATGGAACCTGGAACCTACAATCTCTGTTATTAGAAAATATAAATGAAACTAGATGGCAAAGTGCTTCCCAAGTACTTCACTTCCTCCCTGAGTTTGACCAGGGATGATTGTAACATACTGCAAACATTGGTTATTCTGTTATTTGATATGGCAAAGGTCTGTGTGATGCATTAGTGACTTCAAATGTGTTGTTTATTTCCAATATTTTCTTTTAAATTTCAAGGCTGGTAAAGGTTTTAATTATTGACTTAAATCAGAAAATTTTTTTTTTCCCCTAGAGGATCTCTGTTTCATTCAGTGACAGAATCATTTGCGAGATTGTGAAGGAAGCTCTTGTTCGAAGGATGAAAGAAACATCTTTTGTTTCCTTAAATAGAAGGGGATGGAGCAAACAAGTGTATGAACTCCTGAAGTGCTCTTAAGAAAAAGACTAAAGAATGCTTTAAAAAGATGTGTGTTGGTAAGCAAGTTAACTTATGTTTCAGAGGTATTCTTCAATTGGGTGTTTCAAATCTTCTGTGTATTTATCTTGAAATATAAACACTGCAATAAGTAAATCTTGGAAGTTAAATTATTGTGAAGCAAGTTGGAAAAAAATTGAGAACCCATCTTTATAAAAACCTGACTATTCTGCTAAAAACAGGAGTCTGGTTGTATCATTAAAGGTTATATCTGAAACCATGTGGACCACCTACAAGGAGATATAAAAATCTATTTTCCCTATGATCCTGACCAGGTTATAGTATATTCTTCTGTCCTTTCTTTATTCCAAGACAAATGCATCTTGACAGAAATTATGTCTTCTTTTCTTTTCGTATTACTTGGCTGTCACTTAATGAGAAGAGACAGGCTAGAGTGTTTTTAATGCTTGTATGAAGGACGGCAAAAAATAGCTCATCTAGGGGAATGGCTCTAATGGACATGTTCCTGTTTGTGCTCAGATTTATTAAAACAGTGGCAATTTCAAGTTCATCTATTTTACTCAGAGGTCTGACAAAAACAGATAATTTGAAAAATTTTGCCAGACATAAGAAAAAATTGGAATTTGCTGCGTCATAATTATCTGAGATATATTATTTATGCTATTTTCTTTGCTAGATGGTCTTATTTAGAAGGATATTCCTTCTACAGGGCCTCAGCTGTTACCAGACTGGTATGGATTTGGACAGAGTTGAACATACAAATCACAAACTAAGTCATCACAAACTTCATTAGTAGCTAAAAGGGTCATATCTCCATATATCCAGAGTAAACAAGAGACAACATGCAGTTGGCTAAACTCAATCCATCACAGGAACATGCAGAATGTTACAAAATTAAAATCTGGTTCTGAATTATCTGCAGTCATCTCAAAACAAAGTCTAAATACTCAAATGACAGCACTTTGTGTTATAATGGCTGGGTGTCTTAATTTGTTGTCAAATGTTAATTTTCTAATTGTGACACCATGCTCCACAATATGAGGCTCTTATATATTTTTTATGACTTTCCCCAAATAAAGGACATCTTATAGGGTAATCTATAATCAGTTAATTAATACTAAATAACCAAAACAAACTTCAAAGATTAAAGGGTGCAAGGCCTCCAGGGTTTGGGGTTTTTTTTAATCAACAATCCAGCTCTTGTGCTGAAGTCTAATATATGATAATATAGGCCAGAAAATACACAATCAAGTCTGGTAAATCCTGGAGCTACTGGACACTGCTTAGAAAGTTAATATGAGAGCTTGGAGAATTTATGCAAACACTCTGTGGGACGGAGAAGAGAACTGAAAGGAGGATAGAGGAGAGAATATGGCAGAATTTCAGAATATTCTGTAAGGGAATGTCAGCTTTAATGCGTCTGCCCTTGGAAGCGGTAAGGGACTGATTTGAATGCCATATCCAGGCACAAGCCCTCCCTCTAGCCCAAACGTTGCCATGTCCATGGCATGTGAATGCATCATTGTGTTGAGGATACAGTACTTTAGCCCGGGGATGAGCTGACACGTTCTGGATGCCTGTCTGTACACACATCGTATGGCAACCCAAGAGCAGCTGCAGTCGCCACACAGAGGTACAGCACCGTAAACGACATTTGCTTTTACAGAAACTTCAGCTGACTTGGCCGTTCTTTCCTAAGTGCATGCTTCTACAGAGTCTGTAGTTGTCTCAGAACAAAGTGTAAATACCTCTTGGAGCTGAACACACTGCCTCCTGTGTCTGGTTCATTCAGAAAAGTGAAAAAAGGTAAAGCAGCAGACCACATTTAGCCAGCATACACCCACCCGTCTACAATGTACATCGCTTAGTATCTCCTGATCATTATCTAGGTATTATGATCCAATCTGGGGACACAAAACTTGGGTCTGTTGCATGGATGTTTGCAGGCACTAATTCCTCCTGTTCCAGCCCTCCTGTACACACGGTTTTTTTCTATGACTTGCCTAAAGCAAGTATTATTTCAGATTGGAATCAAGACACTTCAACATAAGGGATCCTATCTGCTTTTTCATATCTTGGTTTATAAAATCGCAGTTGGTAACATTTTTTACCTTTTTTGTTCCCCCTGACCTAAGTTACTGTTCCTCTATTTCAAGGATATACTCAGCAAAACTATGTTATTTTCATATTTTGAAATGTAATACTCTAGATAGAGAGATCTAACAAGAAGACAGTTCTTAGCTCAAGACGTTACCACTTCTTTCAGAAAAAGTAAAAAAAAGTTAATTAATCCAAAAGCTGCATTAGCAAATTTCAGCAATAACAAAGTAGCACATGGATGACTTGACATACAGAGGGAGGGAGAAAGACAAAACAACTTTAAAAAGGGTTTTTTATTATAATCTAAACTGGAAAAAAATGTGGGAACGTTGTTAGACACATTTCCATGGGCTGACTCATCTTTTAGCTATTATCATGAAGACCTGGTGAAGTCTTTAGCTTTTGAGCATGCAGTGATCTAAATTTTACACACAAGCACAGTAGATTTTTAACCCAGCAAAGAAAGATGCACAACTGGATCTTCATGTATTTATGCGTGTGTGTGCTTCATATTTTCTTAAAATACCTTTGCTGTCTTCCTGTTCACACAATTCTGTTTACTGACTTAAATGTATTACACAGAGAATACAAAATCTAAGCAGGCAAAAGTAATTCTGGATCACTTTCTTACTAGCAAAGAAAGTGATGGCATTGAAGAAATTATTCAGTTCAATAGTCAATTTCGATGCTCATTTTTGGCAGTACTTGAATCCAAGGAACAGATTTGTTGAGAGAATACTGCATTTTTTTAAATAAGTAAGGTTTAAAGAGTTATGAATGCTAGTGTATAGATGAAAAGAATTTGGAATTTTAAGAAATAGTAATGATCATTCAAGAGATCATAAATAGATTTTAAAAAAAATCGATATAGATGTTAAAACCCAGGAAATCTCACAAAGATCAACAAGCAGTTTCATAAGAAAACACAGCAAGAGATAAGGAATAAAAGCTTTCTAAGCATGTAGTGTAAATAGGAAATGTGGGGACAAAGTAGAAAGACAGGTGACTAAATGGAAACCCAGAAAGTCCATAGGCATTGTGCTATAAAATCATTACTTTGTAAGGTCATGACGCAGCCTTTTTTATTATTTCAGGCCCTCTGATGTAACAAGCTGCCAAAAAATGATAATTCTGCCACAGAGATAGAGGGCAGAAGCTAAGTCCCAGTAGATGTTCAGGCTGAGCCATGTACAGTGTTGATGCACCTCTTTTTTTGAGGAAGTAAAACACTTCCCTCCAAGTTAGTGTTCTTTAGTTTCCTTATGCTTCAAGCCTGTTTATCTTCTGCTCTGCATGTTCCAGTACAGGATCCACAAAGAGGAATGCAATTTAATGTGAATATTTGTTGATGAAGACAAACAGGATACTCATACTTCTACCTACCAAATGTTACTACAACATGGACAATGTAAGTTAGTACTGGTACTAGTTGAAATAAGTTTTTCATACATTTATGTGTAGAAATATAGGCACCTAAGAGGTCTATGAACTTTTCCAGTTTCCAGTGTAAATCAAATACCTAAATGTTTAATCAGCTGCTCAAGAAAAATCAACTAAATTTATAGCACCAACGGAGGAATGTTCAACCCCTGGACCAATTAATAGGTTTCGCTCACCTATATCTAGGGCTATATTAGTGACATATATTATTTTTTATTTTAATATATTATTTCTCTCATTTTTAATCGGATGAAAGATAACTGAATACAACATGAAGACACTAGATCAAAATGTACTTCCCCTTCATAAATTCTTACACCAAACTGTGCTGGCAAATCAGACAGAATTCCTGAAATAGAGTATTGAAAATGATTGGTCAAAGTATCCAGTTTCTCAGTCAAATCTGCTCTGAGAATGATATACTCATGAAGACAATATAAGTAAATAATTTCTATTTCCACATCTGTGGTCTAGCCCAGAATAAGATAATTTACAGAATTTGATGGAATAATTCATGTTTCTTTTTGTTTAAAAAAGAATTGAAATTTGGAATCTGTTGCATATATTATTCATAATCATTTTGCCTGTTTTGTACATATAAGCATACTTTATAGGTGCATGATGCTATCCACACAATTTAGGGAGTGTTTAGTATTCAATAAATATTACCTTGATGCCTCTTCTGATCTAATATATTAGAAAACCCCTGTGTCCAAAGATAAGTGAGAGGAGATTTTCAGCTGCACACACTGAAAAGTTAATTAGTAAATATTGTCAAATGAATATATCTGTCATGCAGTAGCAAACTAATATGGATTTCAGCTGGTCTGAATGTTTATCATAGGCTTTCATAGTCAAGAGAAATAATCACTTTGTTTAAAATATATTCTCTTGTTCMATGATGAAATGATAACAGAACTTGAAAAGAAATGGGCAACAAAATTAAAGAAATAGCACTTTATATTGATGCAAAAAGTAATGAGACATGACAAAGAAAAAGTATTCCGGAATAAGACAGGAATGTGAAGAGTGCATAGTCCACTGATAGAGACAGAAAAAATATTGATGCAAAAAAAGTGCTCAATATATTTTTACTCTCTGTTTGTAGAGAAGAATGAAAGAGTAACTATATCATATAAGGATGAAAAAGCAGACAGGGAAGATCTCTGACTTCCTTATTTTAATTTGTACTTAAGTGTGAGACACTATTGTGCAATGCTGAAAATGAGCAAGATAATGCACTTGCTCCAGCATAAGACATGTAGCTGGATGTAATTCTGGAGAAAAATAAAATCAAAACTTTACAAATAATGCACTTTAATTTAAAGCTTTAAAAATATATGTATTACCCTTTTGGGTCAACAAGACCATATGGAAAGGTAGATCTTGCCACATAGAACGTTTCATTTTTTTAACATGGGAAATGAACAGCTTGGCTGAGAAAGACAACTTCCTTTGCCAGCAAGGCTAACTTAAGGAGTTGCCTCTTCTTCTCCCTCAGCCTGTTGCAGAGCTGTTCCAGCATCCCAGCTCCTGTTCCAGGAAGTCTGTGGAAATGCCCAGCAAACAGGATGAGAGGTTTAAACTACATCTGAAACAACACATTTTCCCTCATTTTTAAACTCTTCCACACTTCTTTAGGCAGTTCAATCATAGTTACATAAATCTTAATAAAAGGTATGGAGCTGCAGTGCATAGGTAGGAATGAGAGATTGAAGGTGAAAAAGTTCATTCCTATGAGCTAAAATTGCCACCAAATCCCCCATTTCATAGAATTATCACCTGCTGTTGAAAGGATTCATTCTCAAATGGGGCTCTTCTAAGAATTTTTCCACAGTCATTGGTACAAACCCTGGTGTAACACTTTTTTAACAATAGTATGTGAATAAATACACAATCATATCTGATGTGTACAGTTTTAATCTTAATTATTTTTATGACCTTGAAATACAGGAAGGATGCAGGGAAGAGATAAAAAAGATTCAACTGGTGGGAAAAAAATCATAGCTTAAAACAGGACAAGGAACTGAATGTGTTGATCATTTCAAAGTAAAATTGATATATGACTTGGCTATATAAGGCAGAAATATATGCAGATTATGTTGAGAAGTAATTCAAGGCATACAGTTAACTACAGAAAGACAGAGTAAACTAATGGTTCTTACAATAACCAGTTCCATGTCTTAAAAAACACTTCATAAAGAAATTAGCATCCAGACCATAAAAAKGAAAGGCTCCTTTAAATGTTACTCGCATTAAATTTACACTAGTATTTGCTTCAGTGACTTTTACGGAATTGTCAACACTGGTGAATGCCTGACAATCCAAATCTTTAAAAACAGGTCTATAGAAATTCCTGCTAACCTGTTACGAAGAAAAGATACAAACGCCATCACAATTTGATGAACTATTTTTCTTTTAAAGGAAAGATTGCTTCTAAACATGGAATGTAAGTGCACCTGTTATATACATGAGCAATGAAAGCTTGTGTAACCTTTTTCAGTATTACAGACCTTTCTTAATAAAGCCAAAAACATTTTAATATTTTCTAATTTCTCATAATGCTGGTAATTACCATTAAAAATTAAATAGGTAGATGCCTCTATAGAAGTGTCAGAGTTTGATGCTTTTCAGTCAGTGCTGCGCAGCTCTGCTTTTCTCACTTCCTGATTGACAGAAATTTTCAGTCTGTTGATCTCTCAATATGACCAAACTCTTGTAATTTGGTTTGGTCATGCCATCAACCAAAATCCTATGAATCATAGCCCTAATTTTCTGAATGATCAGCCCAGCGTAATATCAGGGAGAATCCTTATCAACAGATGCCTATTGGATCCTCTCAACCCACCCTCCCTGACACTGCTGTGGTCCTGTCTGGACTTCATGCTGAGGACACGCAAAGAAGAAGCCAGCAGAAAAATGAACCTCATAATAAAAGGAGTAATTTTTGCTGGATTAGGGTACTACACTTGACCACAGAAGAGTTCCCCTTGCTCAAGAGGTGAGCAGTGGGAGCTAGTGGCTACAAGCAGGGAAAACAGAGGGCGAAACAGGGTGAAGGGAACTGGCTAGGTCCCAGCTGGTCATGGTGAGCTAGACTGGCTCAGCCAAGCCATTTAACTGCTGTCTCTTACACACTTGCTATCCAGCTTTCTCATCTCTCTCATGCAACCTACCAAGCAACTTCTCTAGAGTCTGTAAACTTCTTGATCTGTCCAGCTTAGCTTCTGCTCAGGTCAGCCATGGGCATGTGGTCACTGCACTGGAGAGGAATATTTTACCAAGCTACCCAAAGAAAAKAGCCTTATGTAGTTTCTTCCATTAAACTAAATAATGGTGCTTAATACATAGATATCCTCTAACTAGATTTACAATCTGTAAAGATCAGAGAACAATCTGATGAGAGCAATTACACAATTGCTTTTCTAAGAACTTTAAACCAGTATCTATTAACCACTGCTCTTTAAACCAGCATCTAACATAACCACTACTCCCTGACAGAAGAAACAGGATAGAAATAGAATATCTCCTATTTGAGATACATCTGAGATTTTTTTGTTAGCTGTATGTCAACCAGAGAATTAAAAAAAGCTATTACAGAAAAAACCTGAGGATTTTTCAATATGACACGATAGGCAATTATCTTAAATTGGGGGTATAAACTAAAAATATGGTTACAAATTATAAGAGTAACTTACAAGTATTATAAGTAACTTACAGACAACATCAAAGAAACAAGAATAACGTAATTCTGGAACTTAATTTTTTTTTTCAACTTAAGACTTTCCCTGTATGAGAAACCACTAATATTTTTGTCCCTATCAACACTGGACTAATTAGACAGGACCCATATCCTTATTACCTACTTCCTGACTCATTCAGCATCACATATCCCTCTACTCCAATATTTTTAACTGTTTTCTTCGAATTAAATGAGTTGTACATTTTGTATAAGAGCAAAATATAAATAGATCCTTGTACAATAAAAACATTTCCATACTCCTGGTATAATCCCCTGACATTTGCACTCGGCATGATTCAGCAGCAGCAGGAGACAACACCTACCCTCAATTTGCTCCCCATATACATAATTACACTAACACATAGCGATTTAACACTGTGAGACAAAATTATCTCAAGGGTTTTCTATAGCTGGAAGTCTTGTCCCTGCAAAAGAGCAGAAGGCCCTGACTCTACAGCATTTGTTTTTATTTACAATGTATGTTCTTACTGATGGCCTTATAAGCAAGTTAGTCCCCACACTAAGCTCCTTCCATGCAGTCACAGCTATACTAGCTGTCCCACCCAACACAGCTTAAAGCTAGTGCAGGTACCTTCCTGACTGAACTGCAACAGTTCTCTAACATCTATGGATACAATTCAATTAGGAAATCACAGGCTGTTCTACCTCTTTAACATGGCAGGTTCCTCTTCTTTATGAGTACTGTTAATTTATAGCAGAGACAACTCAGCTACTCCAGAACCAAACATGGTGGAAGATAAATGAGAGGGTGAAAAAAACCCACAAAAAAACCAAAATCAAAGCACTAGAAAGGAAGCTAGGAGCTTACCTTCTGATTTTGAATTTCTATTTCACACTTCTTCCTTTCCACAATGTTAGGGTAGGAAATATCTTACATATATTTCCTTTTGGCTGCAGTGCCCTTACCACAACAGGATCCTGAACAGTGTTTGCTAAAAACACATACATCTACAGAGGTCTATATAGATCACTCTTCACATACTGTAAACATTATAGAACTATTCATCCTTATGACTTCAGGAGACATTTGAAAGAAAAGCCAACGAGCAGTTTGAGAGGGGCTTAGAGTTGCTCCTCTCTTTGGGTCTCAAAGACAACGATTACGAGTCACACAATGATAAGAGACATCCAACCCTGGGTGGTCTCACTGAGACACTTGCCAGGGTATCGGAAGTCAGAATACACAAACACTGTATGTACAAATCACTTCTTTTCACCATCAAAACACTGTGAAACCTGGGCTGTAATCTGGCAACTGCTGTGACAGACTCAGCAGGTCAGGGAAAAAAAAGGATAAAACCTAATCCAGCTACAAATACAGAAAACTAAAGTCAACAGAGCACAATTACTCTACGTAGAACCGAGGCAGGGTGTGGAAACAGGTTCTCAAAGATGTCAAAACCCCCTTAATTATCATACCTTTCAGGTCATCTCTTTTCTGCCTGCTTGAATCAAAAGGTGACATTGGTTGAAGGCTGAACAAATACATAAATAAGGATTACAGCATACATTGCAAAAAAGCAAAACTCTCTCCCATATGCCAGAAGTTCAGTTCAATGTTTCATCATGACCTGCAAGAACAGTGAAGATGTTTTGGTTCTCATTCCCAGGACATACTAAGGCGAACCTTAAATTATTTATTTTGGTGTCCATGATCCTGTGTTTCCTTAGCATCAGCATGAGACATTATTTATGACTCTAAGATGCCAATTCATACATTTTAGCCTATTTCACAGCACATCTATGGAAAGCAGGAATGCTTTAGAAATCACAGTGTTTAATTTCACAATGATCATCCATTATGATTTCAACCATGCTTTCAAGGAAAATTCCAGTGTATGCAAAAAATAGACTCACATAATTTTCGTCATACCAACTCATGCAGACAAAATGATATTTCAGTTAACCCTCAACTCCTTTGTTGTCTCCCCACTTCACACTTAACCCACACAGAAAAAAACTAAATTCCCCCACATCCCCACTTGCCTGGGCAAATGTGTGGGCAAAATTTACAARTTTTTTTAAATGTTATGGCCACAAACCCATCATTTAATAAAAGAACTTTGAAATTTCTTTATGTTCCTTTTAAAAACAAAAGTCTAATAGAAACTGGTGAATTTGGTCTGTGAGACAAAYTACCATCTGGAGCTCACTGAGATAAAAAGAGAGAAAGCTTCCTTTCATCAAGGGTCATACTGAGAGTCACAGTGAAGTGCTAGCAATAATCTGTTGCTTCAAAGACTGCTTTAAAATCTTACACACTTTGCAAAAGAAAAATAAAGATTTATATATTATCTGCCTGGTGATGCTGGAGATTAGAAGAACTATTATTATAAGTATTTTATGGCAGCATTAGCAGAATTTAGATGGTTTCATAATTCCTTTGAGGAAACAAAACCAACAAAAAGCAGCCGACCAAACTGGGACATATAAGTCAAATACAATTAAACAAATAATATTTTGATATGCTGTTATGTTAAGAGATACTACCCAAAGGCAAATTCTGAAGTTGTCCTTTTATTAATTGCTTAAGGAGTAAAAAATATTAACGATACTTACAATGACGTACACCTTTTACATTATGCAAATCTTAGACCTCAGCTTTAATCTCCTACTTAACAGTGAGAATTGTTATTGCCTGAGGTCCCTACTACTCAAACTTCAAGAGATTAAAAATAGCTCTCCAAACCATATAACTTTTCTTTGATATAAAACAACCTAAGCCTTTAGGAAATGGAAAAATGGCAGTATTGAACTTGAAAAATAACGATGTTCCTCTGCTAATAAAATGCCCTCATTTGAGACATCAGCCATTTTCTCTATGGCATTAGATTCAGAAACTGTGACTGTAGAGCTCTGCCGAAGCCCAGCAGTCTGTCAGGTGAGTAGAGACTGCTTTGTACATGAGCACATTTGTAAGGATAGCAAAATAAGTATCCTGATTCACAGAAAATGGAGAAGTTTCATTTAAACAATACATGTGCCCTTCTATTTCTGCTTTGTCCAAGATCCTCATTCAACCAATGGTGCATGGGACAACACAGGGCAGACCAGAAACTTCTTCATACTTTGGCATGTAGGGTACCCTTACATGGGAAGATGCTACCTTCAGCTACTGTTTAAGTCTACGAAAAGTCTTGTTCAGAATTGAAGGTTGAGCCAGGTTATTGTTTAAGAAATGTTATTTCCTTTGAAATTGAAGAAGCCAACCCAAAAGATATTTCATAAATTCAGTCCCAAGGAAAGAGTATGATTTTTTCAGTACCTTTGCCAAAAAGATACTCTTTTATCCACAAATTCAGTTTTACAATATATGTGAATCAGCGCAATGTACACTGAAAAAGAAATAAATGTTGGTCATAACTGATTTGAAACTGGATCAAAAATGCTAAGGATCTGATTAAAAATAGACAGGAATAATGTATAGTTTTATTAACTTTGAAATGTGCCTGAATAGTGATTTTTTTGCAAACTATGTGTCTTGTGGGATCAGGAGACACAAAGAGTCAAGATGTGATGGGAAAGTTAGGTAGTACCGGCAGAGTAGTTCCGGAAATTATCATCACTTGTGGGATTTCACACCACAGAAATAACACCTTCGGAGATTAAAATACCCAATAAAGAAACAATTCTGAGCTTCTTGAGGGAGAGAGCAAATTCAGCAGACAGAGAAGTTCATTGAATTAAGCACAGCACTGTGAGCAAAGGAATTTGAATTTCCCTATACATCTGAACTGTAAGCATCTATTATAACGTGGTCTGTAGTCAAGGAAAAGCAGCTGGCACCCACAGTTCTGACTCGTGGTTGACTGGCCTCAAAATCACGGCTTATAGGTACCTCTCTGTTTAGGCTCTCCTTGGAGACAACACTCAAGGGTCTTTAATCCCTTTTTTGATTGGACGAGTATCTTCCAGGTTTTTTCCTCTAAACAGTCCAGAAACCTTATATTTCAGTTTTAAATCTGGAATGGTCCAAACTAAATCACTCACAATTGTAACGAACTTTCCTCATCTTACCAATCCACTTTATAGAATGGTTTCAGAAGCAATTGCACAGTTACAGTTGAGCAGGTTAGTGAGAGTAGGACTTCTTAGACACATCACACATGGCACTGTGTTTGTGCCACAACCCAAAATGCCAGTCTCTAAACCATTTGGGTATCTGGTTTGCTTAGACCACGTTGGGACAGGTAAGTTCCATGAGACGGATGGGTAAGAAGAACGCTTCTGCTTGGAGGAGAACTAGGCATGCTCCAGGAGGAAAGCTCCAAGAGACTAGACTGTAAGTTGTGTCAGGGATAGGAAAGATTAAGAGAAAAACTCCTAAGAGAAGGAAGCTGAAAAGGTAAGCTCTAGAGGTAATGGAGAAAAGTCCAGTGTTTTGTCACTCAGAGTTGGCTGCCATTAAATTGAACCCTTCCAGAAGTTCATAGTGTGGAAAGAGCAAAAATATTCATAAGTGGCTTTTATTTCTATTCCTTTCTATGTAATCACTATGAGTTTTCCTAATTTAAAAAGTTATAAGCTCATGAAAACCTGTAGTGGAGAGAAGTTGTTGAGTGAATGAGGGCTGCTGAGTTTAAAAGACTTTCCCCTTCAGATGCTTCACCATAGAAATAGATATAGGTAAATCCTGGTGAACCACCTTTTCAGCCTGACTGGGAGTCATCACATATTTCAGGAATAAAGACAGTAACATTTGCAAAGCAATACTTATGATCCCTTGGTGGACTCGGAATACTAGGAATAATACCTATTTTTACAGATTTCAGCATGACTAGACCTTAAATCCTCAGTAAAGTAGTGCCAGGATTCTCTAGAGCACATTTAGTGTGATTCAGTGCAGTAAATATAACTACAATTAAACTAACTTGTCATAAGAAAAACAAAGTACATTTTTTATATAGTATCTTTGATTTGGTTAATATGAAAAAACTGCATATTCCACAGTGAGTTTCCAATTCATAATTAATTAGYCATTTTTATTGAGTTTACTTTTACAAATATTTGGTTTTAAACAAAACCCCAAGAGGTCTGTAGGTTTCATTTGCATTTTGTTCAATTTCTTTCCATTGCCATGAAAAGCAACTCACTCCTTGGCTCTGATAACTGTTCAAAGAATATCATCTAAGTTTTGAATTATATTTGGAGCCTATTTATGATAATTGGAAAACCATTTAGCCCTACATACTGTATCAATCAACACAGCAAAAATGCCATGCAGATAGACTTCATTAAAGAATGAGAGAAAGACTTGAAATGAAGTATTCTTAAAAATCTGACTATTCTGCAAAATCTTTTTTAAAAAATTATTGCCATGGCTGGCATATTTTTCCACATTTACTTCCTATAAGTAGTGAAAGTTATTATTTCATTTTGACATATTTATTTTTTTCCTATGATAGATCTGTATTCAACAGACAGATTAAATGAGTATGCACGTGTTTGACTTATCAATATTTTAAATATTTCTTCACTGAACATGTACATATATATTCTGTACAAAGAAGGAAAAGAATCAGTCAGGTCACAGTAAAACCCCGATTGTTTGATCTTCAAATAACAAGGGAACAAAAAAGTTTGCACTGCCACAGTTTATGCTTCTACAGTTTATGAGAGGAGACAAATATTCATATCACCAAAATACACTTACATTCAATTTTGCTGAAAATCTTTTTTAAAAAATGATGGATATAAAGACTAAAGATGACAAAAACAATCACCAGAGTTTCCCCAATAGATTTATACTTATGATTTTCATAATCCTAAGGGAATTTAGACTGCAGATATGCTGTTATGTTACCAGCAGACAGAAAAAGATGGTGAGAATATTTCCAGTGGAGAACCAACACATTTTATGAGAATCAAAGATGACAAGCTCACAAGTTGCAAAGAAGCATAACTTGTACTGTGAATATTATTCATCAGGTTGAAGCCTTTTTCAAAATATGCCAGGGGATAGTACAAGGTTGACAACTGCTCTCTGGGAAGTTTTATTTCGTCAAGAATTTCACAGATGTGATTATGCTGTGTAATTTCAATATATTTTACCAGGCTCCTTCAGGCATTGTTAACTCTCCCGAAAAATACATCCACAAAATTGGTGAAGTACTTCAACATACTCAGTGTCACTTACATTAGGCTGGCTGAATAATTGCAAGAGAATTAAAACTTCCTACTGAGTTATTTGGCACTATTTGCTTATTTGTTATTTGGTGCTACCTGGTTATTAAATGTAAACCCTCACCATAGCAGACAGCCAAATAATATATATTTATCCAGAAGGGTACACAAGAAAAAGCATTTTTTGCCCTTCACACTCGACAAGTGAGAACACTACTTCAATGTGTTATTCCACAAACAAATTTGAAACATAAGTGCCAAAATTTATAAATTAAAAAAAATGAAGTGCCAAGAAAGAACGGGAAATACATTAGTTCTGTGTTTGCACCGGAAGGGAATTGATCAGGCAGAGCAAGTTGAGTAATTCATTTAAAAGAATTAAACCATGCTACAAATGAACACCTTTAAGAAAGAAATTTTAAAGAAAGATTTAAGAAAATCTCTTCAGTCTATTCTAAGTTAACATGGAGGAAAAATCATCTTAGTCGTTGGTGTGGCAAGGTTAGGTAGCAGGGGGAACTACAGCAGTGGCTTCCGTGTGAAGCTCCCAGAAGCTTCCCCTGTGTCTGACAGAGCCAATGCCCCCAGGACGGATGTGCTGCTGGCCAAGGCCAAAACCATGAGTGATACTCTCTGGGATAATGTATTTAAGAAGGAAGGGGGGGAAACTGCAACCACAGCCTAAGAGAGGAGTGAGAATATGGGAGAGAAACATCCCTGCAGACACACAGTTCAGTGAAGAAGGATGGGGAGAAGGTCTTCGAGGTGCTGGAGCTGAGATTCCGCTGCAGTACATGGTGAAGACTGTGGTGAGGCAGCTGTGCCCCTGCAGCCCACAGAGGTCTGCGGTGGAAGAGAGATCACCTGCAGCCTATGGAGGAGCCCCATACCAGAGCAGATGGATGCTCAAAGGAGGCTGTGACACCATGGAAAGCCTATGCTGGAACAGGCTCTTGGCAGGACCTGTTGATCTGCGGAGAGAGAAGAATATGCAGAAGCAGGTTTGCTAGCAGGACTTGTGATTCCATGGGGGACCCATGCTGGAGCAGGCTGTTCCTGAAGGATTACACCCTGTGGAAGAGACCCACCCTGGAGTAGTTCCTGAAGAACTGCAGCCCATGGCAAGGATTCACAATTGAGAAGTTTGTGGAGGACTGCCTCCCATAAGATGGACCTCAGACTGGAGCCTGGAAAGACTGTGATGAATACAGTGACAATGGTGAGGCACCTCAATAGCTTGTCCAGAGAAGTTGTCACCAGTGGAAGTATACAAGGCCAGGCTGGATGGGGCTCTGAGCAACCCGATCTAGTGAAAGACATCCCTGTCCGTAGTAGGGGTTTGGGCTAGGTGATCTTTGAAGGTCTCTTCCAAACCAAACCATCCTGTGTTTTTGTGCTTCYGAACCTTTCTCCTGAGGCCAGAAAGCAGAGGCAGAGACAATGTGTGATGAACTGACTGCAACTTCCCTGTATCCTTGCACTAATGCAGGGAGAAGGTAATAAAAATCAGGAGTAAAGTTAAACACAGGAAGAAGGGAGGGCTGGAGGCGAGGGGGTTTTAAGATTTGGTTTTATTTCTCATTATCCTACTCTGATTTAATTAATAATACTTTTTTTTTCTCCCAAGTTGAGTCTGTTTTGCCTGTGATGGTTACTCGTGAGCGATCTCTACCTGCCCTTTTCTCAACCCATGAGCCTTTTGTTCTATTTTTTTATTCCTTGTCCAGCTGAGGAGGAAATTGATAGAGTAGCTTTGGTGGGTCAGCCTATCACAAGTGCCTAACAAGACACACCAAACTAGCACTTTCCCTGAGAGGTTTCAGAAAGCTGCTAAAGCTTCCTTGCCCACTATCCTGTCTCTGTCTGTGGCCAAAAGAAAGTGAAAAATGCCCAGAATCTGTATCATACATAAAAATAAAATGCATTATTTTCCTATTGTCTGCAGCAGACCAGCAAAAACATTGAACTACGGGATTATTTAATTGCAAGACAAGTATGTTACTCAGGCACAATGATTGATATTTTATTAGTTATGTCTAAGGAATATCAATAAATTCATCAGTTGGAGCTGCACATCTAGTGCTCATATCTCTAACTTCAGGACTGCACCTATCCTGTCATACTCTTTTTGTTCCATCATGAGATCATTTTCCTTGTTTTCCTCCACAACTCTTCAAAAAACACTTTCCACAACCTTATTATGTTTTTAAAAATGCTTCTATAATTACACAAGAAATAATATTGCATATCTCTTTTGTTGATTTTCATTACTTGAGTGATCACAGAAACAAAAAAAAAATTGATCACAGACAAACTCTTGCAACTCTATGGAAGGAAGAATTTATAATTATAATTTTATTAGGTTTTACATTTGCAATAAATATATAATTCTTAAAGTGTGAAAATCAGCTCAAAGCAACCTGAATTACAATAATACATAAAACCCATAATACATAAAAACAAGGGGAATCTACATTAATTTCTTCAAGACAAATTGCTGTGCTCTCAGATCAGGGCTTTTTAAATATTACATTCTAGGCTCTGTCTCTTGGAGTATTCGTTATATTCCAAAAGCTCAATATAGGTGAAACCACTATCTCATCAAAGTCAAAAGATGTTTTGACATTAGCTTCAACATGGCCTCGACCTATCATAAGATCAAAAGATACAAACATGCAGAAAAAAAAGCAAAAACATACATAAGACCAGTTCTTTCTGAATTTTCTTTAAAAAGCAATTTATGGTCTCTCCTTTCATAAACAGCATTTGAATTAGGCCGATTTCTCATTGCTGTAGGAATAGTCGCATGAAAGATAACATTTCACCAGATCCCAAACATTCAATTAAGGTTTACAGATTTGTGGGTGTGTTTCAATGCATTCTTTTCTTTTTCTTGTCCCATGTATGTATTTCAACTCTTGAACAGCTCAAGCCCTCTGATGTTTCAGTGGTGTATTTATATAATACAGGACGGTTTATCCAAATAGCCATTTCTGTTCTAAAAGTTAGAACTACCCATCTGGCACATAACTTGATGCCAACTGTTAAACACTGCAGTGACAGAGGACCATGAAAAAATGCTAATTCTCTACATGTTTTGCATGAGAACAGTAGAATGAATATGGAGGCTATTATGCGAAAATGATTGAGGCATGCCTCATCAACAGCATCTCCTCCTCTTACCTCCAGTCACTGATTCAAATAATGTCAAGCCAACATTTTCAGAAAATGTGTAAGAAATTTGGCAGCTACATCAGCTTTCCAGCTCATTTTACAAGTAGTTCCACAAAACCCAAGTCAAATACTTACCTCCTTCAAAGACTGTCCTCTGAAATAATATCAGGCTGGTGTTAAAAAAGAGATACCGAAACTTGCTTCTGCTTTAGTAGTGGTAAGTTTAACTAAGTGCAAAGGGAACAGGAGGGATTTGAATCTCCAGAATTCTGCACCTATGATATTAATAAAGAGACATTTCAGAGGTCTTTCTGATAGTTTCATGGATTAAAGCTATAAATATGTCTTTGGGAGTCAGGGCCCTGGTTGCACCACCAGCCCTGACTGCCCCTTCCTGGCCAAATCATGCCCCCCCGTGGCCCAGGACCCCACATCAGCCCCATGGGGCTGTCAGCCCCTGCCCCAGCAATGCTGCAGCAGGGCCAGCCTCCATCTCCCCACAGACCTGCCTGGACGAATTTTCCCAGGGAGGTGCCCAATGCCGGGGCTGCCCCTGCCTGGACAGGGGTGGGATGGGCCCTGGCCCCCAACACCCCTGGCCCCCAGGGAACCATGGCACTTGAGTAGCACATTCTTTAATCAACTATATATGCTACTTTATGGATTAAGATAATTCAGCATCATATTAAAACCTTTAACTTATTATAAGCTGCCCTTTTTAGTCATACTTTCTATTGAGTACTTTCTTTGGTCAAAAGGATGGTTTAGTGGTGATAAAGTGCTTGAGATGGACAGGTTAAAACCAACCTTCAAGAGTGTACAGTAAGACTAAATATTTAATGACCTTTAATAATGCAGCATATCCTGTAGGCATACAGAATCCTTGTTCAATAAAGAACAGAGGTCTAAGTTCAAAATACATGATGCATCCTGGTAGGCCCTGAAAAGCATGGTTACAGGTGCAGAATATTCACTGTTGCTCTTGTTCCCTCCTCTTGTCCACTAAAAAACAACTATTTGCTATTTGGTATAAATTATGATCCAATATTTTCTCTCATTTCAGTCTCAATGCAACAAAAAAATTGGTACATAATTTTCAAAGAACAATAATTCATGTCAAAAGCAAATAGAATTTTTCCACCTGCAAATCAGTGAATAGGCTGCCTGCTTTGTTTCTATCTTACAAATAGGCTGGGCTAGTGCTTAATACAAACATTAAGACTCAGTCTCAAAATCTCATATTCTGGTATCCACTGTCCTAGTCTTTCTTTCCACAAAAATATAAACTCAGCTGGCCAAGGGGCCGCCTATCCTAGCAATCCTATTTTCAACAGTGGCTGCAAACAGCAGATGGTAGAAATACAATAGGGCAAGCATATATGACCCTTCCCTTTCACTCTTCAAATCTCCACTTATTTTTGGATCAGGGATTCCCAAAGCTGGATAAGGATTGTGTGAATTTTCCACTGGTAAGACAACATTCTGTCTAGATCACGGCACTACTTTCCAGCTTCAGTGCTGTAAAAGACAGTCCTTATAACTGATAATAAAAACTGAAATAAAACTGAAAATAAAACTCAAAGAAAGCTCCTGGCTCTTTTTAATGGTTACTCTACCTCATTAAAATTTGAAAATAATTTCAAAAAAAAAAAATCCTCTCAGAAAAAAAAAACCTAATAATTGGAAAGAGTATTGAGGAATTCCRTGGCAGAGAATGATTAAAAAAGTCTACCCTCAGTGTATCGTGAATTTGGTTAGATACAGCAGTTTTTCTATAGGAACCCAGCAAAAAATACACTGCTACCAAACCCATTGCTCAGGTCTTCTCAGTGCAGTCAAAGCTCAGCTCTACGGAGATGTAGTCACACGTACTTTTTTCAAAGGTTCACATCTCTTTCTAATGTCCCAATTTCTGCTTCTGTTTCAATAACTACAGGTTTTGGCTCTGCTATCATACAAATACGGGTGAGAAAACAGCATCATTTTCAAAAATAATAACTTTCTTCCAGATCAAAATCTATGTTTCTCTCTCTACCCAATTTTAGAATGGCACAAGGTCAATATTCCAAAGCAAAAGATTCCATTAAGTTTCAATACTTTTTCTTAATGTAATTCCAGAGATGACATATTATTAAATATGTATTTTCAAAATTCCCAAGTGGAGACCAGAAATGTTACTAAAACTGTCTGGAGCAAGGCTCTGTGTCTCTGCACATGTCAGTCGCTGAAAACTCCAATTTCTACTCAGAGTTTATGAAAGTAATTGAAATTCCACAATGGCACTGACTCCTGCCAGCACAAATTGAGTCTCAACATCAAGTTCCACAATTTATGTGACTAAATGAATAACTTTTATTTTTCTTAATCAAATAAAGATGACAGCATAAAAACTAGGGACTTTAAGTTGTCAAATATCTACTGAGAAAACTAAATAGTAAAATAAAAACCACAAAACATTATAACAAATTTTTCTAAGTGTTAATTTTTGATTGTATACTATATGAAAACTTCTCTGCATTATCAAGTTTCTAAAGAAATGATTTATATAATATATTTTAAAGTATGGAATTTTTTTATACATAAATTAAATACAGGTAAGGTAATTTTATTTTTTTTCGTAATCAAAGCTGGGAAAAGCTGTTAGGATAATATTCATATTCCAATGCAGTCTTAAACAAAGAAATTGCTACTCTGCTTCCATATCTCTTTCATCATCAGTGGCAGCTGGAAGATCAGCAGGTTTTCATCTATTATCATTAGTTACTGGGCTTGATGATGATTACTGTGCCACTCGAGTCTGGGATCAAGTAATTAGTACTTGTAACTGAGAATGTGAGACTTATCACAGCTTCTGCCACTCTCACAGTAAGTGTAATGTAAAGATAAAAACATGCTCTGTATGACTGTATTTAGTGTGAAGTTTATACTGAAAGTCCTGCTGGAAAACCATGCCAAAACCCCTGAAACATTAGTGAGATATTCCTAAAAGTGGCCAGTTATTAAAAGAAGGCTTTTGAGTACAATTAATAGAGCATATACTTTCATAACCTGTAAAAAGCACCCTATGCTGAATTGTCCAAAACCGGCATAGAAGGAAGGTTTTTCTGGGATCACATCTTCCCTCTCAGACTTAAAAACATTAGTCCTTTACAGTGCATGCTCTCATCTTCACAATGTCAGCACTGTCCTCACCTTACAGTAGGACACACGGAATACTTGCCAAGATCCCACCAGTGCCATTTTGGTCCTGCTGCATTAAATGGTTGTCCTCCATGGCATGATGAGTGTCTGCCTTGGAAGTGTCCAAAGGGAGAACACCCAGAGAGAGAATTACACTAAATGTATCACAGAGAGTTTGCCAACTGCTCTTCCTCCATATGTTGCCTTTCACACTATTTCTAGGAATGCTCATGAATGTCTGTGAGTTATGTCAGAAGGAACCTCAAGTTTCAACTTCTCCATGCTATTCTAATAAGGTCTTGTTATTATTCACATAATAAGATGACAGTAATATAAAACATGGGAAAAATACTATGAAGAACTTTGAAATAAATTCAAGCTATCACTAAAAAAATCTGCAAGACAACTATAAGATGACGACAATTCCCTGAAAATCTCCAAATACTAAGGGACGAGAACGGAAATACATTTCTTCTGGGAAAATAACAACATGTAACGAAATACAGGAACAAATATGGATAGCATGAATACATTAAAACAAAAGCTATTAAAAGAATAACCCTGTAATCATTCCTTAGAAGAAGAAAATAGAGATTTAAAACTCTGAAGAAAATAGATACAATTTGAGAAATTTATTTCATGTTATTAAGATTAAACCAAGTTTCTATTATAATATATTATTATTTTTAGAATACTTTTGACAAACTTCTAGTACTCTATCAGTAAGCAGAGATTTCTTTAAATTAAGAAGGGTAAATTTCAGCTAACTTTAAAATATTAACAATTTCAACTCTGATTCTGGGCACAGTCTTAAGGAACATTTTAATAACTAGCATAAAACAATTATTGTTTGGTTTATACAGCGTAATCCATTACTAAGCAATATTTATCACATCTACATTGAACAACTTTATTTCCTACATAGAAAAATTAGTGAACTGCGGCCACTTCAATTTTATAAATTGGAACACAGCCAGTGTGCCACAGTTGTTAGACTTACATTATGGAAAGTGATAATCACTGAATAGTAAAGCTTCTGGTAAAAAAATTCTATTAAAAATACTTAATCCAGTGGACTATGAAATTTTGATATGGTTATCATATTTATGGCTCCAGATTTTCAAGAAAGGGTAGAGAGAGAAGAAAAAGAGAAAGAAAAAGCTTTATAAAAAAAATTAGAATACTTTTATTTGGAAGTGACAACTTTTTCTTTCAGTCAGATATAAGGACGAACATTTTTGGTGACAGAATTGTATTATTAAAATATCTATAGATAAAATAAATAAAGTCTTGTCTTGCATTAGAAAATGTCTAATAGACAAAACTTTACTTTTTTTTCCAAATTATAAAAATGAGGATCTGGATAATGACAGGAAGCTAGAGCCTGAAGTTTAAGTGCATTCCTGCAGTCAAAAAAGGACAAGAAAATATTAAATCTTGGCATGGACAATGGTTTGTCCAAGAGGCAATGCATCAGGGAAATTATAATAATAATTTTGGTGACCATCATAGCATGACTACTAACCTAATTTTTTTTTAAGATGGTAGTTGAATTTCTACACCATTAGAGAACATAAAGCCGCTAGGTAAACAAAAGAAGTTTATTCCTCAAAAAAACTTAAAAGGAGATGGAAGAGGACTGAGCTTGACTCTCTTCAACTGAGCCACTAGCTGCTATTAGGGCACTCATGAAAAATATAGAAGACTGATTCTGGCACCACATCAAATGTTACAAAGATGCAAATCTGTCTCTCAAATACCGTGCTGTTTTTTTCATGAAGACACTTCAATGTCATCAGATTTGAAATAGAATCAGATCTCCAAATCCCCAAATGTTTTGCAAAAAAAGCATTTCTGGGTTTTTGGCTATTATTACTGATTGTATGACTTCCATTGACACTTTTGACAGAATTGACAATTTTGAGAAACATTTCTATTGTGTAAAATGAGCATTTTCCAGGGGAAAATTACTTCACCAGATATAATTAATTTACTTTAACATATATACATTTTGCTTTTCACAAGAAAGCACAAAATACTCGATTCTGTTGTTAGAAGCAGCAGCAATTTCATTTCAAAACAAAGAATGGTGTATTTAAATTTCTGCGCAATTCCTTCTAAACTATTTGCCTTGACAAAACTGCCTTATAAAGGAAGGCACATTGTAATTTAACAGCCTTGGATCAAATGAAGCTAGTGACACCACCGTCCTTATTATGTTGTTCCTATTCTATCTTAATCTGTTTCCAAATAGTGATGAATTTATTAATCTCATCCAAATAGTTCTCACTTCCAAGATATGACCATGCCTTAGTGTCAAATATGAATTACGTCAAATTGCCATACTTAAACCAAAGCAGTTAAAGTATCACACAATAGCATATGTGCAGGTGCAGATTTAGTACAGAATCTCATTTGCCACGGTTTTCTTAAAGATAACTGTTAGCATTCAAACCTGCAAAAGTTGGATCATTCTCCAGTAGATTTTTTTTAAATCCTTGGCACAGCAGTATTACAAAATATTTTGAATTTAAACACATTTGTATAGATACATTCAGGTCATGTCAGTTTTAATCACCACAGTTTCTAGTTACTATTAAAATCTCTATTATATCTGTGTTTTGCTATTATTAGTCTTTCAAGATAAAAGCAATTTACACTTGATTATTCTTAGACTCTTTAGGGCATATTTGGAAAATTTAGCATTCTGTATAAATGTTTTATATGCATCATATAAAAATTGAAGTAAAACATCTAATTTCATACCATGTGGTTGAATACAGGATACAGGCGTTTGACAACAGGTTCTTTACTTCCAGGTTATGAGTTCAAATTCAACACAAAGCAGAAAAGATAAAGGTATCAGGTACTAAACTGTCCATGACTTGTATTAAATGAAGCTCACAGATTTCAGAGTCAGTAGCAACTATTATGATTCTCAGGTGTGGATCCAGATTCAGTTCTTGTCACAAAGCTTTACAGAGTAATTTCTTCATGAAACCTATGAATTGCCTGAGGTAAAGAATTTCTTTTGGAAATGCATTCTTCTTAGTCTACACTTCTTCTAACGAAGAATCTACTCCACTGTGATATCCCCTTCACTGCCAAGAATGTGTCAATGCCCACTTAGGAACAGAACATTACAAAACATTAAAAGAAGAAGACCAAAACCTTTCAGTGGAGATGGAAACGTAAAGGAACACTCTTGCCCAACACAGATTGAATAGTGGTCACAGAAAAAAAAGGTACTATTTTTGACTAAAACATAAAGTGAAAAATAAATAAGAAAAGGCGTCTGCAACCAAGTAACTTGCACAGAACCAGATTCCTGGGCTTTACACACTTGTTTTAGACCTACCTCTTTCCCATTAGATCTTATTAAATAGAATATATTTATTTTGCTTTTTTGTTCAGTGTTTCTGGTTGTTTTTCTTATTACAGGCACATTGAATTTTTTATTAAAGAAATACATTTCAAGTTGTATAGTTGAATCCCAGCCTATTAATCAACAATGTAGAATGTTTCCCTTTAACTGCCAAATAGAGCACAAACTGCTTGAAGTGTTTTATTTTAATGTTTTATAAGTAGTGGCTAATACTTCAGCTACATAAAATGAGTTATTGATATTTCAGTGCATTCCTATTTAGACTGCAGAAAGCTTCAATTTTTTTCATTTGTATACAATTAGGCTCTAAATTTCAGTTATTTTCTCTACAAAGAAGGTAGAAAGTAGAGATACAAMTATAAATTTTCTGCTGTCCTTGTCATTTAATCACCATCATTTCACAGTCTAAAGTACAAAGCTTTCCTCAGTCACCTAATGAATGAGGTTCTTGTGTTATTGAATATAGGAATATGATTGAGGAACCCTAACTTTTGCACCATTTAAAACTATTAGTGGAAAACAAAGTACGTGAGCTTTAAACACTAGGTAGCACTAGTGAGTGGAATATTTAAAATCTCTTTCTTCTCAGGATGAAAAAACTCAAATAGAAAAAAATATTTTTACTCAATAAATTTGATGTACGCCTATCTGTGAGACTTGTTCATCTTCCTGAATAAAGCTGTAAAAGTGCTTTTGTAAGTTTTCAAAGTTTTGGAAGTTTCCAGCACAGGCAGAAGAGAATAAAAGAGATTCCACCCTCCTTTGTACCTTATGGTTTTGATTGATCACTTGCCAATAAATTAACACTGTACAAACCAGTGGATAGAAAGTGGTACATATGTGGTATTGAATGTAGACTTTGAAAGTGTTATCTTTCTTTTCCCCAGCATTCTGACTATTAATATATAGAAAACAAAATCTTGGTTTAAAGCTCCAGCCTCAGGCTGTGCCTTCAGAGACAGCAATTAGAATTTCCCTGTAAACTGAAAAATTTCAAATACAAGTTAGGAGAAGAGAGAAAACCTAGAAACACAGCTTAAAACTTCAAAAAAGTTCTTGTTCAGATAATGTACTTTAAACAAATTCATTACTTTGGGAAGGGATTAATCTATTGGTTTTAAAATTTTCAAGCATGATTTCCTACTTTCCTCCATGATTTCCTTTTTTTCTATCATACCCGGGGATCAAAATAAATCAATGCGGTTTTTATTTTTTCCAATGCATTTCAGACTTAACTGTATTGCAAAAATGTTAYCAGTTATCCTCTCTATCCAGCTGGTCTGTTTTCCTCTTCTAGATTCCTCATCAGTTTCACAGACAATAGACCAACATCCTTACTCACTCTGCCCTAACTCCTACTATATCCTGCTAGTGCATCTGAATGAAAATATTTCATAGTGTGAAAAACACATTTTTGACATGCCAAGTAATCCTTTAAAAAACTATAAATTCCCAGAATAGTCATCTATCCCACAATTTGGATTTTGAAAAAATTAAAAAGGTCTCATCTTATGAGGTATGCAATTCATATATCAAAATCAGGTCTCATGCATTTGGAAATAAAAACCATCTCTTTGCTGAAAATAGACACGCTAGTCTTCAGCTGAAAGTATTTTTCAGGAAGTCATGTGTATCTGTAAAGTGATGCTTATAATAAAAGTGCCTCTCAGCTACAGTGGTATTGTGTACTTCAGCACGTCTTCTACTTTGTCTGATTTGCAGCCAATACTCTGATATAAAACAAATCATCCTTCTATGTTTTTCTTCCAGTAAACTGCTGTTTGTTTCTTTTGATAACTGTAAGAATAGCGCACATGACAGGGCTGCTAAGGAATCCAAATTTGTGCCAGCCTGTGCCTAAATCCTGTTTACACAACCCCCTGCTCACTCCTATGGAAGCTGACACAGCTGCAAAAAAGATACTATATAGTTCATTATGTCTTAAAAGAGCTCATCTGACTAGATCAGTTCATCCTGGCAGTGCTTCTAAAAAGCACCTTTATGGATAAGGACTTCAAAGTCAAGTTCTCGTGAACATTCTCATTTCAGGAACCTTAATGAAGCATCACAACTACAGCAGTTTCCATGTTTCTATTCTATCACTTCATTTTTCTCTACTTGATGACTGGCCACTTGAACAACCACGGTGCATTTAAAATTCATAAACGGATGTTAACATGATAGTAGCAATGAAGGTTTTTTTTGCATGACATTGAGGACAGAAGACAGGAGATGAAAAAGGCTTCGCAGTTACAAGATGTGCTATTAAATCCTGAAGCACACTTTTTTGTGAATTTTCCTTGTCATCACCTCGGAAACATTCTCTAAGTTACGAGCGCACGCATGGTTTTGCATTCCCATCTTCCATTACCCACTGGTGCCAGAAGCTGAACAAGCCTGACACTTTAACACTAATGGAAGAAACTACCTCATTGCATTCTGTCTAATCATAATTTGCTTCTGTTTAACTTCAGTTACCTATTGACGTTGCTTTGGTATTATTGTTTGTGTTTTTCTTTGTCTTGATTACCAATTCTTTTAACTTTGAATTCCCCCAAAGGGTTGATTAACAATGTGCAATTTAATCGGCAAAATGACTACTTTTTCACCTTGCAAGATTTAGAAATGGCAATTATAAAGAGTTCCTGTTACGGCTTTTGCTCTGAAGCCAAGTCTCTGAAGCAAAACTCGTACTGCCTAACTTCAGCAATATTGTATTGTGAGCTCTCTAGCAAGTAATTTCTTATAAAATTGACAGTAAGGCTGACATTTTTTGCTTTGCAGCCACAGAGGGACACAAATTTGTTTTCAAAAACTTCACGTCTTCAGAGATTTTAGACTAATTTCAGGCTGCATGACTGCCACAGTCTCCATGCTGCCCGATCGACTGCATTTTCTGCCAAATCCATTGTTCAACTATGCTTACACTTCTCAGCAGTGTTCTTCGTTAGGACACATTGCAGTGAATGAGAAACTTTATCCTTTGCATTACCACAATCAGACATATCCATCCTTAGATTATTGACAATCACACACTACCTGCAGATGCACCAATAATCCACCAATGGTATACATTGTTTCTTTTTATAGCATTAATGATGATCAGTTTATCAGACGGAGAACATTTTCTTCCAATTATGAGATTTTTCAGCACATCTTAACATGCATGTTTCCTTCTGCTCTCTTGTAAACATCTCTATGCTTTTTATTTGAATGTCCTGATATTTTATATTTTCTTGAGTTTGATTTCAGTCATGATTTGAAAGTCAAGTTTTAAAAAACATAATCTCTTGTCATATCTTTCTTGAACAGGAACTGGATTTCAGGGAGGAGAAATGGATGGACTCTCCAAGGAGATGCGGAAAGTGTCTCTCCTACAATAGTTTTGGACGTCCAGCAGGGCCCAAAGGGATACTGTAAGGTTAGGGATTCTAACATTCTATGTTCACTCTTGAGATCTCTGTATGACCTAAAATGGACCTAAATTTCAAATCAGTTTCTATTATTTGAAAATGTTAATATGAGAATGCTCTCAGTGAGGGCTCTCTGGTCAGTGACCGCACTGTTAAGGTAAAGGACTCCATTTGGCCTTAAGAGCAACCTGTAAGGGATACTAAGCCACTAGAGATGGAGAGTCTAAAAAACCTAAATGGACAAAGGTAATGTCCTGCATATACCACACAGCTACCAGACTCAGAAAGCCCTGCAGATGGAATACGTAGCTTCCAAATAATCCCTGATACTTTTGAGTTTGACAGTGCTGTAGAGAAGGAACACAGTAAATAAAATGCGCTGAAGACTAATCTCTGTTTCTCAGGCTGGCAACACAGCAGTTTTTATTCACTTGCCAGAATTACTCAAAATAGAACAGTAGCATCTAAAGTGCCTATTGGGAACAGATCCCAGCATATGCTGTTGACTCAAGCTACTCCTGAGAACTGTCAGGGAAATTGCTAGGTTGGATCACATCAAAACTACAACAGTGAGTATGTGAGTAATAAAAATGCATGGATGGCTGCTTAGCAGTGCTTGAGCCCTTGCCACTGCCCCGTTCCATTCCCTAGTAAGCACACAAGCCAGGTGACCAATGCTGATGCACTGAGGTTGTTGTACTGCAAACAGCAGTACCCAAACTGTCACTGCTTTTCTAACATACTGCATGATCCTTGTACGCCTGCTGCGATGCGTGTGCTTACACAAGACTCTGAAGGACTCAGCTGCAGCAACAAAGKCAGACTGAGGAGTCTTTAGAAAAGTATTTATTGGCATAAATTTCACCTCCTTTTATAGACACATCAGCTTGGGCCCCAGTTTTCACATACCAAGACAAGCGTGAATTTTCAAATGAGGATTTAAGTCATGCGGCCTTATGCAGATATGGCATAGAAACTATAAATATGGAGACACAAGAACTGATGAGGCTGAGGTTGTCATGGAACATCCTAGATAGAACATTATCTATGGAATTGCTGAAGTTAGATTTGAAGCTGAGCTCAGTCTATAATTAAAAAAACAAACAACCTCACCCAAGAGAGCAGTCAGGGAACAAGCTTTTGTAGTGTTATAATTTATCTTCAAGAATTTACTGTTAAAATGTTAACCAAGGATGTGGAATTTCCTTAGACAAAAAGACATTTAGCAAATTATGTATACATCAACTAATTCTACCTCAAACATCCCATTGTACTTCATCTAAGAGTGAAGTTCTAGCAAGGTTTCTCCATAGCAGAAGCCTCCAAGAATGCATGCACAGGATCACAACATCTGCCTTGAAAGTGCAAGCACAGGAGGTATCAGAGGCCCAAAAGATTATAGTACAAATTGCAAATGGAAAATTACAGTGTCTTAAAATTTCATGCCAATGAAAGGGACCAAGAAAGCATATATCCAACACTGAAGAACTATACAATACACAATCAGAACGCAAAGGACATAACAATGAAAATCATCAATACAACTTCCTAAGCTGGACAAGTCTTCTGTTGGAAGCGTCTAACATTCCCTGTTGAATAGAAACAGAACTTAGGCAATTAGATCAGGCTAGACACTTAGTTTTTAGACAGCTACAATGTGTAAAACTGTACCATACTCTTTATATGGCATTAATTTACTGATACAGCAGCTTCCCAAGACAGAAATTACTTCCACCCAAAAGGACATACAAAGCTGCACAAAGGAGAGAAAATATAATACAGGAATGCAAACTTAGAGAAAAATTCCTAAACAAATGCATTAAAAACTATGCTGATAAACAAAACCCAATGATGTTGAGGAGATACCTACTATTTAACATAGATACTGTAAAAATATCAAGAACATTTCATGTGTATGGAAAAGAATGTGATTCCTATGGGTTTTTTTAGTTCTTCACTCTTTCAGGAGTGAAGGATAAAGGCACTTAGGATGACTGTGACCTAGTACTCCCAGAGAATTATTAGGTCACAGACAGATTGCTTCAGATGTGAAGCTGTGTCTCATCAGTCCACATGACTCCAGGAACTGGCAAAAACCACCTACTTTCTAGTTTCTTCTCCAAGTGCTGCCTGAAAGGTAGGTGGGCCCGGGTTTCTCTTTCCTCAGAATTATGGCATTCATTATTTTAGAACTTTTCCTTACTGTTTTAGGTCAGATCTAACTTGGCAAGAGTAGTCAAGCAAGTAGCAGTTGTTTGGATCCTAAAACAATACAAGAAAATATCTGTGGGAGCTGAGAGTATCATTTGAGTGAATTCAGTGCTTCACTACAGATAAGTGGAACTGCTGTTTTATATATTTTCCAGGCTTCCAAATTCACACCGTGCATATTACCAGGGGCAAAGTTGTAGCAGCGAAGTTCTTCCTATGCAAAACAGTGTCACAGTATCTAAATCACAGACACATCTTTTCATTTATAAAGGTATTTTGACTCTGCTCATCTCAGTTGCATCATTTATATAAAAGATCTGTTAAAATTTATGACCCTTCTAGCAATAAATAATGGAGGTAGTATGAAATTATTTCAGTCAGAAACTGAAAGGAAATTCAATACTGTAAACTCAGTCAACTGGAAACCTGAATTTCAAATCATATGGCAAAATTTATTACAATGAGATCTGCAGCAGTTCTGCTATTCATTTTTACCAATTCTATGCAAGTACCCTCTTCAATCAATGCAAGGAGTTGACTTTGCCTGTTTCAGAAATAAAATGTTTCTTGCTCTTAGGAAACTTCTTTGCCATACTCAGTACCCATATTCTAACTTCTACCACATCTGCCCTTTGGAAATTTCTGTAGTGTCTCTAATTTTATTGGCCTCCCTGTAAATAAGGTATTGCTTGTATTTCTCCAGTTTTTGTAACAAGATAGTGGGAATTAATGGCTGTTACTGGGAAGGCTAGTACTACTTCAACATGTGTTTGCCATGAAAAGAAAATAATGCATGTCTGGGAAAACTGGCAAAATTTTTAAACATACTGAGTGTATAGTTTTCATCATTTAGGGACATGTTTCCTACATATAGATCCTCATTTCTTGTCTGTTTACCTTTTTTACTGTTTCTGATATAATCACTTGGCTAGAATAATGTTCAATGTTTAGTACATGTTTAGACATTTACAACAAAATACTAAAATAAAATAATAATTAAATAATCTGTCTTGACGGCTTCAATCTTGAATTCTGTGTGCAACTATAAGCTAATGCAGACTCAACAAGCAATTCATAAGGATTTTGTGACCATTTCTTCTGCCCATACTTCACGTTTGATCTATTTTTAAAGCACTGACTTTGAGCTTACATTTTTAGTAATGTCTTTGGGCTATTTGTTCCCACAGTGTTAGAAAATACATTTAAGAAAATTGCTATCCAGCCACAGGTGCTATTCTATGGTCTAGGCATGTACGCTGAGTGAAACCAGATCTGAAAATGTGCCACGATATTTTTCCAGTGCTTGTACTCATTCCTTATGTTGCATAATTTTCTCTACTAATTGATTTTTTTTATCCCAGAGTAGTGATAGAATATTGCTAACTATGTTTACTGGGAAACAAAGAAATATGTTTTTCCGGGAACTATGTCATTTAGGAGTCTGACTTCCCAGTGTAATATCAAACTAAATTATTAGGTGCACTATTAATGCACCTTTTCTTCACACAAAAGCTAAGAGATTTCTCCTCCAAGCATGCATAGGTTCCATAAAAAAGAGAAGCTATTTTCAATTTGCATTTCATGAGGAGTTATGGTAATTTGGAAGAGGGTACTTTAACCATAGGCTGGTATTGCACAGTCCCAAGTCTATTCTTTCTTGATGAAATCCAATAACTAAAAAACAACTCTAAGTTTTAGGTACTTAAACTCTGCAACTTAGCATCTCCTTTTCCTCTTATTAAATGAATGTATTTAGCTTACACATTAAATTCTTAGAAATTCTGTGGATGCTGAAAAGCTCTCAGCAGAGAAATTCTCTAGCAATTTGCACTCTGTGAGAAGCTGTCCTCTTCTCATAGAAGCTATGTAAACAAGCGAGATATTTTTCTAACGACACTTCTTCATATCATACACTTGTGGATTTGTTATTATATTGAAAGCACAATATTTTCAGTAAGGCGTTGCATTTGTCTGGCCAATCACCCTGAGAGGTGGATGGCTGGGGAACCAATGACCTTATGACTTTCAAGCACACTAAAGGTATAAAACAGGTCTTTACATTAATAAATAATGCACATTAAATGTTAAATGTTACATTAAACCTATGCACTTTTCACCAACTCTCGATTGTGATTGTGCCATGATTTCATCAGTGACCCCAGGACAACAGCCACAAAATTCTGCATTTAGTTGAATATTGTTCTCACTAGATTTTACTTTGAACATCAATGAAAGCAGATAACCGGAAAGGTTGAATGTTTCCAAATTTTTCCCTCAAGTGTGCACTTACATCCCAGCATTATCTGGCAGAGGAAAGAGTAGAAATAAAAGTCTATTTTTGTATTATTTTTTCTTTAAACCCTTATTGTATTAGTTGGTGGTGACTTAATCTTTCTATATGTATGGAAAAATGCCAGGTTGGTAAAACATCAGGGAGCAAAAGAACTATCCAGCAAAATGCTTGACCAATTGCACCAGGTCTAACAGATGTGTAGCAGCCTTAACCAAAACACAACATGAGAGCTTTGGGGGTGCACGGAGGGTACTGTTCTGTGTATAAAGAGTGAGAAATAGGTCATTGAATGCTGGATGAGAAATCTGACTTCATTAGATTAGGAGCATTGTAAACATCACAGAATTAGCATGAGAAAGGAGTACAGTTAAGTGCAAATCCTACCATAGAAAGAGTTTCTAAATCATGAGAAAGCCTGTCTCTCTAGATAAGCCATTTAATAATCCCTACAATCTCAATATTAGACAGTTTCTTCTTACTTTTGTGATTCCTACTGCAGACCATAAAATGGCTCAAAAACTGTTTTGCAACCCAAAATGTAGATGCCTAACAGGTTATTGAGTGTGAAACAAAACAAAGAAGACTGAATCAAATGACAAAATCTGGATGACTACAGCATCAACAACAAGACACGTAACTATATTTCAACAGCCTGTGAAGCCAACCACTAAATAAGTATGAAGGAAAGTAGATTGTTAAGACTAAAGCTTGCAAAACAAAGATTCATTTGTACCAATTATATTGGTTTGATTTCTCAGGATGACTCTCCTCCCATTTTTCAGCATTATCTGAGAAAAAATGGGAAGCAAAGTATTGTGACCAACATAATGCCCTCTTAAGAATTCACGAGGTAAAAATTAAACCATTTATTGTAATTATCAGGTCTGCTAGGAATAACTGCCATAGTGAAAGCCACCAAGAGTCATTCGATATTTCACTCCTTTTCCCTTGGCTTAGAATGAATGCTTTGTCATCCTATTGCAGCAAATCAGATTGTTGTGTTGGGCCTTCATCCTTGATTTCATGGAAATAGGGTACCCTTGCCTTTGATGTCATTACCCCAAAAGATCACTGCTTGCATTAGATTCCTGTTTCTTTTTTTTCTTATTAAAGAAGTTACATTTTATCGAATGATAGTAAATCTAATTCAGAAGACACTGATCTGACATCAAAATGCTCTGATAAGAAATTGCCTATTATAGAACTAAGAAAACATTAAGGATTAACAGTTGTTTGGTTACATACTCTGAAAGCAGTCTTAATCCTCTATTCAAAACTGAATTTACTCTTCACAAATGAAGATGAGAAACTTGCTATTCAAGGAAGTTATAAAATTCAACAGGATTTTCATGCTCAATTATAGAAAGAGTTTTGCTTTTGTATTTTATCTGACTAAAGACAGATCTTCAATCACTCTAGTATATTTGGGGGACATATTCTCAAGGTTATTATCTATACTAACAGCAAGTACTTAAGCACTATCAAATGAACAAAGAATAACTGGATATACAGATACATAAAATGAAGGAAAGACAAAGACAAGCTACAAATCTCAGAAATACAAAAGAATTTGTTAGCTTAACTAGAATAAAATTAGTCTTTTACTAGTATGAAAACATTTTTGGTTAGTTTTCTGGCTGGACTGTACTTTCAGCATAAAGCCAAATGCCAAAATTTCTAGATCACATTTTCTGTGTGAAAACTGAAATACTATATAATAAACTTTGCTACTATCATTCTGAATAATTTTACAATTTTTCTTCTATTTAATAATTAATTTGCATTATATTATATGTTTTCCACTCCCTGACATTTTCATTATTTAGATTTTCTATGAAATGGTAAAACATTCAAATATTTTCAGTTCCTATGATGCATGAGTATTCACCTCACAGAGCTCCACTAAATTTTTTCAAAGTGATGAACAAGTGCAATGGATTAGTAAGTAGAAGACTGAACAGAAAAGAATTTAAAATATAGAAAAAAACCTCAACAATAATCTGTACATATGCGGAAAAAAATAATCCCTTTTAAATGCCAAAGGAACCACCATCACAGTAACTGCCAAAGACATTTCTCAACTGGAACTTTAAATCAAGGTCTGAAGCATTACATATAAACCACTGCATATCAGATTAGCCTCCATCCTCCCTTATTCAATGACAAAACTAATAACTTAGTTCTCTGTGCTCATCAAAAGCTCGGAAGTGTATTTAAAAGTTGTTCTTACAGATCTGCTTATGCTTCACTTTCTTTATTTTCCTTTATTTTTGTGCAGACCTACAGAAAATGCAGTTTGGCTATCAATTTTGAAATACCTGCTGTTTCTTAAGGTGTATTGAAATTTAAAAAAAAAAAGGTGTTTTCACAGTCTACTCTTTTATACAAATGGGAAAGAAGTTTCAAGTCAACATTTTTATCACTGAGGTATTTTCTGAAGTGTTGAAGAAGGAGTTCCTAAAATAAAATTACTAAAAGGACAAAATCATACTGTGAGCAATAGCAAAGCCTTCCGGAAGTGCTCAGTCCCTAATTCTATCACCAGACCATCAGGTGATGCCACCTCGTGTTCTACAAAAATGTTGAATAGCGAAGTACCTGGATACTGACTCACTAATTTCCCAGAATGAGATGAATGACAACATTCTGGTTTTGCTTGATCCTGCAGTACAGCATATAAATCTAGTTGGTGAAAAGCCACTTCATTGCTATGTCACCATATGCTTCCCAGCAGGAGAGGCTGGAGAAATGAACTCGCATCTGAAAAGATTCAAGCCTTCTGTTTAACTTAAGGTTTCACTCTCTGAAAAAGGGTAGGGTTTTTTTGGAAATGATGCCCTGAAGACTATGCATGTACAGTGTTTTGGCACGAGCAAAAGAAAGAAATAATCAAAAATAACATATATTTTCTGATGCTTAATGAATGAAATAGAAAACAAAACAAAACAAAAAAGCAAAACTTTTACTCTTTAGAAATATCTTTAAGTAACTTTGCTGTTTGCTGTCAGCATATAACAGCTGACACCATGATCCCTGTCACTCATCAACATCTCATAAGTGATGTGGGTGATATACAGTCCTTTTGTGTATGTAAAATGATAAAACACAAACACTGTTCCACATAGAAAGAAAGATGCTTCCAGTCATCCCAACTTCAAATATACTAAGAAAAAAAGTATTATGAAATTTACGTGAAAATGAAAAATTCAAGCACTTCAGAATCCCTTCTGTTATTCATTTATATAGGTAAGTAATTGAATTTCATGCTGCCACAAATTTTCAAAAGGTCACAGATTGAAAAAACCAAATCTGTGAATAACTGTAGAAGTTGTCAGGTTTGAAGCTGGAGACTTTGGCAGCCAGGATGGGTGCAGCTGGAGCTCTAGCTACCTAACAAGTTGTGATAAATAGCTTAGACACTCAGGAGACCAAAGTTTTAAAGAGAAAATGGGTCTTTTTCTTTCCAATATGAAGTCTGGAAAGGGAATTCTGGATGGAAGCCAGTCTTCTACTGTATTCTTCTGAAAAACCGAACCATAATTTTGCCTAACCAACTCAGTTTAATTTCAATTATTACTGTTCGCAGTTCAGCATGCTTGAAGCTCTCAGCTGAAATTTCGGCTACTTTTTACTAGACTCCTCAGGGAAAAAAAGATGAAGCAAAGAGCCTGCAACAGATAAGACTCTTATGAAAACACACGGCACAGAGAAAAGTCACCAAAAGGTAAATGGAAGCACAAGTTTCCAGGTCTCCTAGATAAAATTACTCTGCTTATGCACATGCTACTTCTCCCATTTCAAAAAGAATAATGTTGACATTTCAAAGCTAACAGTTTGGATTCAAACTTCCTATGACTACATATAAATGAGGAATTTCCCATCCTACCATCTCAGAAATAATATTTCAAGCTGCCTGAACAATCAGAAGTTCAGCAGTATACAACCACAGCTCCTGCTTACATTCTTCCCACAGTTTGGAAAGTTATCTTTGGAACAGTAGGAAATTTTGAAATGAATACTTAAAGCCTAATGCTCCCTGCTATGATGGGTGATCGCTATGGCAGATCCACAGCTCTACAGTCATATACTGTGTGGACAGAGAGATGCATATATCTTTTTAAAATAAAGAATTAAATCAATGCTGTTAATGAATACCGCTGAAAACAATCCTACAGCATGTCAAATACACAGAGTGGTCTGCCAAGCAAAACACAATGAAAAAAAAGAAGAAGCAGCATTATTGAATTAGTTATTGAATCCACAGACTCGCATTTAGCAAAGGGCCCAAGTGACCAGAACAAAATTATTACTACAAAAACCAAYTGGAAGGTCACTCATAGTAATAATGTTTTTAGCATGTTGTGAACAGAAAGAGGAAGATAAAAGCATTCTCTTTCACTTTTGTATTTGGCATTAATTTCCCCCATTTTTTCAACAATTTTTGTTAGAATGACGGCCATAACCTTTTCCAAAACTAGATATTCTGTGGTGTTAAGAGAAAGTTTCCCAAAAAAAATCATCAGCAGTTATTTATTTATCAAAAGCAAAAGGAAAAGCATTATATAAAACTGTAGCTTTCCCTGTAAGGCCACAGGAAGACTCACAAGATCATTATAAAACAGTGTTTTATAACATGGCAGTTATAATTATCTTTTTCACAATCCCAGGTTAGCACATGATACCAACTTTCATTTGGAGAAAGGAGGATATAATTCATTTTCTCCCTGTAATTATCTGACATTTTGTAAATCAACAAACTTCAAATGTCAACATCCATTTAGATCAGTGAGAAAGGAGCAATGCCATGAAAATTAAAAGGGATCTCAGGAGGCACTACAGTAAAACACGCTGCAGAAAAAAAATCAAACCACGAAAATTTAAATATTTTTTTTGCTTTTCCAACTTTATTTTTTTCAACCTTCTCTTATGAAACATAATCAAAGCTAACTCTCAAAGCATAAAATAAGCCTGGTAGGACAGATATCCTGATTCTAATCATTAACAGTACTTTCATCCATCTGCTTTCCCCTCACAAGCGATTTCACTGATACTTTAAAAAACTTTTTCTCATGAATGGAAGTTGGTCTTCATGATAAGTGGATAAATGTTGACTTTTAGAATGAAATACTGTGAAAACTTTGAGCTTTAGTGAAAATTAGAAGGGGGAAAGAAAGTCCAACATATTAAAAGAGCCTTTCATCACAACTGAAATATTTTCATAAGGAACTTTAGCATCCCACTCAGTACCTTTGAAGTTGGCTGCAAAACAAGACCATCCATCTTATTAGCTGGGTAGAAATGCCTTTCAAAGAGTGGTGAAACTATGGCTTGTAAACATCCGTCCGTTTGGAAATGCCTGCATTTTTACTATGTACATTGGCTTTGTACTTACTACGTCTTAAATTCTAGAAGTATGCTTAAGTTCTTTAAAGACAGTAAAGAACATTCTTTCTTTAATTCCTCCTTTTTAGCCAGCTGTGATGAATTGATGACATACCTTGACTGAGTATTTGTAGAAGAATCAGTCAAAAGTATTCTACTAAATTTTGAACCAATGTTTACAGATTACGACTATTACAGTAAAATTTACTATTTTCTTCTATTATTCATGTCTATGTCAGTAACTACACTTAAATATCAGTCACACTTTCAAGACAAACAGAACATAAGCAAATAAAAAGAAATTAAAATAAGAACTATTAAAAAATGAGGGTTCAAGTATCATTTCTATACAGAAAAGATGTTACTGAATGAATTTATGAAATCACATCCAAAGCTTATATTACAGTATACTGTGAAAGCACAAAAGACTTGAAAAGGAATCAAAATAAGCCATGAAATGTTTCAGAGAAGATTATTAGAAATTACATTATTCTTAGAATTTAGACTTTATAGATCATTTATTATTTCTTAAAATACATAGCTGCCATTTTATGTCTTAAACAGATATATGTAATTCTATGGGGCTGCATTCAGTGAGAATATCAGTACTAGTTAATGCCATTCAATTTTTACATGCAATTTTTGAAATATGTTCAAAAATATTTTTATATTATTTGAATTATTTTATCTGCATTTTACACTGCATTAAAATTTTGTTTCCTCTTTCAGTACTTGAACACATTTCTTACAAGCAGAATGTGATGTCAGCTCTGAATAAATTTTAATCCAGTACCTACAAAACTATTTATTCAGTTTATTGATGAGAGACTCAAACACTATTGAAGTTACCATGATTCAAGACAAATGGGGCCTTTCTGTAATCGGGATTCAGCTGGAAAGATATTTAAACATTAAGAGGAGCTTGAAGCATTTCCTCTTCTTTTCTATTTTGTTTTTCTGGGGCACTAACTAAGAAAGAAAAAAAAAACGTTTACTGAGATCAACCAAACATGCTGGATGGAAATTTTCATATACAACCAAATTAATTTTTTACTATATTTCAGCAGAGTCAGTAGTAGAGGCAATGAAGAGTCTTATCTTGCACATCTTATTCACATTAAAGTCCAATTAGCATGAATATTTACAATGCCAGGTGCTTTGAAAGAGAGGAAATTTTTTTTGCATACATCCTCTGAAAACATTATTGAATTGAATGTGTATTTTGTGATCACAGGATGCAACAGAAGTTTGTAAACAAACACCACCTTGTTCACCTTCAAAATATGTGCAGAGTTGTTGAGCTGTCTACAGCAGTTTTTCCTGTTAATTTGGCAGGTGATTTGCTGTCCACAGCTCTTTAAAGATATTCCAGACTGGTTTTTGACCAGGGAATTGATGTCAAAATCAATCTGATAAGCAAAGTTTCTCTTTCTTCCACCGCTAAGTAATAGCTAATGAATAGATAGGTAGGGACCTACATGCAGAATACATCGGCCAGTGTGCCAAAAAAGTTGAGAAAACAGCCTCAAAGATCAATAGATACAATGTCAATTTCCTGTAAATTAAAATAGGAAGTGAGACAGAGAGAAATACACTTAAAATCAAAGAATCCTTCTAAATCTCCAATGTAGAGAAATTAAACACAAAGCAAGAAAAATGCCAGCTGTTCAAATAAATTACAGACCAACACAAAGGAATCAAGTAAGCCCAGCCATAGCACACTGGGGCTGCCTGCAGACATCAAGTATGGAGAACAAACTGCTTTCCAGCAGACAACAGTCTCTGGGGCAATTTCTGTAAAAGGCACCAAAAGGAAACTGAAATATGAGCTTGCGTTTCACTTATGAAATGAGAAACCAATATAATTCATGTTCTTTATCCGTATTCATTCCAGAAAGTCGTGTAACAAAGCCAAATCCACACCTTTATTGGCTTACAATCTTAAGTGCTATAGGAGAACGTAAATCCCAGCAAAGCCTGGTAACTCCACTCTTAGAAAACATAAAGAGCAGCCGTTCACTTGTCAGATAAACAGCCAGATTGGAAATATTCAAAGCAATCAACTTTCCTCTTGGATTTTAGACTAATGTCTGACCAAGAGACAACGAGCTTAGGAAGTTCATTCCAGTACTTCCGTAATTAACACAAGCTTGCAAGTTACCAGCTATGTGCTATTAGGTCAGCTCTGGCAAGCTGGGGATCAGCTGGCAAAGGAATTGCAAACTTCAAAGAAAGCTCTCAAATATCCAATCGCAGAATAAAAAAATACCCACTCTTAGTACCTTATCTTGGAAGCTCACACTGGTTAGACGGTGACCTTTACAGGATTACCTTAACATGGAAGGAAATCAGCCCCTCTCTGAAGTGTTTTCAAATTTGTAATAGAAGAAGGCTGTGTGACTGACGTTTGTGTTGGAAAAAAGAAAGGAAAGAAAAAGGCTTAAATGTGTCCCAACATAAGCTGAAGCTCTGATTTACTTTCAAAGGAACGATGATAGCCAGCTGCCAATTTACGATATGCAACACAACACTCTCACTCCATCAACTAGGGCAGGGCAGAATGCAGCTTCCAGCTTCTTAATTTTTTTTCCTCATGAATTTGCTCATTTTAACAACATGAACAGGCTGATTCTCTCAAATATTTCCTTTGTTCCCCCCCTCTCCAAAGATGCTGTTCAGTCTGGCAACAAAAAGAAGTTTAGAGAAAATGACAGAGATTCAAAAGACACATTTAAAAGCAATAACTGTTGTTATCCTCAATTTATCAAGCATAGGTGGAGAGTGGAGAGTAGATGTGTCAGACAGTTTTTCTGTCTTTTTATAGAACTAAGACATTTTTACACTGAAAACATCTAGCTATCAGCCATTTATGTTATTATACTTACTGAATCCTCAACAGGTGTGGAAAATTTCAGGTGTTCTAGAGAATTAAGAAAAAAAGCCATTCTATTTAAGGATATTAAACATATACTATCTTTTTCCTAATGTCAGCTTCTTTTCCTGTGATTCAGAAGCCAAATTTCTTCTCTTACTGCTGATATATTGCTTTTTGCTATTCCATCATCATAGTCTGGAATACCAAATTCACTTTAGAGTCCTTATACAAACCAGCTATCTGTGATGCTCTAAAACCAAAATAACTTATGGGGGGGGGGAAAAAGCATGAATAATGTGTTGCCAGTTAATTATGTTTTCTAAAGTCTTTTAATTAAAGCAAGTAGCCCAGCCAGTTGTTTTCAATTCCCCCTGGATACTGAGTATAAAACAACAACAACCAAACAAACAAACAAAAAAAACCCAACAACATTAAAGCATGAATCAGTTACATCCTGAAAAATAAGATTAGTCTTGGGTTTGGATAATATGTTATTTGAAAGCAGTCTCACAGTTTCTACCACTAATGCAGTGCTATCGCTAAACACAGGTTTTATTATGTAATAGAAGATGATCCTTTTCAGTTTTCAAACATTTAGATATACAGAATACAGAAGCTGTATTTGCATTGCCAGTTTGGCTCACATGACCGAAGTTAGTTTGGAAAGGAATCCCTGAACCACATAAATTAAAGATGTTGGTGCCTTAATAAAAAATGGTTGATCCCTTCCTATCCCACTCAATTATTTGTTAACGTAAACAACAGCTATGGAAAACCACACAAAACACACCAGCATGTTGCAGACCGTGGACTGAAATCAAACCTCACACAAACAATTCTGAACTAAGAATGGTCTGAATATTCTTAGTCAAGCCATGGTAGCACTTTTAACAATATCATAATATTTCCATTCGCCTTCTAGGAATTGTTTCACTCACATATTTAGCATAAAAATCCCTATGTGGTACTTTGCATTTTCAGCTATCTTAAGTTCAGGYAGCATTTCAGAATATACAGCAGATGCCTGTAAAATATTCTCGTATTACTCCTACTAGCATCAAGGGTGACATTTATTTACTGTATTTCATCACTGTTCAAAATAACTAGATGTATCAAGCCTATTTATTTTTGACCGATGAGATATAAACAAAGCTCCTGGGATGTTGTGGCACTTCTGGGCCAATTTGCAGCAAGGATCAGAAAATTTTGCACCTCATCTATGACAGTGAGAGCTTGAAGACGTGGAGACAGCACAGGCACATATGGGGAAGCTGTGAAAAAACATCATACTCTCTTCAGTCATTATTGCTGGTACAGTGAAAATTTTATATCCCCTTCTGCTAAGAAAGCTCTTCCTTTGAGACTGCAATCACAGCTTCTTGCCGATGAAAAATCACCAGGCAGTAAGAAGGACCCTGGAAGGCCAGACAGAGCAGAAAACATCAGGCTCTGTGCACAGGGCTGGCCTTGCCGCAGGGCAGTGCAGCAGTGGTACAGGCTGCTGGGATGGGGCTGTGAGCAGTAGGGCCAGCCCCCCTCACTGAGAAGCTGCCTTTCACCCATGCCTGAGGGGCTGCAGCCATCCCTGTGCCTGGCCATGCATCACCTGGGCCCTGACTCGAAGTCCCAGATGCACTTCAGCCTGCCCCACTGCTGTGACTTGCCCAGTGTGGCGGGCTCAGGCTCCTGCCGCTGGGCTGGCTGGCTCACCTTGCATGGAGCTTGGCACAGCAGGGTACGGCACAGCTGCCTCACTGCACCCCGACAGGGACTCACCGACACAGCACTTGTAACTGCCTTGTAAAAACACACAGTCCAAGAGGGATGGACATACTTCTAGTGTGAATTAAACAAACCTCACATAATAAACGCCGCGCTGTTCCCATCAGAGGTATAAACCTCTTCCCGTGAAATCTCAGGGTAAAACCTCCTGAGATTAAAAATCATGAAATTTGTAAACTGATTAGAATTTACAGTGTTTTCAAAAAACCAATAAGGTGGAAGGCCATTTGAGTAGAGTGTGGGTGTCAGATATATCTGTGGGTGGCAGGCACAGAGTGGCTGTGGCTAGGATCTGGATTCCCAGCTCAGATGAAGCTCAGCAGGATTTGCCTTCAGAGAGGTACAAGGCACTGTAGCCTCCATCCCACCAGACCTCTGGTCTCACAGCTGGGTGCAAGCTGAGACGCACTGAGATGGAAAATAGTATGTATTGGTTTGACCCTCATCTTGTAGGCAGGGCAAGTCAAACAGCACCATAATATTTCTGAATTATCCGTAACAAGATAACTAACTAGAAATAAGAAATTATTCTCTTTGCAACATTAAGGACAGAAAGGTGATAAAAATATAAAGAAGCTGTTTCTGGGAGGAAAAGCAACAAGACTGAGTTGTTTTCTAAGCATTTAAAACAAAGTCTTTCTCCCTATTGGCTGGAAAATGTGGTTCTCAGGTAGAAACCAGAAGGATTCAGCAGTTCCATTCCTAACCTTRTTTACCACCAGACTTCTTTTCCTCTTGTGTTACACTTCCTCTCTGAAAAAGTGTTTTCAATTCACCTGAAGCAATTGTCAGGAGAATTCTTTCATTCCTTATCGTTTACTCTTCCTATCTTCATCCTGTAAATTGTTGATACTTAAAAGTACTGTGATTTGTTCCTTGCTTCTCATTTTCATTAACATTTTCCTTCTAGCACTTAATGTGTGTCAACTACCATTTCTTTGAGAAATACAAAGGGCAAAAGCCATCTTTTATATTGCTTTCCTCCTGTGCCTATACACACCAGCTTATCACCTTTTGTTCAATAACAGGAACTGTCTCAACGCCCACTATGCTTTTCAGCGCATTCCTAAAGTCTTGCTTTCCACACTTATACCCTTCTTAAAGACTTTGGCCAAAGAGGAATCCTACTGACTTTCTTTTTCAAAAAAGGCTTATTTCTTGGTTCTATTTCTCCAGACATTTCATAGCATTCATTCTTTTCCCACTTAAGTGCCTTTGGGAATTTCAAATTTACATCCAGAAAGGGGTAACACATGTAGGCATACCTCAAACATATTTTAATTGTACCTACCTCAGGTAACAATCACAATGGAAATGCAAGATGCATGTGATTTTGTACAGCCTATTTGCTCAGAGAAGCTTCTTCAGTCCACACCCTGCCCATGTAGAGCTGACATTGCAACTGTGACCCTTGCTAGCCAGACACACGGGCTGGCTCCAGATGCTACTTGCACAGTAACCCAAATAATGTGCAAACATACACTTAATTTCTTTACAGTGGAGCTTTAGAAAAACTACCAAAATAAAGCTGTTAGTTAATGACTGCATTTCCAAATAGTCTGCCAGGAGAAGAAGCTGACATCTCTAATTTGAAATGCCAGGTCAATTAAACATTTCATAAAGAGATCAATAAATCCACATAATTTGGAGATATTTTTGGGTATATTCTCAGTTCAGTAGCTGTAGTCTAATTTTGACTGAATTATCAGCTAGGTGGTTAAAAACAGGAGAGCTAAAAATGACAATGAATGAAAGATGAGCAAAGTAAATACACAATACTAAAAGCCAACTATGCCAAATTAAATTATTATTTTAGATATTAATTCAACCGACACACAAAACACACATTCAGTTATTATGATCTAATGCCTTATCAACTGAAATCCATCTCTACAACTATACGTGATTGGCAAACACTATGAAGGCAGAATATTATGCAAAAACATAGAAACAAACAAATCACGAATCCAAAATGTACTGAAAAGACAGTGCAAAGAGAGCCTGGTGCCAACAGTTATTCACCTGCTAATTAATACAAAGTAAAGTAAAAAATAGCATACAATGCTAGAAAACACTATGAAAAGTGAAAAACAAGAAYACATTGAATAAAGATAGAAAGACTAGCCAAAATCTATAAACCTGCCCAGTACACTGATTAAACTCTAATTTTGTCAGCATTTGCTCCCTATAAGGATCTAAAATAAGGAAGTAACTCTCAGAACATGCACAGAATGATTTAATCATAAAATGAGTTTCAGAGAGAAAGTATACTTTTTACCTTTTCTATTTACATTTTAAAGAGTTTAAGTTTATATATTTCATTCAATAGATGACAAACTCAAAAAATCCATTACAATCTAATGTGAAATTTCATGAAAGCATCTCAGTTCAGTTTAACAACACTTCAAAGAGAGATTTAGTTAAATCCGATAAGTAGGATTACATGCAGATGTCAATCAATAGGTGCTCCACATCTATCTGTCTTTATAAAAAATTGAAATCTCATGCTTAATAATTACTTTTTAAATGTTCTTCTTATCTAATATAGCTTGAATAAAATTGTGCAGAAACATGTTACAGTATGCCTGTGCTCTGCAGATTCACATTAACATTAAGATATCACCTTTGGTTTCACAGTGCACCCATGTTTGTTAATGAAACCCATTTTTTGCCTTGAAATTCTGGGTATCTTGTATAAAAAGAAATGCAAAAAGAAAAATTKCCCAGGTGGACCTAGGAGTAAAAAAAGAAAGAAAGAAAAAACCTATGAAACTAACATAAATATATTTTTTTAAAAATTCCATGAATTGAAAAATTAAAGAAATCCAGATATCTTTTCCTTTCAGAGACGTGTACTAGAATAGATTTTTCTTCTAGATAAATAAGATCCAAACAAAAGGCCAAAAACAATTCAAAGTTTACAGTTAAACATATTTTTAAGAGTTAGTGTATGATATGGTTATCTGGTAATTAAAGTCAATGCAGTATAATTGAGGTTTTTTCTTGTAAAAATATTGGCATACTCACAAAGAAAAAAGTCCTATGCTATCCAACAAGTTGAGGCTTTTCAGGAGCCTACAGTGAATTACAGCACTATAGTGGTAAACAAGCAAGCAAGCAAACAGAAACTGCTCACTTCTGCCTCCTTTCTGCAAACCAATTAAACTGAGCGATCAGTAAATTCTTTCAACACAAGTATTTCTCTCAACCAGTCAAAGAGTCACAGTAGTAGGCTTCTGGCCAATGCTTTGTGCTGCTGACACAGCCAACTTTCCATGGCTATATGCTTATCAGTGACAAATGCCAGAGGCGGCTTGCTCCTGGGATTTGTCTGTAAAGGTACTATTGTGTATCAGGAAATCGTCCTCAAGGTATAAAGGCGAAAGCCAGCAAAATTGCTAATTTGCAGCTTTGCCCTTCCGTTTTTCTCCAGGATATAATTCAGTTAAATACATTCTCTGACAAAATTCAGCAAGGAGCTATTGTGAGCTGTGTATGCTCTCTCATGGCTATCAATGTGCAGCATGAGTGGAATGTTAAAATAAAATCCTAAACCACAATAACTATGGAAGAACAGAATCATCATGTTACTTATAAAATCGGGATGCTATGGGATATTTAACTGTCCCAATGAAAAGAAGGAGAGTACAAAAGACTTTAATTTTCCTTTGTAGTGGTCAGGTATAACCATGTCTCAGGTATCGCCCTGCTCAATATCTGTGGGAAGCAGCACTAGAGAACAGAAAACAAATAGGAAAGGAGCTGACAGTGCACAGACCCATCGGTGCCTCAGAGATGATCACAAAACACAAGCTCCCCTGAGCACCACAGCCACAGGCGAACTGCTTTATGCCCACAGAATATCTCCCTCCAACAGACCAGCTGAACAAACAGATGCTTTTACAACAGTGCAAACAGCAAGGTAAAAAAAGACTGTGGATTCAGCCAAATAAGAATCATTTCTTGGAGCCCCCTTGTACCTTACTTATCTGCATTTCCCAGGAAGCTCATTGCCTGATGAGCCCCTGCTCTGTCAATCCCATATTGAGAGACAGTTAAACAAGCATTCACTTAAAATTTGTTCAAACCAAGGAAATACAGAAAGCTAATTAAAGTCTATCAAACACTGATAGAAAGACTGTCCACTGTCCAGATAACAGTAGACAGGCAAAACATACCAGTTCTGCTTCATCTACACATGTATCTTTTAAGGAATAGGTCTATAACACTGATTTATTCTAGGGGAATTAACAAAAGTTTCCACTAATGCTGGTATCGCTTCAGAAGAGCCTCATAACCTACACTGGAACCCAAAGTGTCTTTTGATATGCTTTACTTTCAACAGAGATTACTGAAGAGAGGCTCAGGAGCCTTTAGGGTCCTTTTGYGTGGAAGAAATGTAACTGCTGTGTACTACCATGAGTATTTGAACTTCCTAGTCATTGCCTGAGTTGTAATTTCTGTACTTTTAATAGACTTGATTTTTTTTTCTATTCCAAGTTTTACATCCCTATGCCCCAAAATTTCAAGGGCAAGGCACATTTTTTCACCCCTTTTTGTCAGCAGGCATCATGTTTGCTACCTTCCAGTGAAGTGGGACTTCTTTGGTTAGCCAGGACCACTGGTAAATGACTGAAAGTGATTCAATAAACACTGCTGCCAGGTCTCTCAGATCCTTGGGTGGATCCCATCTGGCTCCATAAACTTCTGGGTGTCTAAGGGGTGTAGCAGGCCACTGACCATTTCACCTCATATTATGGGGGCTTCATTTTGCACCCTGTTGTCATCTCACAGCTCAGGGGGCTGAGTACTCTGAGAACAAGCAGTCTTACCGTCAAAGACCGAGGCAAAGACAAGTACCTCAGCCTTTTCCTCATGCTTTGTCATGGAGATTCTCCTTCGCTCTCCTGTTGCTGATGTATTTATAGAAACATTTTTATTGTCTTTTATGCAGAAGCCAGATTAAGTCCTACTCGGGTTTTGGCCCTTCTAATTTTCTCCCTGCATAACCTAAGACAGCACCAGAGGTATTTAATTAACATCTACTTTATTCTATTACATCTTACTTGAAGCTGAAAATCATGCATGAAGAATTTTTTTTGAATCCTCTTAGTTTAGGCTAATCAAGTGTTTAATGCTTGATAGCTGAAAAAAAATTAAATTGCAAATGTGTTCTTAAAAAGAAAAAACGAATTCATTTATAATGAAAACCACTGGAGGAAAATAAAAACAAAAACCCCACAGATATATTATACGCATTTTTAATCTCAGTTTTACATTTCAGGATCAAAATTCACACTGGCTTCTGATGTTACTGTAAATAAATTACTATTTTTTGAAAGATGGAATCAAAGGCAAGATTTATTGTCTTTTATTAATATATAGATAACCCTAAAGTAAATAATAACATCCAGCTTCATTAAATGCTTTGGTTGGTTAAAGAATACATATAGGAGAATGTAAGTTACAAAACTAGAACATAATACCTGTTGTCTGCCAAACAAAACAGTCTACACAGGGCTGCCCAGGCATTTTTCAGCTACGCATTTCACCAGAGGATGTTAACTTTTTAAATTACCTGTAGAAGCATACTAGTTTCAATGATTTGTTTGTAGGAAAAGGTTTCTTCAGTCAAGAATGACATTTCTGGTGTGAGATCGATCCACGATCCATCCTGGAAGCCCACATTCTCACATCACCCCCCGAACCAGAGCCTGTGTACTTGGGTGCAGGTCCCAGCCAGCTGCTTCAACACTGTGTTAGAGCACTTCACAATCAATACCTGAAGTTTGAATGTACCAGTTCATGATCCTTTCTACAGCTCAGTCAATTATAAAGCAAGATCCAGATTCAGGCCCTGCTTTGCATCCTCTCACACTTAATATTACCYGCAAAATCTACCCTAATTTGAATTACCAAAAGAAAAAAGAAACAAAAAAATATTCTGGCACATTTTAAACAAAACTAACTTTGGAGGAGCCCACACTGGAAACAGTGCACACCAGTTGCTTGGAAGTGTTTAATGACAGGTCTGCGTCAGATGGAAACTGCTTTGTGGAATTTGTACTGTAAGAAGAGGAGAGTTTTCTCATGTTTGCTCTTGAATGTTCAGAGTTTCTGTCAAAGGTCTGTTTTCAGGCCCCAAGCAGACAAAGAGACAACTTTGTGTTTGTCAACATTGATAAAATAATTCTTTGCAGCGTTTGCAGCATTGAAACAATTCTCTGAATGAAATACCAATAAAAGAATGATTTTCTCTTCTGCCCCAAGACCCATGCCTGCATCAAGACTTTACCAGTACTGCTAAATCACTTGTCCTTTTAGCCACATCATAACCTACACAGCTATCTCTGCAACTTCCTAAAAGCAGAGCAAGCCTCAGTGCATGTCTATTGACAAATTATTCTGGGTGCTAGTTATGGGCTAAAAAAACCCACAAAATGAGCAGAATTAAAAAAGACAATTCAGAAGAAAATATGGGGCCATGTGAAGGCAGTATGGGGATTTGTAAGGGAAAATTACAACTGAGATACCTATTTGAAAATATTTTTGAACCATTGCCAATCAGCCTCCTTAGATATCTGGATAATTCAACACCACCAATGTGTTTCTCTGGTGGCCATGAAGCAAACATCTTTCTGTTTTCCTCTAAGAAATAAATACATATCTCAATTTTTTTATGTGAACTTAAATGCATGGACTGTTAATATTGATACAGAACTCATATTTTCCCTCAGTGACACAATTTCTGGTGCCTCCAATGTAATGTATTATTTTAGACTTCAGAAAAAGGTAACCACAATAATATCAAATGACCAAGCAACAGCAACACTACTGACTTGTTTGGTATTACGCAGACAGAAATTTGTGTCCTTTGTTACTTCCCCTTACCTATAAACMAGTAATTGACCCTTCTTGACATGACGAAGCTTATGAAGATAAAAAAGTATCATGAAATTCATAGTATGCAAGTAGTGAATGAGTTTTTCAGATTAGGTGCCAAATTTCAGAGGGGACGTGAAACTCAAATGAATTTTGGGAAGAACTTATTTATACATCCAAATCCCAGTGTCATTACGAATTCTTTACCCTCTTTTTCCCTTCAGCTAGGTACAGTGTGTTTCTTCATTTTGTGTCTAAAACTATCTTTAAACTCCCTTTATACTGACAGACAGACTGATTTCTCTGGGTTTTGCATTTATTGGTTTCTGCATTAAAAATATTCCTAACATGTATTATATAAGTGGAGATACAACCTAATTAAGCCTGCCAGKTAGATGATCCCATTTTCAACTGATGACAACTCAGCACTTACTCCAGCCCTCCAACACAAAGAAATCCATACCTCTGGAAACTGGACTAGAGTCTGATTAGTCAATAAGAAATCTGTATCAATACATTCTCTCCCTCTTTGGCATTAGCAGCAAACTAGCACATGGAGAATCTGATAGCTCGTGGGGGGAGCTGTTTAGTTTAAGAATTCAAGTCTCCAACAKTCCGAATGATATTGCCAGGAGAGAGGTTTTCAGTAGTCCAGTCTATGGCAGCTTCCTTCTCTAGTCTCTTAAAGGAAATTAGGAATTGTCTGCAATAGTATACTTTACAAGCACACTGAGGTTGCAAAGTCAAGCACTTGAGAGCTGGGAAACGCCAGGCTTACCCAGTTGCCTGTGTAAATTTAATTCTTTCCTTGCTGTATGCGTGTCTACACATTGTGATATAATTTCAATTACCCCATTGGATACTGTTTTTTTCCACAGGACATCACTCAGCCCACCAGCTGAATGCAGAAAGGGGCTGAATTAAACATTGTACTGACAGCCATAAAAATGCAAGTTTTCAACTTGCAGGTGCATGACTTTGCAACCAAAGTTACATTCTTTTGACACAAATCCAAATAAAATTTGAATTATATAAACACACATAGATTTGAAGGAATAATGCAGCAAGGAGGGGATGAATTATCTATATGTGACCAGCATCAATGCAATTAATAAAAATAGCAGGAGGTTTTAGTATCTACATGGTTGAATACACTTTGCAAACACAAATTCATCATCATAATTTAGATATTTCAAAGCATTTCACAAACCTACAACATTATTACTTGTGACCTTAACTCTTCCAAGATAATCTGCAGAAACTGCAGCATAAGAAAGATAATGAAGACCAAAACAGAAAACTGGTATGGACTAAAATGGGCTGCTTATTCTTCAAGTTTAGCATAATCTGAAAAGCAGAAATATCTGTCCTTTTGTAAAAAGTGACTGCATGTCTTTCTAAGATGCACTGGGGTTATACTGGCATTAGTTTTACAAAACTATCTGTACATAAAAGATATAACTGAAAAAGAACCAGAAACTGACCCATGAGATGCGCTAATGTCAAAAGCCCCAGCCCTATGGCATAGTCAGTCATCTGGAAAATTGAGGCTATATTTAGTTCACATTTTCATGCTTTTATTAGCAAAAATCAGCTATGGCTAAAACAATCCAGGCTAAATTTGTTATTTCATATTAAATGAGTTTTTAACACAGTATTTGCTTGTTTATGCACAGAAGTGAGCATTGTTTTCCCCAATTTACAAATCTCCTCCGAATTCAAAGCCATATAACTATGTCACATCAAAGGGGTAGTTCCTTTGGTCTCATTACTTCTTGCTATGATGCATCATGTTGTTATTAGCTGCTCTACCATAAAAAACAAATCATGAAATGCAAATAAAAAGGCTGTCATTTGGAAAACAAATCCTCACTGTTCTGTTGTAATACGGAGTGCTGAATTCAAATATTTCCCTTCAGACAGAGAAAAAAACTTAGTAACAAGATTTCTTTTTTTTTTCCTCTTGAAGTGGATACTTGTCATCACACAGGTTCTGCTACCAACAAAAAACCTGACTAAGAATAAATATTCATCAAGTAGGTAGATAAAGATATAATCATGTGATTATATCGGTTCTTTGTTTCTCGTAACACTGAACTGTTTATTTCTTTTCTTTCTGGCTAGCTGCTCTGAAGGAAGTTTTGTAACAGTCTCTACAAAGCCAGCATAAATTTCTAAACAAATAGCTGGCTTTTTTACTAGAAATAGAACTAAATTATATGGAAAGTCTTACATCACAGTCATTCTACTTCTTTTTTAAAATAAATTGTCCTATCTTTCAAGCCTCATTTAAAAAAAATCAATCTGAAACACTGGAGACTGGATTCAGTCTTCCTTAATTGCTTCCACACACTGCTGCTCACTGGATTCATAAATTTGCCCTGTCAGCACCAAATCTGGAATATTTCTCCTTAGCCAGCCCTGCTGCTTCCTGTTCCATTTCCCAGTGTCCAGCCCCAACACCAGCTATCAGCCACACAGTTACAAGGCCAGTTCTTTCACAGTTTCTGAAAACACAAGTAGCGAATTCACACTCCTCTTTAAAAAAGGATAACTCTTTTGGGAAGCAAATTTAATGCAGGACATTAAGTAAACTGATGCTGTCATTAGTGCAAATGTCAAGCTCATTACAGCAGATGTTTCAGCTGAAGATTGCTACATATTAAAAGCTCAAAACAAATGTGCAAAGCATTCGCCATTTGATTTAGTGTGTCTGCTCCCAAGCCTACAAGACTGAGCGAGAAGCGGCTATGGGCATCGTTGCTTTGTCTGTACCTGGCAGGGGCAGGCTTCTGGCTGGACATTCCTGAAACATGTCCTGCACACAGCCTGCCGAGAATCATTTTTATCAGCACTTGGACATGTGAGATGTTGGTGAAATAGAGAAGGCAAAAGCTACAGCTAATGCAGCTAGAGGACGAAAAGAGCTCCAGTAAGGCAATAGTAAGGAACCTCTTGCAACTGTATTGCACACGTTGGTACAAAAACATCTTCATTTTTGAAGGTGGTGTGATTCTAGTAAATTATATTGCTTTCCATAAGCTTTACAGTTCTGGAACGGACCCACCTTTGGTGTCTTCACATAGAGAACAGCAGGTGAAGCCAATTATTGGGAACAGTGATTTCTGAGGCTCTTGTATTTCTCTACCCAAAGCTAGAGCACAAAATACTTTCCTGCCTTTCAGGCCCAAAGTAATTTGCTGGAATAATAAATGCCAACAACAATTTTAAAAATTAGAAAGGACAAACTGTGTTTTAAAAAAATAAAAAAAAATTCACATGTGTTTTGAAAAGCTACTTCTAAACCTCTTTCCTAAGATTATAATTCCATTTTTCTATAGAAGTCTTGGTTTGATTTATAGGAACTTTCAAACTGCAGCTGACTCTTCTAAAAGCAGTAACAACTGTCTGAAACAGATGAATAATAAAAGAACCCCTCTAGATGAATGTAAGGAACCCACACTACATGATCTCGCTCAATCTTGCATAAGCCATGGTATAAGGGAGTCCAACAAATACTGCTTCAGAGAAGAAAAGATTTTGTCATAGCCTTATTCCCATGATTTAGATGCACGGTTCTTTTTTGTGCTTAAAAAGCCCTTCCTCTGCTCTTCCTTGAACAGGCCAGCCAGAAACCGCTTCAGACAATGATCAAATACAGAAAATGTTTTCTTTCAGATTTCCATGGATAATAAGTGATTTAGGACCCTACACGTGACAATGCAACAAATATTGATACACAAAATGTGACTCAGTATCAAACATCTCTTCACAGAAATAGGCTAAAGTAAGAAGCACCAGAGGTCCAAGGAAAGATAAGAGAAAGAAACTTGGAGATCAGAGTTAAAGCAACAGTTCCAAAGCACCGCACTTTAAAAAAAAACCTTAGCAACTTCATTTAACATATAATTTCAGCTGACTGGAAAGATCTGTAAAGTCTTCCAAACATTTTTGCAAGGGTCTGAACATGTACTCGGCTCTTGTGAGACCAGGCTCACATGGAACCTTAAGATTTAGCTCTATGTTCTTGCAGATCCACTTTCAGCACCCTAGCAGTTCACAAGTGAACACAGGAATACATGTGCTACAGGAATTTTTTGCTATCTTAAAGCTTTACTATTGTCAAATGTATACTTGTTTCTGTTCTGCTAAGTCCATTACATTGTCTACTTCATAGTACCACTAAAAATTTACTCCAATCGATGATTTTTTTCATGCAACTTTTGAATAAATGTAAGTATTTTACATTTACCAGTATAAGGATGTCTCAAAACTAATCCATCCAGAGTGGAGTCAAGGATTTAATGTACGAAATTCAGTTCTGGGAGAGTAAGAAAGAATGGTTGGATTTTCTTTTTACAAGGTGTACGCATTTATAGCACCGTAAAAAAAGAAACAATCTAATTTTATTTTCATAACTGAAAACAAGTTCTCAATTGAGCAGCTTTCATTAAGCCAGTGCATATAACAAAATATCTTATTGATGAAAATAAGAACACTGCATAATCAAATCTTTTTTTTCCTGAACTACTGTAAGATTTCACACTTTATAGCTGTATGAACAGATACTTCTCATGTGAAAAAAAAATCCCACTTCCTTTTTTTCTGCTACAGTGATGACTTGCAAAGAATAAATACTTAGGATTGTTTGGTGTTTTTTTTATTTCTGGTAGAGATGGGTTCCTTTGAAAGCTGCTCAACTTCCACTGATACCTTTTTTTCAACAGTATAGAGTCATTTTGACCTGTTCATTCTTTCCCTAGAAATCACAACTGATTTACTTTAGATGCTGAAACTACTCAAGTCATATTAATGATAAAACATAATTTAGAATAAGAAATACTTTGACGCTGCTCAGTTGAATGAAAAACCACTCCATGAAAATAACAGATTGTATAATTTCAAGCTCTCCTCTCTTCAGGAAATCTGCCATGGACAAAAAACCTGTGAAATGTAAAATTCAAAATAACAGACTGCATAATTTCAAGCTCTCCTCTCTTAAAGAAATCCACCACATACAAAAAACCTCCTGTTAAACGTGAAATTCAAACACAAAAAGAATTGGGTTACCTCTAAGGTGAAGTGGTTTAGGGTCACACTTTTTTTCTCGATCAAGAWAAATAATAAAGGAAGGTTGGTTTATCCCTTATAGTGTGTGTGTGTGTATATAACTCTTTTTTTTTTTTTTGAGTGCATTATGATTTACGTTATACATCCTTTCCTTTAACAGTACTTGCTGAGTCTGCCCTCTGTGTGCAGTTTTCACTACAATAAAAGGATAGGGTATGCTGCAACCTTCCTCTGCTTTAGACTTCCCTGAGTGTAAAGATCCCAGTACCATCCCTGCAGCTCTAGCGAAAGTGCTTCTCTGAAAAAAATAATCACTCTTCTGCTTAAATGCCACACAAAGTAGTACAGTAGCCACAAAGAGAACAATCTTTGTAGAGTTACAACTATTTTTTTAAATAGGAAATTTTTTAGACAGGAAACTATCACCCATGGTGAAAGTACTTCTTTTCTAGCTGTCTCGAATTAGAGACATGAACAGAAGTCTTCCAGAAGGGATTCTTCTGTCAATGAATGAAAAGAGAGCTTTTCTGGTACCTTAAATATGAGGGGACATGTCAGATCGGCAAACATACAGCTTAGGAAAACAAACAAACTGGCAGGTAATTTCCAAACTTAACTGAAATTCAAACACTCTGGGGCTCTAAAGGGGACTGTAATAGAAACCCTGTGCTGAGAAACAAAACAGGGAAGGCAGCATGGGGGAAGTATGTGAAAGATCACCTAGGAGCAATGGCTTTCTTCTACCATCCTGCTGGAAGCCATGACCATAGATTCAAACAGATGGTACATTAACGATGTAATGGGCTAGATTAATGTGCCATAGCAGAAGTGGATCTTTTATTACCAGGGCAAGGAAGAAATGCACAGAAGAGGAGTCTCCAAACAAATTCTTAAGGGATCTTAGTATGAAAAAATAATTTCTCCATATAGACAAGATATCTAGAAACAAATGCTAATATACTTTATGAGAAGCAGAGGAGAAACTGCCACCACAGCAAGCAATGCAGAATAGCAAAGCTGTATGAAAGAGGGAGCCTGATGGACACAGGCCACACTGAAAATCTGGATCTACCTACTGGAAACATCACTGCTATTAACCATAACTTTTCTGACTGGGTACTACAAGAGAAGTCTCATGCCTAAAGCCCTCCAGCTCCTGCGCTTGAAAAATGAAAGGAGAGGCTCAGTGAGGAAGGTGGCCTTTTAGCCTTTTTATATAAAAAGGCAAGGATCTAGATAACAAAACCATCTTGGTCAGCTGGCAATAACATAATCACTCAAACAGCATCTTTCTTTACACTGAATAGAGCACTAACAAAGCAGGCACCTGAGAAACAGGTTTATTAAAATCTCTAGGGAAGTAAAAAAGTGCTTAACAGAAAAGCTAAGAGAGTAAACTGACTCCTCCTGTTGGTGTTAAGGCAAAGTGGCAGACATGAGTCCTCGAAAATGACTCAGTGACATCCCAGCCTGCCATTAATGATCAGAAAGTTCAAAATAACTCAGGCTGAAGAATAAAACTAAATATATACTAATTAAAAAATCTCTTCTTAAATGCTCCACTTTGACAGAGTGGTTCAAGAAAGGTCCAACACATTCCACATCTTTAGCATACACTAAATTGATATGGTATAGCTGCTGTCTGTTTCAGAAGTGAGGCTTTTACGGGTTCAGAGCACAAACCAATCTTCCTTCAGGCAGGGGTCCTACTAATGCACAGAAACACCATCTGTAAACTTCCAAACTTAAAAAAAACGACTCACATTTCTTTAATGGAGCTCTAATGACCTTTAGTTGTCTCAACAGTAACTGTTCTGTTGTGTAGCCCCTTTGTAGGAGACACTCATATGAGGCCATGCCAGTGAAGTAGGCACTCACGAGAAAGATGCTTGGAAAGAGACAGGGAACGGGATGGCTGATGGATGGAAAGAAAGATGGGCAGAATAACCATATTGAGGACTATGTATTTTGATGATTGCCATCTTCAATAACAATTCAAGAGTTGACCCTTAAAAGTTTGTTTGTTTAAAACTTTCTTCCTTGAATGTGGTGGATATGGAATTCCATTTCTAAAAATTTGTTGACATGGCTTCCTAAGAGGACACAGAATCAATGGGGATTGAGGAAAAGGGTTTTTCTTTTATTCTTTGTGCAGAGTTCCAGGGACTTGCTCCTTCAGGGAACAAAACAAGAAGAAGAATCAAATTCTTGCCCCTCTTCTAATAACAAAAAGCAGCCATTGCAGGCCCATCAATGAAATAACATTGAATAGTGTTGTGTTTAACCCTAGCCAGCAGCCAAGTTCTACGCAGCAGCTCACTCACTTTCCCCCAGCAGGATCAGGGAGAAAATCAGAAGTGTAAAAGCTGGAAAACTCATGTGTTGAGATAAAGACACTTTAGGGAGAGCAAAAGCCACACACATAAGCAAAGCAAAACAAGAAGTTAAGTCACTGCTTCCCATGGGCAGGCAGGTGTTCTAGGAGAACAGGGCCTCATCACATGCAATGGCTACTTGGGAAGACAAATGCCATCACTCCAAACGTCCCTCTCTTCCTCCTTTTTCTCCCCCCTTTATATACTGAGCATGATGTCACATGGTCTGGAATATTCCTTTGGTCAGTTTGGGTCACCTGTCCCGGCTGTGTCTCCTCCCAGCCTCCCATTCACCCCCAACTTCCTCACCAGTGTGGGCAGTAGGAAAAGCAGAAAAGACCTTGTCTCTGTGTATGCCCTGCTAAGAGACAAAAACATCTCTATATTATCAACTCTGTGCTCAGCACAAATCCAAAACACCAGACAAGTTAAATTGGAATAGTCTGGAAAGTAGACTGGCAATTTTCCAGTGGCTGTTTCTTCATCTGCTGTTTCTGAAGCTGAAGTTTATCCATTGGCTGCCTTCCTGGAGCTCATAACTGTAGTACCTTGGGTACAGGACACAGTTGCCTTTATCCTCTCACCTAACATAGGATATTCAGCCGGTAGCTGTAGACATCATTAAGCAGTTCGTTCATTGAGAGAGTCCTATATGTTTTGGAAAAAGCAGGATGCTGTTCTATGCTCCCAACATGTGAGGATGCCGAGTGACAGCCACTGCATATTGGAGTCATACTGTAAACAAGGAGTGCGAGTCCTTGAAATCAGGAAGATACCTAAGTGTGTGCCAGTCTGCATGACAATGCATGTCTTCTGAACAAGAGAGTTTGACACGTAATGCCAGAATTTTGCATGGTAAGGAAACTCATTCTGAAAATATCCAGATATACTGTCAAAAGACTTTTGGCTTAAAATATATTTGGAAATTGTAAATGAGTTGTATAATAGCATTTTTGCATGCATTAGAATGTGTTTTACTGGGGAACACTAAGGAATACATTTCTATTCCCTGACATTTGCTAATAACGAAGAAGTAATTGATACTAATCAGTGTTAATGCCTGCTATTAGAAATCACAGACTAAATAACCACATTATTCCACACAGACAATAGCCAACAGTGTTACAGAAACACATTTAGCACTTATACTAAAAAAATTATGTATACTTTCTAATGATTGGCTAATGAGGAGTAGCTTATGCGGAATCAAAAAAAGTAAGTAATTTCATAATTACATAACATAAATGCATTAATTATGACAAACTGGTGAAATATTTTGCAGAAATCTACATACTGCAGGGACCTGAATAGTGAGGGCATAAGAACAGCAAGCCTTGATTGACCAGGTTAAAGTGGGAAGAGATACAAGAGAAAATTAAACCATCTTCCARGGCAAGCCTAAGGAATGAGGGCCCAGAGAAAACAGGCAACATGAGCTCCAGAGACCAGAGCTTAGTGCAGGAATTTTTAAGCCCAAACTCTGTTGAAATGGGTCAAACAGCCTTCAGTATACTCACAGTAAAATCATCTTAATCTATTTTTAGCTCTGGCATTTAATTATCTACTTAAAAAAACAAGAGCACTTGTTAGCTTACTAAAAATTTAACTCATGTTTTGTCTTGCTGGGCCTGGGAATTGAAGTCTGAAGAATATTTTCTTTTTTGATTGCTGTCTTTCTTCTATTAATTGAAAAGGGAACAAGCTCTGAAGAGAAGTTACTTAGCAAGTTCAATTTTAATAATGAATAAAGAGAATGCTTTCCATTAATGAATATCCAAATAAAATACTTTTTTTWTTATTTTTAATTAACAGAGGTCAAATTTTAAGGGTGATCACTATATTCCACAGAAGTGTCTGAAAGAAGCAGATATCTACTGTGACCTTTTCAAGAAATGTTGCAGCATGGGATTTCCTTTTTTTCTTTTTTTTCCCCTGGATTTAACAAAAAAAGGGTCTCAATGGGACCACAGAAAAGAGCATGAATTTAAGTAGTTTTCCATCTTCCCTATCACTTTCAATTGAAGGCTTTAGTTTGGTCTTTCCTCCAGATCCTGGGCTTTGGTAATGTGCTCTAAGATTCATATTTTGATAATACTGTCTGAGAGTCTGTCTACTAAGAAAAGAAATCTACCAAATATGCTAATAGAAAGTCAAATTACCACGATTTTTTTTTTTTTTAATTCAAGGTTCTAAGGTTTTATAGTTATGCTCCCACCATCTCAAAAGTGATACAAGCAAAGGAAACACCACTTCTTATACTGGAAGAAGACTATCCACAAAGCATGTGGCAGTAGTGGGTCTGCGACCGATTAAATTCTGTTGACTTTAAATTGCATCCAAATATAAATTAATTTCTAAGTATGTTTTTCTTTTCCTGATATCCTTAACAGCCCAAGTGTGGCAGCAGGATTTAAAAAATATAACATTTTTTCTTTCTGCAGAGAAATACCCAATGGAGACAATGCCAGATGTGTTCAGTGACTGTGAGATATTTATTAAAAAAACCCAAATATTTTCAGAAAGAATAAGCAAGACTTTTCAGCTGTTTCCAGAAAGACACTTCAATATTTTGACATGAGCGTCCCTGTTACCTAACCTGAAGAAAAATAGCAAAGTTGTCACAAGGAATGACATACCTTTATCTGAAAAAATGACATCCAGATAAAACCTATTGTATTTATATTGCCACAGAACGTAATATTCTAATAAGAACAATGGTTCTTGCAGTTATCCTGATGATTTAATAGGCTCTTCAAAGGCTTCTTAAAGTCTGTATGTTCTTCATATTTCCACTTGTCCATGAATTGAGCCAAAAAAGTCACCCAACACTTCCAGCATAGGCAGAAGTAAAATAAATAGTGTAAATTGTGTAAGTATTCTGCCAAGTTGAAGTTGAGACAATATTTGTTTGGAATTAACAAGTTCAATGCAATAGTAACTAAGTGAAAGGTAATAGATCATATGCTGAAAATGAAGACAGGAAGTAGTATTAGCAATTGAAGAGTGTCTTTGTGTGGAAGGTGGTTGGCTTGTGAAACAAGTCACTGAGGTCAGCAATTCAGCTGACGTTTATTAGTTCAGGAAAGACTTAGCAACAAACATGCAGTAACAAATTATATATTTGTTTGTTTGTTACAGAGACATACCAATCTCATTTATATTTCATAAACGTCAATATTTTCTGAACTAGTCTTTTCCTGGCTTTTACCAAGTTTTGGTTGTTATGCATTAGAAATTTGCAGCAAAACATGCTAAATATTATTAGGCTGTAGTACCCTGAAATTGGCTAAAATTATACTTTTTACATCCAGAAACAATCAATTAATTTGGAGTCTTATTTGGAAAAAAAAAAAAGGACCTTTCAAGCTAAATAAGCACACATTTTTTCTACTCAATTCTATCTCAAGCTATTTAAAATTAATTGAATTAAAATTTCTTTTGAGTTTTACGCTTGTAGTTAGGAGGGAAAATACACTATTATCAGCTATTACCTCACATTGCAAAGACAATCACTCTACCACCAAAAATGGGATAAATCAGGGCATCCTTTTAGATTTCTTCCCTCTCTGCACATCTAGCAGCAATTATCTCCATAAGGTATATCTCTTAGAGGTTCATAGGCTTTCCAGAGCACGAAAAGGAGATGCCACTGTGACATGATGACTTTCTGCTGCTGTTTTGGTATGACAGAAGCATGAGCTGACTGATGTCTCAGGTGTTAAGCACTTTGAATTCCAGATATTCCTAAATAATTCTCTGTCTGGATACACTTATTTTGAATGATTGCTGTTTTGAAAACCATATTTCGAATAAATTTTTGAGCAAATATAGCTGCTCCCAAATTAATTCCATGTTACTTATGCCTAGAAAATACAGAGATTTTGTTCATTTGGCACTCAGTTATGTGGCAAACCCTAGAAAAAGTCAGGGTATTATATGCTACAGCTTAATTCCATGCCTTCTTGTCTTGAAAACTGTTAGCAATTGAAAACCAGCATTAAATGGAAGGATGGAGAAGTGATTGCTTCCAATTTCAAGCAATGCAGCTCCTACCTAGAGGCCTTGGATTTTTCTGCATATCTAGAATTTGAACACCATTAGTTTCTGAAACATGAAAAGAAATTGAAACAACTAGGCTTGGTTTTATAAGAATCTGTAATACATAAAAAGCATCAAATCAAAACCAGAATATTTGATGAATAATAATAGGAAATGTCCCACTTGAACCACATGTTTAACCATTTTGGAAAACATTTTGTCGACCCTTATGCTGATCCCCAAATTATTCAAAATCTGAAAAACATGTAAGAGATGCAATTAAGATACATACATATTGTGAATAAAACTACCAGTAAATATTAATAACTTGCAATGAAAGTTCTCTCCTGAATCTTGCAAATACCTACAACAGCACAAATGAAACACGGCTTTGGTGCTAACTTTCTATTGGGAGCTACTAGTTATATGAAACTGAAACAAATCACATCTGCAGCTACAATTAAATCACTATCATACAATACCATGTCATCTATATTCTTCTGTGTCACTTTATAAGAAGATATTTTCAGAGACTTTTCTTATTGTACAAGTAACAAACCCAAGTTTTCTTATTGTACAAGTAACCCTAATCACAGATGTTATTTCTCTGTAGAAATCTTTCAAGTTTATGGAACAGGAAATACGGAGTGGAGTGAAGCAGAATCAGTTACAAACTATGACAGTCCAAATGTAACTTTGAATTCTAAAACTAACAAAGATTTCTTTTTTCTTTTGTTTTTGCAATGGCAAGACAAGCTCTTTTGTTTGGCTTTTTAAAACCAATTTCAAGCAATCACAGAATTCTTAGGGTTGGCGGGAACCTCTGGAGATCTAGTTCAACTCCCCTGTCAAGGCAGGGTCACCTTATGGGCATCCTAATGTGTGCAATCAACCATTAACACATGCCTTTGCTTTCCAGTTTTACTGCTTCCAAACCAACAGCTGAAAATCAACTGGGAATAAGCTTTATCTATCAGCCACTGGCATAATGCATGGCAAAATACACATCTTCCCAGGGAACTGAAATGGAAGACTGTTCTAGGTAGGAGGGAAGAACATAGCACCTCAGTTCTTCCGCAAACATTCAGTTTAAAATGCAAACATTCAGTTTAAAATGCAAACATTGCTTTACGTGCAGTATTTGACCTTTCTTACATAAAAGTGAATAAATTGCAGAAGATGTCAAGTATAGAACTAACAAAAACATCAAAGCCCAGAAGTTTAAATGGAATTTCGATAAAAAAGAATGCAAGTTTGATTCATACACGTTCAGCCCCATGAAAAGTCTCTAAAATGCTGGTCTGTGAGACCTCAGATCATCAATCCAAATTCTGCATTGGAGGAAATCTTGACTACAGCAAACACAATTGAAAACAACAAAAACAAACAAAAAGTTTGAATAAGAAGTGAATAATCAGAGTGTCCAGAAAGAGTACTTCTTACACAGTCAAGGTACCTTGACTACACAAGAAAGCACTATAAAGAACCTCTCACATAGTCTAGATAGGAGTAGACTAAAATTCAAAAGGAGCAATACTGGCAGATGGCACTGTAAGTCATTTGGACTTTTTCAGCTCAAAATCATCAGTCCACATTCCAGGACGAGAGGCTGCAAATTAATTAATACACCCTGATAAAATCAAATCACATGGATATAAATTACTATTACAATGAAAAATGGTCAAAAAATAATTAGTATAAATACATTTCTATCTGAAATATAAGTGAATGTCACAAGCTGCTTCTGACTCTTGCAGGAAGCTTCCAGTCTAACATAGGCAAAGAAGTCATGTTGTCTTTAAATAACATTTTCCTCAAGAAAATGGAAGTAGTCTTCTTCAAAACACCATCCAGTTACAGTACTATGAGGATTACTGAGTTATAAGGGCACTAAAAAACATATTTCAGCCTCCTTCCTGTAGCGTAATTAAGCCAGGACATGACACACAGTTCTTCAGCAACAAGACCTCTCATGTTGCCCCCAGTGTGCACCTTTGAAAAAGGCATTGACATACTGACAATTTCAAAAGGGACCAAACGGAACTACCACAAAGAGATTTCAAAGCGGGCAATGGCAAAACAAGCCTCCACAGCAAACCTCATCCTTCTCTCATTTTAGGAAAGGTTATTTCTCTCTCAAATACTCTTTTTTCCTAAACTCTAATGCAACTTCTCCCATGTAAGTAGCACTAGAAACCCTGCTGTTGACTAATAGTATCCAGTACAGTGCAACTTTAAAACGGCAGGTACTGGTCTGACTAGTGATCTGGTGTAGATCCTGCTATTACTGTTCTCTGCTGCTAGAAAAATTCAATTTTTAGTTTTAAGTATAAATACACAATACATCATACTAAATTACCTTACAATGGAAGTAGCATTAATGCAGTGAAACAACAGAACATATGAAAGATTCCATAAATGTGAACAAAGTGAACTCCCTCCAGTTCTATATTTCATTTATTTATTGATAGCAATTTTTTCAATAGTTCCTATACTCTACTGGGGCCTTGCAAAGTCAATCCTTCTTTTTAATAGAAGAGTAACATTTCTGAGAGATTTGAATTATGTCAGGAGATAAGTAATTCACAGATTGCTTTATGACTGACGCACATACACCCAGAGATGCAAGGAGATTAAATCCTGTGGCTACTTGAGGCATGAACCCATTCTGTGTCAATCTTCCTCCATTTGTTTCTGGAGACTGACACTGTGCAGTGCTCACAAGTCAGAAGTGCATCAATCCTTCAGAGAAAGGGAGAAGAGGGAGAGCTTTCATTTGCATTCACTTAAATAGATGAGATCAGCAATGAATTCCATCGGAAATGAACACTTCTGGGGATGCTGCTTTTATTACCTCTGCAGTGATAAAGGATGGCATTTACAGAATGGTCCTCTGAAAAGCAAGTGCACAAATCATTGCAGGCATATAGTGTAGGCACTAGTACTGTTATGTACTACTGCACCCAGTTTCTCCACTCTTCTGAAATCAAAACTCATAGCTCTAATTCATATTAAGGCTAAATGCTTACTTGGCTGAATAGTGCTTATACAGCCAACATATCTGGTTGAAAATATATTCCACCAAATCAACGGTTACCGGTTCAACCTCCCCAAATCTTGTTTCCTATAATGTATTTAGAATTGCATGCACTTCTGCACTACATAATTCTTCAGTTGCCCTGCTGGATTATAGGATAACAATTCCCAGTATTTGCGTCAATAAAAATGGTAATAAATATTGAGTATGCTGAGCAAGTTTAATRTTTTGTTTCAATTTATTGTTGTAGGTAATGCATTCACCACATAGCTCAAGTCAGGTAAATGAGCTGGAGTATTTCCTAAATTGGTTTCCCAGACAATAGACTTGCATGGATTACTGCTCTTCAGTTTGGATTTTTTAAAATTTCTTTAAAAACGTACTGAATACATTTCTAGTATTTTCAATTTTTTCAAAAAGATTATGATTTTGCAACGTATAAGTGTTTAATCTTATCTGATGACAGGCTTAGAGAATCATTTGATTCTGATGACCCACTAAGTGGGTCTACCATGTAAGGTTGATTTCTGTAAGGTAATCACATCTCTTTTGAAAGTGATAACATGTTAATCTCTGCTATTTTAGGCGTCAGACCTTGAATGCAGTTCTTTATATCCTCCACAAATAGCCCTACATTGGAAATTATATTAACACTTTGAAAATTTACTGTTTGGTTTTGTTTTGTTTTAGATATGGGCTTATCAGTGGTTGCTGTCAATTCATACACTTTTGCAATTCAATTCCTTGGGTTCCCTTGCTTTTGCAGTCATCTATAGTGTATGTCACCCTTCACCTTATCTCTTGCTTTCCTGCCTGGTAGGAAAACTTCAGATACTTCATGAACCCTGCCATATAATATTTTTTTTTCTTTGGCTGCTCCTCTAATCTCCACCACACTTAGTAAATACCATATAATTAAGCATAAGCCTCTCTGTCAAACGTTTCAGGTCTACCTGACACCTTTTTATCTGGAATACCCACAATCCTTCTCGACTTCTGGTCTAGATGCATGGAAGCATCTAGAAGCATGGCTTATATTTCTACACGTATCCTTTCTTCCCCATGTTATTGTGCCAGATTGTTGCACCACTTCCTCACTTCCTTTATTTGTCACAGCACCAAAAATTATAAAATTATTTTTAGAAAACTAAAAGAAGTTTCTATTACTACTTGGTGACCAGACACAAAAATTACACCACTATTATAAAGCTAAACATCTTAGTACATTCAAAAGAAAGGCACTACAGTTTTCACTATTTATAAAGAAGTAGGGACACGTTCCTAAAGAATAGTGTTTCCAATTATATATATATAGCTGGTCATTTTAACTTATTTATTGCCATTTATGGTCATTGAGACATTTTTGCTATAAAATTCTGACAGTAGAAACATTAAGGTGCTTTAAAATTGGATTGTTTCTTTTCTGAAGCTCTGACACTTTAAATTACATGTACTTAAACTGTAGTAATAAACAGACTGCTGCAAGATAAATAGTAAACAAAGACCCAAAATCACCATCTAGGTAATGAAAATAAGGCAGGAATAAAGTTATATGATATTGGTTAAAGAGGTGAGCAGCTACTATTTTCTTTCCTTAAACATACATGCATATATTTATTTGTTTTGTATGCACAATTTGCTGCATACCATGAAAGATACAAATGAATAGATTGCTATGTTAAAGATGGCAAGGTAGTACAGTAAAAACRTTTTATAGGATAATTTGGGATGAGCTGTATAAGAAACAAATCATGAAGTCAGAGCTCTGGTATATCACGCATACCAAATAKATGACAATAAAACTTTTATATGTTTCCATCGTACTGTTTTATGACAAATAGTTAATAGGCAAAAACTGTATTAGAAATGTTTTTGCAGTTTAAAGATGTTTCATTACTGGTATCTTTTTTTTGTACTAATTCTACCATAAAACTAGGAACTGGGCTTTTTTACATCTCTTCACGAGAAGTGTAAATTCATCAACCAAAATCTGCCAACATTTACACACCCTTTCAAAATTACCTAAAATAAGGTAATGATCTTTTATACATTATCACACATACATATCTTGGTTAGATACAAGGAGATCAGAAAACAAGGAGGTCAACAGATGATATAGAAGCACATGACCCAGTAGAAGACAGAAACCATGGGTAGAAGGAAGTTTCCGCTCATTGGCAGATAGAGTAAATCTGCAAGGCAATTTAGTTTTGTCATTCCATCCCCATTATTTCTTAGGCTGGGAAAGGAAAATATTAGAAAGAACAATTAGTTTCCTAAGCTGGTTCAATGGGCAACAAATGCTGGATGGGAACAGGCATTCAAAGACCTGGAATTGATTGGGAAAAGCAGAAATGGAAGCCGGAAAAGTGGCTTGAACTGTGGGAAATTAATAATAAGAAACGCAGTACAAGTGAGGAAAACACTGCTCAACTCATTCAGGCACAGGACTGAACACTGGACTCAACAGGAATAGGAATCATATCCTTACCTCTATGAATGGAAGGTATATCATTTCACACTAGCTAAAAAGCTTCCTCAGGACAGAAAGGATTTTGTGTGTGTYGAAGAGAAAAAGGGAGAGAGAACAGCGAGAGAATGAGTAAGAGGGCAAATGAGAGGGAGAGAAAATGAGGAGGAAAATGCTGGCTCATGGAAAGTCAATGGCATAATTTTCACTAAATCAATAGAGCCAATGTTTTACCTGAAAAAATGAAAAAACAACCTGCTCTGTATATGAGGAAAATGATTAATTTGTGGAACAGTTACTTTTGCTGCTTTATTTAGTTTAAATGAGGAGGTAAAATTGTATTGCTCCACTGTATTCCTTATTACTGATTTTTTTCTTAAACACTTTACTTTTATTTCTTGATCAGGCTTTTAGAGTTCGTAAGAAAGCTTCTAGGAATTGTAAATGCATCGAGTGTTGCTACAAGGGTACATAATGAACTACATACATATTTTTGCCTCAATAACTCCTAAAATAATTGTCTTCTTTCTCTTTAAGCCTGTATTGGTGTTATTTTTTTAAGATAACCAATTTTATCTACTTTCATGGGGCCTTTGCTGTCATAATGCAACAACTCAGTTCTTTTCATTTCTTCTCCCTCCCTGTCCCATCATCCATCAAAACCATGCCTCAGGAATAATTCTACATCTCCTAGAATATGGAGGTTCATCTGTGATGAAAACTGTAACCAGATATAAAGCATTTAAGTTTCCCTCCCGCATTTTCAACTACACTTAGTTAAAAAGCTTGAAAAATAAAAATAAAATAAGGAAACTCAGAATGGTTTATTAAATAGCCGTGGGACCTTGATAATTACAAATATAAACATATTACAGATGACATTTCAGAGAATCAGAGCTGTAAAGATTTAATAAGTAAAATTAAAACAAAAGCAAAGAWATAATGGCAAAGAACTACATTGTACCTTTCTGTTGAGGAGGTATATTTGGTACGCTACCTGCTATTTAAAATAAATTTCCAACACTGAACTTTCCATTCTTCCTTCGTAATTTTATTTTCCTGACACAACATTCTCAATGTTAAAAGAGAATTCATAGATATTCTGTCCAAATTTTCCATTTCTAAATCAAATAATTTCACTATGTAAAGTGTTAATTAAATCCTAATTTTGCTTGGTTTTTTAGACAATACAAATATTTTTTAATTATTGTTCTATTTTAGTTACAATTATAAAGCACACAGTCTCTATCGATCCTCCCTTACAAATGTAGTCTACTAGAACAGTGAATACCATGTTTTTCTTTCGAGTAAAAGGAAGGAAGAAGGAAGGAAATACCCCTACCATCCTTGACCTTCTGCTTGTCCAACTATAGTTTTTGGTAATGATGTTCTGTATGCTAAACATTTTTTTTACCAAAGAAATTTAGAAAGGTGATGAATGAAAGATGTGGACTGACCTTTCTTTTACTGTCATCATTTAGAGACTCATAAGAGTTATCATTGTCACTACTTCAACAACTACAGCTTTTTAAAGTTTTTGCTTACACATTTCTCTCCTGCTACCTAAAGGTGAATTCAAATCATAAAATGGACATAATTGTAAACATATGAATTGGGTTATACTCATGGCAAGGGGAAAAGATTCATCAAGTGCCTGCCCAATGCAAGTATGTAGCACACCTAATATTGGTGAAATTTCCAAGATAATTTCTTTCTGAAACACTATATATGTCTTGAAAAGAACTAGAGTGTTTTGCCACAGGAGTTTCTTATCAGCATACTGTATTTCATGCAAACAGTATTGCAGTTTCTCTATCAGACTCAAACAAAGCAACTGCTCTTTCAAACATGAATTTTGCAAAATTCACTTAATGGCCTCAATGCAGTGAATTTTAACTGCATAAGAGAAATGAAGTTTAAAAACAATTAATCTGTTGCCTGAACATGTTCTCACATATAAGAAAGTAATAGCAATCACACATGGAATGAAAATTAATTCAATAAATTCCCAACTTACTGAAACTGTCAGCAAAGGTGAAAGCAAAAGAAATTCCAATTTAGAAATTTGGAAATTAATCTAAAAGGGCAGCACAGGTCATACAGAAATATTATGAGTCGGTGAGGCTCCTATGAGAATACCAATACCAGCAACCTTATTCCAGGGAACCATGAACCAGACTCAGCAGACAACACAGAATTCATCTAGGTACAAAAAGCTAGATATATGTAGAAATTAAAACCACATTTGTACTGARTGCACACTGCAGAAAGTTTGCAAAGAAAACCCTGTCACACTTTCTCCTCAATCATCAGCAGGCCAACTAAAACACATTAAGAAATGTCAGAAGAATTGAGAAGTACCCAGAAAACTTCAAGGCCATATCAGATTCTGTAGCCCCTCTCAAAAATGGCCCATTCACTTTTTGAAATTACCAAACTACTTGAAGATAATTCATCCTTCGTTTAGCTATAGTTAATTTTTCATAGTCTTCTAGTTCAGGAAAAACCTAGCATAAAAAGAATAAAACTGAAGTGCATTTAAAAGCAGAATGGAAATATGTTTCTGGGCTTGAAGGTCTAATCTATAAACACATTTAGCTCTTGGTCTGCCAGAACAATTAATGAGCAATGTATCCTCTAAAACAGATATGGAAAATCTGTAGACCTGAGCTAGCCTTGACTTTATGTCACAGTAAATATGGGTCTGGTACTTTCCACATGCATTTTGGGCATGTGAGGCCCAACACAAGTTTTGGAAAAATTTATTCAACACATCTCTGTTATCACAGTGAGTCTGCAGCCATCAAAGAAACAAGAGTGACCAGTGCTGCCATCTTCTCATTTAGCCAAGTCCACATTAYCTAGCAACAGAGATGCTGCATCTCTAGATTTCCTTGTTACTACAATATATCGAAGTGTTTTTCAGCTAGCTTTTCCTGTTTTGAACAAATACACCACACATCTCTTCCAGCTTTAAAAGAAAGAAAAGACCCACAGGTCAACCAAATATTGACCAAAAATACYGATTTAAACACACATACATAAAATCATTTTCTCTCTTTGAATTTCACATATGATGATTGACTCAGTCAGTACATCTATGGGCAATTCTCTACAAACAGCATCTAAGTATGCAAATGTTGGCTCAACAGTATTCTGTAGCCCACAAAACTGCTGAATATCAAAGTTGTCTCTGTGAGTGATTTGGTATCATAGATGCAAAACTGTAGATTGCAGCAGAAGACAGTGATTGTGTTTGTCAAAAGACCCAAATTAATCTTAGCGTTCAGTGGTTTATAATTAAACATGGTTGAGGGGTTTTGCTGGTTAGGGACGCATTTTGCGCTGTATCACCTGGTTTCTTCTTGGAACCCTCAGTAAAATGAAACAGGGAAATATAAGAAAGGCTGGAAGCTCTATTGTACTGAGATGTGCTTAGAGAGTAAGAAAGTTGTCATACATTTAGGTACACAAGGTCTTTCTTTGATGAAATGCAATATTCCATTGTTCAAATACTTGTTTCTGCTAAAAACTAGCCCCAATTCTCCCCTACAACTTCTCTTTTCCTTCCTCTGCATAGATGATCATCTGTGTTGCTACTGCAGTTGTGCCATTCCTTTTTCCTCATTGTCAGTTATGCTTATGAGCTCACAAACCAGCGTTTCACAATAACTTCTAGTCATGCTTTTTCTTGAATCTACGTAAAAATTATTTTAGGCAAGCACCTATATGGATGGATGCAGTCAAAGCCAAATTCATGTGAAAACTATGCTCCAAGTCTCAAGCCTATGCTCCAGTCAAATGCAAGCTAACACTGACTCAGAAGCTGTCTCAGGGGAGTACAAAGCTAACAAGTCCTGCTACTTACCACATGCTTAGTCTTTTTTTGTTTCAAAGAACAGTATTTTCTAGATCTACCTCATAGATGAAACACTGTCAAAAAGAAATGGTACAGGACTGGGAAACAAGACTTAATTCTATCCTTGTTTTGCTACTGACTGTAGACAAGCTAAGTTATGATTCCCATCACATCATTTGTCTGCTTTACTCATTTACACTTCAAGATCTGCAAGGCAGGGAATCTCTCCCACAAAYTGTTTGCCAAGTTCTTCTTCACACAAGGAGACTCTGAGTTCTCCGAGAAATGGGAAGTCTATAGTAATATAATACTACTGCTATTATCAGTAGTAAATTTCACATTGTTTGCATTGAGCAGAATTGTGTATAAATAGATATTAAATTGCATATCAATACATATTACATACTTTATTTCCAGAAGCTTTGTTAACTAATTTTGCCATTCTTGGAGGCAATGACAATATTGTAAGCAGTCACCTTCTGTTACAACACTTCAAGGTCCCTGGTACACAGATACCTTCTGTTTATTCTGTTGGTGACTCCGTTATGGTTCTGTTCTTTCCATCTTAGGATTGCTGCAAGATCTTTCCACTATTCTCCCATACTCACATGGCCTTCTGAAAGAATTCCTATTTTTAAGTCTTTATTAATTACTTGCACTCATCCCRAAGTGAATTGTAATCAGCAGAGAGCTCTCCATCATTCTTCAGAATGTTTAGCACACTTAAACTGACACCATTTGCTATGCTTTTAGGAATCATCTTATTGCTCCTTATGAGATTCAAATTTGCAGGTCTCATTCTTCATCCAGTCATTACCAATCTTYGCTTACCATGGCTCTAATTTCACTACTTGTCCCTTAGTCACTAGCTCAGATACTGATCTCCCCTGTGCACAGTTGAATCAGTGTCTAATCTTCCTCTCTTTTTTCAAGGACAAAACACTTATCTGTGGTACCAAATTAAATGTCTCCACACATATTTCACTTCTATCCTTCCTACAATTTTTTTACTGTTGTTGTTGATATCAAATTACTTATTTAAGATCTTGACTTGGCATTTTCTTATAATAATTTCTCTTTAATGTCTGTCCCTTCCAGCTTCATTTATTTTTTACAAGTTTCAGCTACCRGGAAAGATTTTTCCTTTTCTCCAAACAGGAAAACAAACAGAGGTTTCACATTCTCAGTTATGTTTTGTATCAGCTGCCTGAGATTCTAAGGTAGCTGTCAAGCCGAATCTAGTTGTTCTGTGAGCTGTGAAACCAATAAAGTTTGCTGTCCTGGAGTATTTCCTACATCCCTGCCCCGTACTCCTGCAATTACTGCAGCTTTTCTCATGTCCTCTATAATCTTATTATCTGTAATACCATCAGTTCTCCTTCCTGACCTCTACATTCTTCCACAGTACCTTGGGCAAATAAGTTCAAAAGTAATTTATAAGAAATAGAAGGCCAAAATGGTTTTACTAGAAATTCTATGTTATTATAAARTGAAATGATTTTAAAGCATCAACAGAGTAGAATTTTTCTTATTCTGCATGCAAATCCATAGGTCTAGAAAACAAGAGCTAGTTAATTTGCTCATACGTGATGTTAACTCTGAAATTACATATGCAACATAAATAATAGCAGTTAGTATTTCACAAGCACCCAAGTGTTAGTAGCATTAAACTTCTTATACAAAAAAACCATACAGCTTACCACAGGAAACCAAACACCTCAAATACTCAACTGTTCTTCTTAAGCTGACAAATTTCCACAGTAAATAAATATACATATACAATTATATGACAGAAAAAAAATGCAAACACAGAAGCAAAGTAGAATACACTTAATYAAAAATCAAGAATAAAAATTGAGTTGATACACTGCTAATGATAGTAATTGTTGCAATATTGAAGACACCTAAACACAGAAGTATGAATTATACCATCTGAAACAGCTTCTCAACTTCCTATCTGCTCTAGAAACCAAGAGTCAAAGCAATGAGTCTACATCCAGTTAACTAAATAATAGAAAATCTTGACTAGACGTGATAATTCTGACACTCCAAAGAAATTAAGTCATCAGCAGGCCTGTACATCCGGAACACAATTTTTAATTCACCCTGGCAACAGACTGGATGTTGTAGCCAACAAAAAACTTGGTTGCCAGGGTCAAACTGGGCTGAAAATCTGTGTTTCATGCTGACATAAAATGGCAGTAATACCAATATCTACAGCTTGCCAGGAAAAGCAAAGTGGTTCAGAATCTTCTGACAGAACAACACAGACATCCCAATCTAGCTACTGGTAACCGGCAAGTTATATAATTCACTTTTTTTTTTTATTCTTACACTTTCATATATATGTTTTCATATATAAGTGGAGCACACTGCTGTTTATGCTGTGCAGGTATACATCAACACTATTCACAGCTGATGTATTGGCGACTGACAGCAATTTCGCATTTCTACACCTTTCTTTGCGTGCTGGAGCTCCCTAAAGCCCTTTGCAAAGCAACAAATACCATACCCAAGGAGAAACAGTGATAGGTCATCAATACAGTAGTGACTTTCTGTACTCGGTCTTAGCAGCCATTCTGAGTACAACAATATGTCTGAAATATGAGTACCAATTAATCTGAATAGTTCTGCCTCTGAGGGATCTTTTATACAATCACCTGCACTACTACAGATTGCATCTGCAGCTCTTTGATACCACTGTAAAAGGATAGCAATTTCGTTAAATCAGTATTTGCACTCAGTTGAAAGGCCAGTAGGTTTCTCCAAGTTTCCCAATTGTCTTAAATGTGTGATCTTATGCTAAACCCTGACTATCAGAGTGAACTGCCAAATGCACACACAGGATAAACAAAAATATTTATAAAGCAACTGCAGCTGCACTGGTAACATGAGCAAAGAGCAAGTTGAACCTATCCTTCAATGCTTACTTCTGGTCACCACAGCCGAAAAGCCCTCTGCATTTATTGAAGAGAGCAGTTCGCTAACCTTCAGGAGCTGAAATTCAGATACCTACTTATAGCTGCTCCTCTGTGCTCCCTGYTCCTCTTTTTCATCTGTTTATGAGTTCAGTGGTTTGGAGAACACTTCTGTGGGCTTTCTGATCTGGAACCACCCCTCCAGCAGCACACACCTGTGCAGGCACAGCAGCACTTGGAGCAGCAGCAGCCATGTAGTTATCCTCCAGGGGTCACAATTGGGTTACAAATTCTATAAAATGTGATGACTGTGCAGCCTGATTTAGAGCAATTTATTCACATCCTTCTTCATTAAGATTCAAATGGAATAAGTAAGAKAGAAATTGAACAGATACAGAAATTGTGCATGGCTTGCTTCTGTAGTCAGTAAACATTTATTCACTAGGCACAGCTCTCTCTCGTGCTCTCTCTCTCGTATTCTCTCTCTTTCCCTACCCTTCCTGCTTGCTGTTTTAATGCATAATTAAGAAGGTCAGAATTAATGAAGCAGTGTGGAGTAAAGTTCAAGGAATCCCCAGGCACTATTTATTTTATTAGATCTCAGGCATGAACATCAGATTGGCAGCAYTAGAGGCAGAGGCAGTGTAGCTGGCAGCAGTCCAGGGGAGAAGCTACCAAGGGATTCTTACCTGCAGTGTCAAGTCATTGCTGAGCTCCCTCCCTGCAAAAATCACCCGCAGCTGGTCAGCTGGAACTCCCTGTCGCTGGGCAACTGCCTCCTTCAGCTGGAGGATGCTGGCATCCGAATCAACCTCCACCGGGAAGCCGTGGCTGGAGTTGAACCTGACAAACACTGAACAAGAGGAAAAGACCCTTTTAAGTGAGATTTCTCGTGACATGTTTATATTAGAGTGACTGTGAGAGGATTACTCTTCAATTTCAGGAAGCATGTACTATTTTCAGCAAAAAGCTATTAATACTCCAGTGTGGTATTTTTAAACCCCTCATGGAATAGTTAGCGATCAATAAATAAAACCCATGTGTTTCCGCTTGGCAGTGTTAWAAATTACATAGAGCATTTAGAATCAAAAGAAACCCAGCTAAGCAGCTGTCTAAGTAGTTGYTACCTGGCACACTAGATTTTCAGTTCAGTCCTAAGCTTCACAGGCATGGGGCACACGCACTTTCTGTGCCCCTCGTGCTCTTCCCCAACACATATAACAAATAAATGCAGGAAACTGAGGTATGCTCTAGAGCCAAAATATATTAAACGATACAAGGGAAAACAATTCCTTGTTACAAGGTAAAGCACAGTCATACAAACTGGTTTCCCACATGTATAATTCCATAGAAGATAATGATGGAGAGAAAATCACATGCTAGAAGAAATCAGAATCACAGAATTCTGTATTTGGGAGTGTTGTATTACAGCACAGTCTTTTCAGAGTTCACTAGAATATCTGCAGTACATAACTCCTGTCAGCATCCACCTTCAGTGCAGAAAATCACTACTGCACCAGTCATATAGTTTTTAGAGCTGCAGCAACTGGTTTATACACCCAGAGAAGCCCGGCAAACAAACTCATAAGGTTCCTGCCATTCAGCTGGCAGAGCTGTTTTTCATAAGGAGCCTGAATGTGCTCGTTGAGCTGTTGGTCGGGGGAATGACTGCAAGAACTACAAAACAGGAAAAAAACTCATTACATCCATATCAGTCACAGAGATTGTACGAACAGCAGACATGTTCTCAGTGGACTGCTTTGACCAATACCTTCACAGGCAGGAAGCAAAGGAATTAGCAAAACCCAGTATGAAACAAAAAAATCATTTGTATCAATTATACCTCTCACCTAAACTGCTTGGGTATTGATTGCAACAACCGGTCTTTTTAATGATTTATTTCCCATTCCCACTGAAATGTTTTAGCTGAAGATGCTATTCCTTCGCAATTTTGTTGACTGACAGAAGCATAAGCTCAAAAGTATTTAGAGAGTTTAAAGAAATAACTATTTTCAGAACTGAAAATAGTTCTATGATTTTTCAAACACACACTCTACCTGACAACTCCAAAGGTGTCAGATCRTTTAAGACTATTTGAATACAGCTGAGGATGCTACCATTGTTTTGCTCAGCCACCAATGTTGCATGTATTTGCAATTTCACATCTTAAATTCAGATCTGGCTGATCTTTAAGGGATAAGGCCATATACCAATAAAATTAAAGGCAACATTTTCAGTTTTGTACTTGAAAGTACCCTCTTAATGTACTAAAATGCATGGTAAGATTTCAGAATGTGGTGTTAGGCAGGTGCCCTGCAGCGTGTTATGCCATTTCTTGCAGTACATCTCATTATGGTGTTTGATTTCTATTAAAAGGTATTCTGCAAATAACTAAACCATGCAAGCTGTATATTCAGACTGTTCGGAAAAATCAGAGGAATTTTARTTTCATTTTGATTATGGTTTGGAGACCAAAGTAGGATGTATACAACAAAAAGTAGTTACAGCCAATGGCAATTGAACATTTCCAATCTTTCCAGGAATACTCATAACGCTCAACTGTAAATAACATTATCCATGCCAATAGCAAAATATATAGTTAAATCAATGGGGAATATACTTGTTTAATATGCTACGCTGCTACTATCTATATCAATACATATTTCTTAATACATTTATAGAGATATGCTCACATAGACACATTAAATGTATACATGTGCATCTCCAAAGAGCTCTTCCTAACTAATACATAATTGTCTTTCTCCCTAGTCTTGCAAAAGCCAATGCTACTGGGTTTGGAAATGAAAAACAAAAAYCAGCAGATGCAGTGACTGAAAATCAAGTGTGCTGGTCAAAGGAAAGTGCTTGATAAAAGAAGCATTAAAAAGCACCATTTAAATTAATTGTAAAGATGTATTTATTTTTAAAGGCAGTATAAACCCAACACACTTACTGGAAACATAAGTCAGGTTCGACATCAAGAATCCCAACCTCTTCTCTCAAAGAAATTTATTTTTATTCTTTATACTTACAACAGGTATATTCTCCACGTCCCAATGTGTATGAGGTATGAGAAATTTAGTCTCACAATTCTTCCCACAAGCAAACATGGGAAATGAGTGTAAGTGCAACATTTTGCCCCCCACAGCACAGAAGCCTGAAGAGCTAACTCAGAAAAAAATGCTAAAATGCCGAATTTGCTTGCTGTAAAATTCTAAGCCACAAATATTCTGCCYTTAAGCACTTTTATTCTATTATATAGTCTGCTATCCAACAACTCTTTTTGATATAAAAGAACAGAAGAGACCTTTGCTTACTTGCACAGAGCATAAAAAGATTGAATACAAAGCTTCAGTTTGTGGAATAAAACCAGAATTTCATTAATATAATATTTCAAGCTGTCTTTTTAGGRAAAATAAACTTATTTTCTTTTTGACATTTCACCTCAATAATTCAATAACCAATACCAAGTTGATATTCTTAGCAGCACGTTATTCAAGAGATCACAGGTGAAGTTGTGACACTCAAGACCTCTTCTAGAGAATACATACTTTGAAAAGATTTAGAATTTAAAGTTTGTTTAGTGGAATTTGAATAAATATTGACTTAACAGAAGTTTAGAGAATTTACCTGAGGCCTAAACTGCTGGCAGAAATCCAAAAGAAATGAATGGAGTTACTCAGACACAAGTACGTGGGGCAGGTGTGTAGGGGAGCAACAGAATTTCCAGCAAAGGCTGGAAGAAACCCTGGGGGCAGGCACCCCTGCCAGGATCTCAAATGTGCCAGGCCACATTTCAGAGCCCTGGGATTCAGCAGCCTGTCTGCTTTGGCAAGTCATATCAAAATTCCAAAGCTTTGATCCCCATTGTTATCAATYCAACATGTTTTCCAGTTCTGAATGGAGAAGATAAATATAAAATACTGGGGAAGCTTAGGCCTTGCCTGTGAACAAACTGTGAAGGCACAGTCTTGATACAGAGAACCAAAGCAATGGAACTGTGCCAAAATTGTAGACATCTTTACATTGCTACATGCACAACACAAATTTCCTTTTTAGTTTTGACATAAAATAGCCAATTCTTTTTCTTACTGAAGTAATGAATCACACAATTCTTCTCAGCTGCACACCAAACAAAAGCTATAATATAAAACATATCACCTGTGGCAAAAGAATGCACATATTTAAAATTCAAGATCTTATTGATTAAGATCTAATTCCCCATTCTTCCTATGGACAAAAAAAAAGGAATGTTACGAAAGTTTAAGCTAAAGATTGCATAAAATATGGGATTTTTTTTATTTTTATTTTTAAAAGCCCTTTCCCTACCGAGGTCAGGCAACAAGACCTTTGAAATGTACTTTCCTAAGACTGGGGACAAAAACATCTTGTGACAATATCTGTCTGTGGTGATCAGATCCTCTTAGACTCAGCACATGACTTGAGAACACAGCTCTTCTTAGCTCAAAACCATACATCTAGATTATTTTACATTTGTAAGTATTATCCCTTCCTTTTCAGTATTAAATTTTTCTCATAAACKGTGATTAATAATTTATCCAGTACAGCTAACCAGCTTAGTACAGATTAAAAACAGGAAAATGCACAGAAAGGATAAGTGAAGCAAGAGAAGGTAGAAATCRAGACAACGTAAAATCCTTGCCTCCTGACAAAGTACTGTAGAAATGTTTTGGAAGTCCCTCTATTACCACACAACTGAGCATCACCTCTCAAGGCAGAGCTGAAGGCAGCTGTTCCAAGTATCTTTTTCATTTCAATGAATAAAATAAAAACATATAAAACCTATTTTTGCAGATCCCTGGGGCTTTTGCATCTTCAATCATACAAGATATTGTTCTAGTATTTTAATCTTTAGATTCAATTAGCATTAGATATGTTCGTAGACACTTTATAAACCCCAGTGAATATCAGTTGCTGCCTGGAATTTCTACAATCTAAATTGTAGAAATGCAGCTGTAGGATATATCCAGTGCRAGAAAGTAGCAGCAGAGCACAAGATAATGGGATGGCAGTAAATCTTATTCCATAATTTTTTATTGTTATTTCCTGGTTTTCAAGGTGCCAAGGGAACTGAAAAAAAGTGAAAGAAGTAAAGCAAAAGACTAAAGAGAAACAAAAAAGGGAAAAATATGAGTTGGAGAGAGTCTGCAAGCTGAGGTYAGGACTGGAAAGGACAGCTCAGAGTAGTGGCAGGCCTGTATTACACAACCACTCAGCACATGTTAATGAAAGTCCAGTCAAATGGTTAAACAACTTTGTGCAAAGGTCTTTGAACTTTTGTCTTTTCATAGCAACTTAAGCAGTCTGGAAGTGATGCGGTCCTTTTCTTCACATGTCTGTGCATTTAGGTTCTGACTGCAATAGGAGACCTTCCCAACACCTTTAGTTCCCAAGATCACTGGAGAGCAGTGTGGTTCAGTTAGCTCCACTTTAATTTCTACCCTACTTCCACTACATCAAGTCCCACTTTGGAGGCTGTCACTGTCACAAAGCTCTGGCCAACTGGCTTTTTACCTTGACATAAATAYGTGATAAAATCTCATCGTCATTGGAATAACCAATCCCATAGCAATTCATATATCCATTTCACCAATTAGCAAAAATAACCTTAGGACTCTCCAAGAAAACTCTCAAACAGATGTCTTTTCATCAAAAAGTTGCCAATTCTGACAATTTGAAGCCAAGCTGAGATAGCAGGATCCTGAGTCCTGATGCCTTTGCACTGAACACTCTGCCAACAATTCCCTTCTTTAAAGAAGGAAATCCAACTACAGAACCTCTGCTGTCTACACAAGGAGTGAGATAGTGTCTTAGAGATAAACGATTTTGCACATTTCAGTCTGTATGGCTCAAAATCAACAACTTGAACACTATCCCAAGATGAGTGGGTCGTCGTTGCAGATATCGAAGCATTTGTATGACATTTTCCTGGAAAAATCCCCTGATGTATATTTTGCACCAGGTCCAGAGTGACAGGTATATGCAACGAAGTTAACCCTGACTTAATGAATTAGCACTCACTGCTGAGCCACAATAACTGGAAGCATTAGGTCTCCTCCATCACTGCATTTGCGAAATAAAATTAATGCACATTAATGTAAGCCAACTTCACAGCCGCAGCAGAAAAAGAGCCTACACAGGCAATAAGTGGCAACTCATTAAGCTCAAGTAATTTGGTTGCTTCTGATCATTTGTAAATTACCTTCACCTAACAAATGATTTTATGATGCAGTCACACATAGCAAGCGATGTAGTAATCTAACATAAACAATGTCTATAAAACCTCATCCTTGGTGAGGTTATTTCTCCCTTTAGAAAGGAATAAGCTCTCAGGAAAACATCTTTATTGCTGGCGAACTCCAAATGAATACCATAAAAAAATATTCCTTGATCCTTAAGTCAAATTTTAAGATTGAGATTTCTGATGGTTTTATTTAGTTTTTAAATAAAAATAATGATTGGCTTTTATTCAAACTACTGTTTAGGGAAAGCAAGACAGTATTATTCATAAATGAAACCTATGTACCTGATGACAGTTTTCTACAAAGTCATGAGCAGCACGGAAGGGGTGAGTAGGGACAGGACACTCGCTTCCATCACAAGATTTAGGGGGCATCATATTAAATTTATATGAGCTATGTTCAAAAGAGGCAAAAATRCTACATTTGTCTACACACTAGCAGCAGACCTTCTGGAAAACTCTGCCAGAGAAGTGGTAGATGCACGATGTATAAATCTGGCTCAAGGGGAGAAAGGAAATGGGCAGTTTCAGGCAGCTCAGTAATCTCTCTGCTGGAAACAAAAGAATAATATATACCAGTATCTAATAAATAGTTTATATGAAGGTCTTGGGCTTAGAAAAGCAATGTCTTTCAGTCATATGCTGAGCCAAAGAGGAACTTATGACTGCAAGGAAAGMAAAAAATAACAGATACCATCACACAATTTTTTTCCCCTCATTTTTAGGAAAATACATTTTAAAGCTCCTGTCCTTTGAGTTAAAAATAGCTGGAAGAACATCAGGGAGAAACATCATCTATGCCTGCCCTATGGTCTTTCTTCAGAAGGGTCTCTGCTTATAGTCACTGCTGGAGACAATAATACATTTGCAGTTGTTTTTTTACAGGGGTTTAACATTCGCTTCTTCTGAAGAAGAGTGCTCTTCTGTAGATGTCCTGAGTTTGTATTTCCATACACGTACTCCAGTAGAATACAAGACTGAGTAAAACCTAATAAGCAGGCAGGTTAACAGTTTCCTCCTGACTCTTCAAGCTACCAAGTAATCCAAACCAAGAACAGAGGCAAATAAAAAAGACAAGAGCTCAGCATTAGTCTCTTTTTTTCCTCCAGAGCTATGCGTGCTCATGCAGTTGCTTTCTTGTATTGCAGTGAGGCAATTTTTAAACTCAGCAATTCTCATAGTAACCTAATTTTGTTCTAGGAAGTATGCCTTTTAATCCAAGACATATGCTAAATTTGTCCAGTAAATTATTTCCTGTGATTAATTCACTCAGTTTTACTATTCTATTTAAGTTGGAGGAATGCACAGCTAGCTAACTCAATCCTACAATTATGTTGGCATTTCCTTTATAAGTCTCTTTAAAAATGCTATTTTCCTAGCTATTTTCACCCTGATTTACCGGCTGCTTATGTCAGCACAAAGCTGCCATGAACTTCCTTGATACAGAATCAACCTAAATTCATGTTTCATTTCAAATAGATGCATACTGTTCTTTAATGTGCTTGGATATGGATAAGAGTCTTTCAATTCCACATATTTCAAGCCATATGCTACAGCTTTCTGTACTAATAAGAAGTATTACACTTAAAAATAAAGTGTATAAACCTCGCAGCTTTTAAATTACCCCTGTCCTGTGAAAGAATGGGCCAGTATTTTTTGCAAAAATTGCATGAGTTCAATGAAATGCGTAAGAGGATCAGAAAATCTCAAGTAGGACTACCTCAATAGCTTTAAGGCCCTAAAGGGAACTGTCAAGGTGAAGACTGCAGTAGGGACATTCCACCATTTTAACAGTTACGCTCATTTGCAGTTCCATGAGAAGTTTAACATAATTTTTTTGTGGTATCTACATTAATTTAATACCAGAAGCATTGTTGGACAGCTGAAGATCCAGCCAAAYGAATGTATGATAAATATGGCAGCTGTCACACCTGACTAAGGAAGGAGCTTTCTCACCTTGTAAAGTTTCCTAGATGCTCAGTATAGGACAAAACCAGTATAAAAATTAATAAAATCCACATTATAATATGGATTTAAAACATATATATCATTGGAATGACTATGTAGAAACACATTAGTTCCACACATAACAAAAAACCAGAAGTCCCAGAGAAAACATATCGACATACCCACCTACTGACATGGAAACCTTTGGTTTCACTTTGTTTCATTTTTACAAGTACTACAAATAAAACCAAGCCAAAACTCAAGGGAATAAACGTTACAGCCCAGGACAGTGGGCTGTACAACTACTACACAGTCAGATGCTGTATAGCCGGGTGCATTGCTTGAGGGAACAGGATGAAGCAGTCTGCTCCGGAGAACAGTAACATAACAGGGCTTATTTCCTTGATGTTTGCAGGTCTAATGTCAATTTCTGAATTTGCTTCTTTGTTTTTACTCATCCCATTTGAGGGGATCCCAGTATTACTACAATCATGTCCTGATTTGTTTTAAAATGCACAATGCACAAATGAAATTGTATTTCTTCATTGAGAACTTAATTTTAAGGCTACATGCTGCAGCCTCTTTTTTTCTTCAGTATCTTTCCATTTTACCAATTTTACTGATAAATAGTTCTCCTCTAGCAGAAAAATAAGCTTTGATATTCTGGGTCAGTCCAATCCCTGCCCTTCAGCTTTAAATGCTAACTCACCCTACTCCCTTCAAACCGTGGGCACCATCTCTCCTCCCCCAAGACCTCTCTTCTCACCAATAAAACTCTGGCAGTGGCAGAACAGCCTGAAGAGACACTACCAGGGAGGGCACTGGGGGCACCATYAGCCCTGACTGTCCCTGCCTGTCTTTCCTGGAGGCTCCACACTSTACCCGGGGCCCCTGGGGTCACAGTCCCTTCCTCAGCCGTAGCAGTCCTGCAGCAACTTGGAATTTACCCTGACGGGTTCAACTTAAAATCTTTAGGCAAAATTACATCTGTTAAGGATGTAATGTAAAGATTATTTAAAGATCCTAAGTAACTTCACTAGCTTTACTAAAACTATCTTAGCTGGCAGTAAAATTTAACCCCTTAAATCCAAAGAGAACTACAAAATGATGGGTTGCCAAAGAAATTTACAATTGTGTCATAGAAATGTGTACCCAACTTTTCTTCTGAATTGGTAAAAAAAAAAAGAAGTTCTTGTAGCTAAGATGTTACCATATACAGATGATAATTTTCTCCCTCTTCAGCTTTTCAAAGCTCTTCCCACCCTTGTTGGGGTTTTTTTTTTAGCATCTACTTTTCCTATCTATCTCACAGCCAAATAACAAACACCTCTAAGTCCCTGACACAACAAAATATCCAGCAGCCACTTTTGCAAGCAAAAAACATATGGTCCAAACTGACTGCCAAAAATAGTCTGACATTCCTACTATAAAACTGCTAGTTAGCTGGAAAAGAGGAACATCATTTCAAATATCTCAGTGTCACACATGAATCCTACAAATTCACTATATTTCCCGAACACAAGTACACAGACAAATTAATTTGGTCTATTTAAAATTTGCGTACTATAGTCATTTACAATCGCCCCTAAAATATATTAGACATATAATTATTATTTATATATTGGTATATGTATTTATTTATTTATTTAATGTACAAACCCTTCAACTCAGAATGCTGTTACTTCAGTATAGAGTCAAATCTTCATTCATTGAGCAGATGTAGACACGAGCTTGCAAAGATGAGAGTATGCGCTCCAGTTCACAAAATTGCTTACTGGGCACATGGCTCAAATACTATTACAAAAATGAAAAATTAAAAACCCCAAATAATGAAATGCCATAATACAGTAGGAGGTCTCAGACTGAAAAATGGTGGTGTATATAGTACACCAGCTGAATATGATGAGATGAAAATTGTCAAACATTTCAGATACAAGCAACTTTGCTGCTGCTTTGTTGTTTGGTTTTTTTTWAACCAACTGTAAGCAGAGTGGAAGCATGTATAAATTATAGACATGAGCAGAAAATACTGAAGACCATGTAGACCTACGCTCTGCCACAAGTGCACTGAATATGTTTCTTGCCATTTTACCAATTCTCTGCTAATCTGTTTTGCTGGATTTACCTTTACTGTCCAACACATCAGCAGCTTTGGGGAAGATAAAATAATGATTTCTCTCTTGGTTAGATCTAGGTCCATGCATGATACAAACTTAGATATTGCAAGGCTTGCAGGTCTATAATTTCAAGGTATAGTTCACTAGACAGCTAAGAAAATATAGGGATTTTTTTTAAATTAAAGACTAAGATAGCTATATAAAGTAATTCTGTAAATTTAAAAAATGAAGGCCTAATAATCTGAAGTTTTAGCTTATTGCCATGATAGATCAAAATGTCTCAAATATCACAGTAAGAAGACTGTTTATCTAGTTCAATTCATAATTCCCCTGGAAAAACAGTTTCCACTGCCACATGTAATGTGCTGAAGCCAAAGGTTTTCTGGGCATGTATCATTTTGTGAATGCCAGATAAAGAAAATTATTCAAAAGATTTGCTCTGTCAAAAGCAAGATACAGATAAATTAAAATGTGAAATAACAGCTGAATTGATGATGACAGGATGAATCTGTTCCTTCTTGCTGAAGTGAAAGCTGTTTTAAAACAGTCTTCAAATTAAAATATTCATTTCATTAGATCAAAATTAATACATTTTCCCCCCCAAACCCAAAAGCTCAGAATGCAAATTCAAACAATTCTGAGCAAGGCATGAAGTCAAAATTTCTGAACAAGGAGAAAAATAAATCTGTATTTGATTACATGTAATTCTCTATACATGGGCTATTTTACATTGGAAAAGCTGAAGCTTTGTGAGAGGCAGCTCRTACAGAGTGTGCCTAACATCCAACCTTTGTGAGGGGGCCACAGTGCTGCCAAAATGTATCTGCATAGCACAGTTCCACAAATTCTTTCATAAAAATCCTGGTTGCCACATCTTATATCCACGGGTGGAAGACAAAAATGCACCATCATTTCTGTGAGGCATGTGAGGTGCAATACAGTTTGAAAGAGAAGAGTTTTTCTTAACTTTTGGCTGTGCTGACCAAGTATTCCAGCTCTCTGAAGAAAATGTAGTAGACCAGTATTAGGTTATTATTTSGGGCCCTGTGCTGTGTTTCCATTGTCCCTGTTGTTTGGAGGAATGATGCTAGAAGAGCAGCTTACTCTCCCATGTGATTTTTCTCCTTTTCAAAACCTATTTTAAAGCCTGAAAAAACGGACAGTCTTTTTTGCCGAAAAAAATACAAATTCTTCATTCTAACTATGAATATTCCCAAAAGAAGATCCATCTCCATGTCACGAACACCTCAATACTTCTCAAGATTTCCTTTCCTTCTGTCTATCTGACAAATCACAGACAGCTGCAGCCCATCACTCCCTGTGCCAGTGCATTTGTCAATTAGTCTGAAGGAAATCGCCCAGCACACAAAGCTGAGCTTATGATCAGACAGGAAATTATAGTCTATTATGCAATTTTATTCTTGTCTGTGATTGACTGCACATCAAAGGGCCACTCAGTGGCAGCCACTGATACTTGTTAAGGTAAAAATAGTTTTGCAAAAGCAGATGGTGGAAGCAAGACACCAGTAGATCAGAAATGCTGAGCCTGAGTACAGTATAATTTATATGAGCCTTTTAGAAATAAACTAAAAGTATTTTAACACAGTGTTCCTTCACAGTATATTGACATTACCAACTGTGTGGTGTTTTCAGATATAGCAGAAGTCTGCCAAATTCTGATCACAGTTTTCCCTCACACCCTGTTTAGAGTGGTATGGGCATCAGCACCTGTAAATAGGTATTTTTTTTCATAGCATATTTCATGAATAGATTTTATCAATATATGAAGTTAAGAATATGAATAATTCTGTATGCAAATAACCTCACTGGGCTCAATAACGCTTTTAACATTTTTTTTTCAATGATTAGGGATAAAACGATTGTGACATATAATGCCAACATGTCCATCTTAGTAACATATTTTTAACACCTCATGAACCCAATTGTGTCAGCTTAGGCATGTGATAAATGTGAAACAAGAATAAACTCAGAACAAGATTTATTTAAATAAAGCCATTAAATATTTTAAGCCAATTACCCAACTGAAACCACATCTTTGAAATGGCATGTGGGAGCTCTGAATAGTGACTGAAACTAAAAATACCATAGCAAGCTAAAGGGTCAAAAAAATTACCAAAGAAATAGATAATTTGGTCAGATATTTAGAAAGGTATTTGGAGGAACTTAGCAGCAAAATTAAATTARTTTAAGAAGAATAAGAATTCTGAACAAAAATTGCTGTTTTAAACTGTGTACATCAAGCAATAGATACAAATATGTGACAATGTTCTTGGAATCCTCATTTTAGAAAAAAGAAGTAAAATACGGATGTATTTCTTCTTATAAATTATTATCCACTACAAAAAAACCCAGTGCTTTTCTTTAGGTTCTCTTTCCTCCAGAGAATTATACCTAAATTATACAGCTGCATCACAACCAAATTAATAATTCTCAAATAAAAAAAAAAATATTCTCATTATGGAAGAAGGAAGATACACTAGTAACAAAAATATATTCAAGAGCCTTTGAACCATTATTTATTTGCGATACACATATGCTGGTAATTGCAAAATGGCAAATATTTATCATCACATAGATGAAATCCTTATTTTCTTTCTTGAAAAAACCTAGAATACCTAGCACACACCTCATGATTTCCAAAGAATTAACATAGGTCACTTTTATTGAGATTTCTTTATGGGGTGGTTTCTTTAAATTTGACAAAGACACTGTTATTTAGTTTAATAACACATCCCATGCAAGATTTTTTGTGTAATTAATGTGGCTGAAACAGCAACAGCAATTAAACATTACACTGTGTTAGTGAAAGTGTTTCATTGCCACGATAAACAACTTCTACAAGGATATTACTTACAAGAAGCATAGAAACCAAGAATCGTATTAAATCAGATTTAAAAGGGAGTGTTACCTTTCCCAGAATCCAGGTATTCTGAAGCCAGAATTTCGATGTGCTTTTCACTCCCAAGCCTTACCGACCTAGTAAGAGGCAGGAAGAACTTCTAGAATCCTAGAAGTTTCTGTCTTTTACAAGTAAAACAGAACAATGCAAAATAGAGAGAAAGGGAATAATGAAGCTAAGAGAGAAAAGTAAAAGATTAGAAGCAGAAAAGAAATAGATCAGATGATGAAGAAAAGGCTTCTCCAGAATTAGAATCATAGAACCAAAAATTAATTGAGTTGGAAGGGACCTTAAAGATCATTTAGTTCCAACCCTACTGCCATGGGTTGGAACCTTCCACCAGACCAGGTTGCTCAGAGCCCAATCCAGCCTGGCCTTGAACACTTCCAGAGATGGGACATCCACAACTTCTCTGGACAACCTGTTCCAGTGCCTCCCTGCCCTTGCAGTAAAGAATTTCTTCCTTATATCTAATCTAAGCCTACTCTCAGTTTAAGGCTATTCCCCCTTCTCCTGTCACTACATGCCCTTCTAAACAGTCCCTGCATGTCATAGGGTCCCTTCAGGTACTCCCTTCAGGAAGGTTGCAATTAGGTCACCCCAAGGCCTTCCCCTCTCCAGGCCGAACAAACAAAATTCTGTAAGACTTTCCTCACAGGAGTGGTGTTCCATCCCTCTCATCATCTTGGTGTCTCTCCTCTAGAATCACTCCAACAGGTCCATGTCCTGGGGACCMCAGAGCTGGACACAGCACTCCAGGTGGGGTTTCACCAGAGCAGAGCAGAGCAGAGTAGGGCAGAGCAGAGGGGCAGAATCCCCTCCCTTACCCTGCTGGCCACGCTGCTTTTGATGCAGCTCAGGACATGACTGGCTTTCTCGGCTGCAAGTGCACATTACCAGGYCRTGTCCAGCCTCTCACCCACCAGCACCACCAAGTCCTTCTCCCCAGGGCTGGTCTCGATCTGTTCATCCCCCAGCCTGTGTTGATACTGTGGGTTGTCCCAATCCAGGTGCAGCACCTTGMACTTGGTCTTCTTAGATCTCATGAGATTCCCATGGAACCACTTCTCAAGCTTGTTGAGGTCCCTCTGGATGGTATCCAATCCTTCAGGTGTGTCAACCACAYCACTCAGCTTGGTGTCATTTGCAAACTTGCTGAGGGTGCTAGAGAGAACCTACAGTCAGTAGGTCCCCTTATTTGGGGAATAAAACTGAGTGGTGCCATTTTCGTGTGTAGCATAGGTAAATAGTTAAGCAGCATGAAGTTTGTCCTTACTTCAGGCTGCATCAAAACAGAAACTTGCAAAGATCCCCTAACTCATACTACAACTAAGAATACAGGATGGATATCCATAGAAAAGGATACATTTCAAAATTTTTCCTTTTAACTTTTTTCTTAGCCATTCAATCAATAGTATATATTATTATTTTTTAAGAAAAAAGAGTAGAAGAAAAATAAAAAACAGCACAGGTAAGAGACTGCAATCACTTCAGTGGAAGACAACATGAAAAACTGAGTCCATCTTTCAGTGTGTACTTGCCAAAACTTTTCCATCCCCTGCCAAGAATCATATATTTTACAAAGTTAAATATTGATATTAATTTGTCATACAAAAGTTCCCCRGGGAATAGTCAGTACTAAATTCACAAGATGCAGATATCTGTTTCATAAAGAAATTTCACAAAGTCATTCAATGAAAGTTGTATAAAGCAATAAAAAGCATAAAAATGTGGTTCAAAATAAGCCTGAATCATTAGCCAAAGCACTGAACAAAAAATTAAAGTCTCTCAAAATTTGCAGGAATTCTAAATTAAGACATGGACAAAAGGACATTGATATAAATATTAGTTTGAAACACTCTGGCAACATCAACACTCCTTTAGCAGCCCTCCTGTAAAAGCACGAGCATAGGTGGAACCCATTAGAAATGCTGACATATAGAGGAAAGATTATCTGGTAGTTCCTTTAGAAGTCACTGACCTATATGCAAACACTGCCTTTATATACACATGCACTATACAGAGATATACATATGCACCATACACACTGTGCATGTATATAAACACTCTTAAGTAGCAGGAAAATGTCAAGAGTCTGTATTATTCTGAAAAAGGCTGAAAGTGAAAACAATCATTATGAAAACAGCTGAAACAAACCTTATTTTCTGGATTTAAAAAACTTCCCATCTATAAATCAGCTACAAAGCTCATCACGCCATATATGTGGACTGTCTTCCTTMTTCTACAGTCCTTCACCGACAGTGACTGAAGGAGACCTGGGCACTCATTTTTGGCAACATTCAGTCTGATTGCATCAAATCCAAACCTAATTAAACCTAATTGCTAAGGGATTGTTGAACTACTCTTCACTGGTGGGAGCAACACAAGCACCTGTGTAGAGCAAGATGGAACGCCCAAGGCTAAAATCCAAATGCTAAACTTTTCTGAAGACTTTTGGGTGATATGGAGAGGGACCAGATTAGTCTAGCCACACATGCAGTTCACTAAATCACTGGTACTAAAGGTTTCTGTGTCACCAAGTAACATAAAAAGAAAAATTCTTTGATAATTTTGACATTTCCATTAAATCTCTTTCACCACACAGTTTAAGCACCAGTATACGATAGAAAAATTATGTGAGAAAGCATTTTATTTTAAAACTAGAGCCAAAAGCAATACAGCTGATATAGTATCAACAATCCTGAACCGATGAACCACTCTCCAAGAATACTAGGGGATCAAGAGCCACAAGATTCATTCTACATGCTGGAGAGARACATGGAGGCTACTCTAGGTGTGCTGTAGTCCAACAGCAGGACATTAGAGTAGCTTTCCCGAGGTTCCATTTTTATTCAATTATGGTGATGTTATTAATCTTTTTATTTCCTTGAATATAATATTTACTCGAAAAAAAACCCCACCATCTTTTTATTATCTGATCTGTCTTAATATCAGCATCCACAGTGATTCCTGTAATTCAGGACCATTCAGACCAGCTTGCCTGGAGAGGTTCTAATCTAGCGATSAATCACTGTAATTCACTGCATGAGATACCCTGTTGTGTTTATGTGTGCAGAGAACCATCAGCTGCACTAGGGATACAGCTGGACTTGTAGAAAGAAGGATTTCTCAGAAAGATCCCAGTAAGACTTGCCTAAGGTTGTGGACAAATATTAAATTATCATTGTGCATTGTTTTGAGGAACTGTGATAGATTACTGAAGCTCTACAATGGAAGAAGACTCAGAGGAGATGGACAAGGGCAACGCGCTCCCAAGGCTCATGGCAGGATGTAGGGAGTCACTAGTGACAGCTGCTGCAGAAACAGCTGAGCTTGGCTCCATACAAACAGGCCCACAGGGGGGCTTTGGTTTAGATAAACATATCAGTTTAGTGGATCAGCGACGGGTTATTGTTACTGAATGAACCAACCAATGTTCATCCCCAAGTTAATCCAAAGAGAGCAAATCTTCCTGCATGTGCCAGAACAGCACAGGGGGGTGTATACACACCTCCACCAAACACAGGGTATAAAAGAATAGGACTATGAACAAAAAGAGCTTTGCCTACCAGTGGGCTTGAGCTGACTTCACATTCCATGTATTCCATCCTGGCCACTGGGGACGCCCAATGTCACAGCAATGAGAATATTATACAGACTGGCAACAAGAACCACATTCGTATTGTGATTCAACTATACATAGATATTGCTGTATTCTGCAAAGTGTAATTTGTCCTGGCATTGTGATTTACATATATCGTTGTATTGCTCTACTAACTCAAAATCCCATGCAACATCATACAACTGGGCTCCAACAGGAATATTCTTCTATGCTCGACATAAAATATACATTTATTTACTCATACCAAATCAGCTTTGAAGATCTAGATGACTATGATCCAGCAGGGGGAAACAGACAATAACAAATTGTGTCTAAAGGACTATTCTTAATACAGTAAATAAGATACAAGGGGTGCTTACTTTGTTTTTCCAGTGTCGTGAACTAACAAAACCTTGACTAATCGATATACCAAACATAATAAATAACAAAGTCAGAAGTTCATAGRCTAGAGATAACACAAGTGAAAACAAGCTCAATATTGAAATGTGACCYGGTGACCTTCATTTGGTTCTGCAGCTGTGTCATGAGGGGGATTTACTCTCCCCGCCTCTTCTCTGAATAGGTGATACTACAACAGGTCATTTTCAGTAAATTATTTTCAGTATTAGAATTCATCAAGCTAACGGTGGTGATAACTGCAACAGGGCTTGTTCCCTAAATAGTGTTACTTTGTTCAACATGTCATATCAGAGTAAGTTAAAGCCCTTTAAGTAGGCTTTTATGCTGAGGCAAAGCATACATTAAAGTGATAAATAGGTGGGAATCYTGATCAGAGAGAGGTAAATTTGTATTTCTTGCTTGAATAAATTTTACTGTCTTACATTTGGTTTGTAGATTACAGGAGCATGTATTTGGTGACAAAACAGGCCTACTCAAGCAGGTGGATGCTCAACCAGCTCTCAATCATTGTCACGACTTGGGGAGTAACTGTGTTTTTTTCTGTTGTTTGCAGAAATAAATCATAGCAATACAAAAATAACATAGGGGAAATGACATGGTATATTTTTGTTAATTTTAGCTGCATATATACTGCATTTGACATCTTAAAAATTAATTTTTCTAATAGCCCCGTCTAGTTGTGGAATAAGTCATCTCATTATCTGCTGGCCTCTGGCACTAATATCCAGCTTCCTTCACAAAACCTTAAAACCCACACTGTGGGGAAGYTAAATATAATAAATAATAAGAACTACTACAGAGTTCTTCAATAATAGATTTGTTTTGTGCCAGGAATTTCTGAATATTATTACATTCAGAAATAYTGAATTAATTTTAAAAATACTAAATAACTTACATTGTCAGAAGGGATTACAGATGTTTTCTTCAGCTGTCATACCAAATCATTCCCAGCATTCTGATTATCTAAGAACTAATGTATATCCTTGGGAAGGGGAATTGAAGCTCTATCATATAAAAACTAACTAACCTCAAACTAAAAAAATCCCATTCCATAATTAAAAACACATTGTCCTTCYGATAATACATACAGTGATGGTAACAATATTTCAACACCAGATCCTTCTTGAAGGCCATCTCTAATACATATTTTATGTAGCCTTTCTCTGAAAATATATCCACACACTGGCCTCCAAGTAAGGTCAATCTGAATACAGTACCCAGCAACATCCTTTGTCTACAATTTTAATTCTTGTGTTGTGAMATATGTTTACTAATGCCAAGCATGAAAGAAGTGAAGCAAGTATGTACAAGGGAAACGAAAAAGCTTCAGGAGCTCCACTGAGACCTCAAAATAATGCCTAAAGGTAGAATCAATCTTCATGTTAACAGAAATGTTGGGGCAGCAATTGTCTCTGTCAGAACAATCATTCTCTCAGATAACAACWGGGTGACAGCAACCACCGTGAGTTTTTCCTTAGGCAATCTGCATAAATGTGAAGACAACTTGTTCGGGCCTCGCTCCTCACTATCTACGGACTCCTACCAGGGAGCACACGCAGCTGCCTTGGGGAAAGCAAGGCGAAACCAGAACCTTGAAAGCAAGTTACCCTTTCTCAAAGCAGATCCAAATATTGGTGACCTATCCAATCTTAAGAAAATAAGTTGCATATTCAGTACATTAAATAAATGYAGTAGTTGGATTTTCCAGTTTTCAATGTAGACTTCCATCAATATAGTGCAAGGCAGAACAAAGACTGCATCACAAAGAAGTAGAAGTAACCCCCAAAAGCTTACAGAAATACTGTTGGGCTTCACCAAAATCATCATATCAGAGAATCTGACTTTAGTCACGGATATCATGGTTTCAGTAATCAGCAGTTGAAGTACATAAATCTACATTTTGGGAGATATAACTCTTTTCCAGAAGCTTGAGATTTAACATCCACATTTTCACAGAAATAACTTGAAGAAAAATTGGGAGAATGGGGGAGTACTGCTTTCATTTTCACAACATATGTAAATCAAAATTTCTTTGATATTGAAGCTAATGTAATACAGATTTTTACAGTGTAAGAAACATGATTTATTGTCCTTTCTAAGAAACAGCATGCAAGGACTTTAAGAGTTCAAAATGCATGGACTTGAAGCACTACACCTAGACTGACAAAAGAGATACTCCCAAAAATCTCTTGAGCCAAAATCTGTAAATAAAGAAAGTGCAACTGTGGAGACCATAATCACTTTTAGGGTCCATTAGAAGATAAATTGCCTTTCTAATTAACACTATTCACAAACAGATCTTGGAAATATTGTGCATACTTCTGTGAAAAGGATTATGTAAATTACATGTATTTGCAAAATTGTTGACTTTGCCAAGACTTCTATTTATTCAGTGGAGCAGACTAGCAGGTTTATGCAGTAAATAACGTAGGTTTTAAAAATCATCATCCATGTGACAATATAAATTCACCCAAAAGCTAAGCTTTTATGTTTTTTGATATTAATAATGTACACAATGAAAAAAGAATATGCATAATTAACATCTGACCAGAGATATAATATGTATTTTCAGGTGAGTAGTGTGTACGTGCAGGATGCAGCTGATGTAAATTTTTATATGGAATTACTGTTGCAGGTAAACACTGCATATTTTATGAGTTTGAATTAGTGGAGTGACACCACAGTTAAACTGAGACGAGCTTCTAACTTAACAGATATTTTTCGAGCACTCTAAAAATCACCATGCATGCTCATATTGTCTGGAAAATTACTGTTCTTAAATGGTTTAGAAACTAAGTTAACTACTAAAATACATAGTATTTTGCTACTGCATTTTTAGCACCTTACATATTTCAAAGTGAAACAACTAACGAAAATTAGTTCTCTAGATTCTCTTTCAGATCAACAGAGTATCTGTCCCCCTAACTGTAAAACGAACCCAGATGAATAGGTTGGCCCCATAACAGCAATTCTGTTGTACTTAGTCCAAATAGGTGATTGTGACACAGTTTTATGGAGACGGGATGCCTAAAGGCTGCTATAAAGAGATAAAGATGAGACAAGCTTGAAGGCACAAAAGCTCTTCCTCAGATCTGAAATAAAAACTACAGACTTCAAAGTTACGTGRAAGTTGACAATGATGAATCTATTTTGACCTTGGACCACCTAAAAGGGATAGGTACATGTTACAGTAAATTGTATTAGGAGTGGAAAGGTTATTGGCAAAAGTGACAGCTATGAGGTCCTAAGTAGTTGATTCGTTTTAGCCACGTAAAACTCTAATTATTTATCCATGAGAGTATTTGATGCATAAAAACTATCACAGACACAGACGTCACCCAGGCTACATCTGTAGTCAATCGAGATAAACTGGTAGGATAAATGGCTCTGTCAAAAATGACTCAATTTTTTCAATTTGAAAAACTGATCTCAGATCAATCCTACCCTTGGTAAGCATTTCCTGAAACACTGCATCCTATTTCCCTACCTGATTCAAGTCTATTTATCCATTAAGGCTGGCCACAGGTATATCTCTCGCATTCTCCCTACAAGGAAGCAATTATTGAAAAAAATGTTAGAAATTATTTATACAAAGCATCTTCAGATTATGTGACACATTATAACATTATTTGTGAACACTGCAACAAGGTCTCATTCATCTTAATGCCMTAATGTATAAACCACAATGTTTGGGTTAATGGCACCTCACTAAAAGCATCATATRCATGTGCTAACCCATGTGGACTTGGATCTGCTGCATATTTTATCAGTCTCTATACCCAGTCTACTTACTGAGACATTGTCCACAGTATAAAATCAACTAAATGAATGTGATGCTACTTTCTTAACATTCAATAAAAGGTATAAGACATTTAAAAAGCATGTAGTTCAGTAGAAAGATAATCCTCTAGTAAGCTTCAATAAAAGAAGTTGATGGCACTTGCTGATCTTTGTATAGCCTTTCCCATGAAAATCCCTCCAATGTTAATGTAAGCATTTCACTGTTTGATGTGATGTACTAGACAGTATTCCAAAAACAAATTAAATGTGCAGGGCTATATTTTTTCTAGTAATATCCTCTGCCTATCATTCCAGCAYAGTCTGCTATTTATGTATAGCCCTTAGCTATCAGCACTCTTTACTCCCACAAAAACACAATGATTCTTTCTACAGTATAAAAGCCAACCTCATGTAGCAGAGAAAGAACAGAAACATTGGACAAATTATGTGATTTGTCCTACAGGAAGTCTATCTGAACTCARTGTGAACATAGAACTCCTGCGCCCCAGTTAACAGCCTCATTCACTGGACCATAATTTCCATTTAAAAAAAAAAAAAAGCTGTGAGAATGTTACAAAATGAGATGACTTATCCAATTAAAGTTTGTGACATGCTCACCTTATGGGTAACTGAAATTCAATGCTGCCTCATACACTTTGTTCTAAAACAATCTACAGTTAGTTCTATCTTTTGATAAATTTATGAAATCTTTTGGGATTTATTTAGCTGAAGTTTTTTAAATAAATATAAATCAATCATTACCAAACCAGTGGTGATGTTTACTGAAAACAAATTAGAAAAATTCTAGCTGTAAAGAAGCAATCTGCCTCTACGCACAATTAAAATAAATTCCTCCTCTGCATTGCTCTGCCCTTCTCTCCCCAATATTCCTTCTTCCTCTGAAGTTCCTCAACAAATGCTTATGAGAAGACCTTTACTTAAAGACAGAAATTCTTTCATGTTTTTAAAGGCCTGACTTTGACCTAAAAGATTTCAAATTAATAGCTATGTAAATGTATCTATTGACCTATCCTCTAGAATTGAACTAAGTAAAACAGATGTTAAATGGCCAATTTAAAGCAAGGTTCCAAATATTCTTTGTGTTTCTAATGGTTATGAGCCTGCACTTTCTTATATGGGCAAGGTTATTTGAATATTTCAGTACCTTTGTTGTTGCACATCTCTTTTCAGTGCTAGAAATACTATGTTTCTGGTCAATGCAGTGTCTTTTTTCCTATAGTTTTCTTGCTAAAAAATGTTATTATATACCCTTGTAATATAACAAGTTCTTCCATAAAATGAAAACTACTGGAGAAAGCAACTGTCTTGGAGAAAGAATGAGCTCTGCTTCAGTCTGTCAAAAAGCTCCCAAGACCACCCTGCAGRTGCTTCACAGACTCAGTGTTGATGACATGAGAGAACACCTTAAAGGAGAACTGCACTTAGCTCAAAAGGAGAAGCAAACCAACCAATGGGACTTTTCCCTTAAATAATTGCTTCACATCATCCTGCAACTAGTACCACTCTGGGAAGCTGGGATCTCAGGCAATAGGAAAAGGCTACTGAATGTATAGCTGGGTATATAATGCCGGTGACATGACAGCTGGAGAAGAAAGCAATGAAACAGCAGAAATAGGACAGAGGGAAAATTTATGCTGTTCTCTAAGAGACGAGACACCAAGGTAGCATTTTCTGATATGAACTGGAGAATTTCTAGAAAGCTCRTATGGAAAGGATGGACTTCAAGTGAACCGAAAAGGAAGCAGAGTCATTGCCAAGTATACCACAGGAGAGATAAGTAATATAAACTAAGGGGAACACAAAGAGAAGAGCCAAGTTTGGAATAACAAATCTTTCAAGCAGAGAGCCTTGAGAAAAAGAGAAAAATCTTCGAGAAAAGAGAAGAAAGAAAAGCTAATAATTCTAGCCTTAAATAGCAAAGAGCAATCTCACCAACTAAAGTTCAGTTTAAATACCAATCAAAACATCTGAGAAGACCAAGATCAAAAATCAGTGTATTTCTACTCAGACACCGAATAGAYATGTAAATAAAATGGAATGGCTCTAATTGACAATATTAATTGAACAGGCATGTCTGGCACAACTGAAAGGTGGTCATCAGGAGACTTATGAATATGGGAATGAGTTCTATTAAAACAGGCTGCAAGAAGAGCCTGTGAAGAATTGTTAATGAATGCTCAAGAAAATCTTGAGACTAATGAAGTTAATTGAATGAACATGCATCACAGAATTTTTACAGGTTGAAAGTAACTGGCTAAAAAGGAGGAATATAGATAGAAGACCACTGTATCTGTCTTTTGACTAACATAACAGTGACTGAATTTGTAAAAAAAAGGTCATAGAGATATAAGAGCAGAAAACACACATTAATGGGAGAATCCTCTGAACACAGTCTCATATCAGAGAGGACTGTGATGCTTAAATTTTTCAAATAGTTTTAGTGACCTTTTCTATTCCTGCGTGTAAAGGACTCCTCCTAGTTGAAATACAAGCTGTGATCATAATGCACTAAAATTAAACAAAGAAACCTCTTTACTATTACAGAATAAACATACGAAATCCAAAGAACTATAGGAAAGGAAAATTAAAGAAAATTGAAAAGAGGACCTAAAAGGGTGAAGCACTCACATCAGTGGACTAAGTGTCCAAAGACTCAAGCTAAGAGTAAATGTAAGCCAGTTCTCACAAAAACTTTAATCATACTTTAGAGAGCCAGAAAAATAAAGGGCTATTTAAATTAATAACATACCTTTAAAAGATGAATGTTTGTTCATGTGATGAAAACATTAAAGGATATGCCCTCATAAGTTAYATATTTTTGCGCTACAAATGCAGCCCAACAGGATTTTGAGAAATGACTTGCAAAAGATAAAATATTCAGTAAAAATTTCTTTCAAATACATCTTAGCCAAGAAAACTGCTATAAAGTCTGTACAGTCATTGAATGATAAAAGCATAACAGAATCTCTCAGGAATGACTCAGCTATTACAAAGAAAAGCTCAGATCTTAGGGTAATTTGCAGCCCGTGTTCATAATGAAAGAGCTTAAGTAGATCTGTCTTTGCAAAAAAGAAATACAAGGAATCTTATAAAATGGAAAATATGAGTGAGAAAATACTAAAACATAACCATAACCGGCAGCACTTCTCCAAGACTTCTGAAGGAGTTTAAATATATAATTGCAAGCCTACCAACTACTAGGCCCAAGACAAAATTTAAATCGGGCTCAGGCCAAATGCGTTCACAAGTTTGTATCAGTGGCAGAATATGAGGGAACAGGAGAACACAAGGAAATTACAGGTCTCCTGGTAAAATGAATRAACATCTATAGAGTTTTGGTGCAAGGAAGTATTACAAAGATATCCTTCACTGATGGAAAGGATGACCATGAGAAAGAAGAGTAATCTGGTCAAAAACATGCATTTGGATTAAACTTTTCACAATGTCCTTTATAAGACACTTGAAGAAACTAAGCATATAATAAAGAGAAATGCTCTTGCATGGAATATTGACGATTTAAAAACTAGAAGGAAGTAGGTTTTCATAACACAAGGAGATTACTGGTAGTATTCCACAGTAGATCGTGCTGGACCCTCTACTGTTCATGACAGTCATAAACGAACAGGGAAGGAGTTGAAAGGCAAGGAGACAAAGTTATTTACAACATAAAAATTGTCTGATATAAACTACAGCAAATTTACCAAAATCACAGTATTGAGAGATTTGTTGATAAGATGTTACTAAAGCCTGGAAAACATAGGTATAAATGTGAGCAATGGGCTCTAAATGCCCTCTATGCCTGAGGATAAAGAYTATATGTAGTTCTTTGGAAATATCAAATTAATGGCAGTTAAAAAAGCAAATTAAAAGTAAGATTGATAACAAAGAAAGGTATAAAGACTACAATAAAAACTTCAATTTGCTACTGTATCATTATAGCATTCTTTCATAATTTGAACAGCTATAAGGAATCTTTACCTCTCTATTTCATAAAGTAAAATAAGAAAAGTTACTGAAAACAGTGATAAGAATACTCAGAGGTTTAGTATCTAYTGTGGGAGAAATTAAACTGACTGTAACTTTTCACACTGTAAGAGGAAAGTTCAAAGATCCAGGGCTACCTTGTAACTTATGGAATTCTGTAAATATGGGATTTCTGTATTTAGGGAGGAGAAATTGGCAAAAGTATCATTTGGCACTTTTCTTACTACTGTCTTTTCCTTATTATCTACTACAAAATACCATTGGAATAAGATTCTGATATAGATTGACCTTGGTGTGATTCAGGATAATCAAGTCTGATGTTTCTATTACTGYCTTTGTAGCTTATGACTTGAAGCAATTTAAATTACAGTCACATTCAGGCTAAAAAAAAAAAAAAAAAAAGAAACGTTCAGAAGCTGCCTAAAACCAGTGCAATTTGAGAACATACAAAGGCAAATAGATCAGGGAAAAATGGCAGACTTAATGGCAAGTAGAAAGTAGGAATTTGAAATCAGAAGTGGATACGATCATCAAAAACACAAATGGAGGAAAGAGATCCCGAGGGACTCTTGTATGACCAGAAATGGAAGTGAGAGATTGCAAGAGAATTAGAAGGAGTTGAGGGCCTTAAAGCTAATACTGGCTAATACGATCAACAAAATCAAAACCAGGTGGAAGGTAAGAAAAATTGCTTGGAGGTTCTGAGAAATGATGAAGACCATTTCGAGATTCTAACATTGTATTGTTCCCAAATGGGAAAGAGATGGAGAACTAATTCAAGGATTCTGAAAAGGATATACAGAGTTAATGGAAACCACAGAAAAACAAGGACAGTTTTGTGAAGGAGGAAAGAGGAAATACAAAGTGGACTGTAAAGAATGACAGTGAGTTATGGTTGGTCACACCGACAAGTAATCAATTACCTCGAAAGCAATTACCTTTGATTTGCTTGATAGAGCAATGATTCAATTAAGCTGYGAAGTAATTCTATGATGAATCAGCTACTGTATTAAGTAAATATGGAGAGAAATAAAGCATCATGAATCAATAACATAGATAATCAGCAATGGAGCGAACCAGTTAGTCAATAAGTACATATGCAATTAGTCAATTATGGGATTAAATAATTATTAGGAAAATAAAAATATCAATAATTAATTAATATGTTGAATATGCAAAGAATATAGCCCCTAAAAAAAAAATTGCTGAAAATATTAGGCTGGTCTTCACTTTCACACKTTCCTTCTCCAGACATAAGGAAGTACATTTAACTGTCAACTTCCCTTCATTTTGCTCTTCAGACAATTTATTATCTTGCACCTATGGTAGAATTTGTTCAATCCTTAACAATAGCTAGGGGAGCTTAAAAGGAACCTTGCTATCACAGGTCACATATACACTACTTTTGGAAACCTTTAAAGAACAGAGATGCATAAGCMATAAAGTCTGTGCACTGCAGACTACAGGCAGACATCTCCTAATATCACGACATATGGTCCAATGTACGGTAATGTTGCTGAAATTTCCTTCCTTTCCTTCAGAGTACATACCCTGTGCCATCCGAGATGCACCATGGAGGGACTTGCATGTAGGGCTGGCAAACAGGGCACAGAGCAGAAGGCAGAGCATTCAATTCAACCAGCGGTGACACCTGGAGGCCAGGTAAGAAGCAGGAGAGGATTTTGAATGGCACAGCATGACAGTGTGTAGGAAATAAAATCAGGTTGTAGGTGTGTGCTTTTAGGGTAGARGTCACTATCTCTTCACTGCTCTCTCAACTCACACCACCGCACTGTCTGTAAAGATTGCATATCTGGTGATCCAAATGCCAAGMACTCCAAATGGTGCCTAAATTAATGCATCTTAACTTATTCCTTAAGTGACCTTAAAACACTCATTTGTGACAGTTTAGGTATTTGAATCTTCCCAAAGCTGCCAGACAGTTTAACTGGATCTGCCTCAGTCTTAGTCCGCAGCCCRGACAGAAATGCCCAAAAAGCATTTCTTTCTTGTTTCATTTCCATTAGTCTTTTCTTGAGTGTGGATGATCAGAACGATACCTATATGGCTGGTGAGTATTTGCCAATATTCTTTATAATGAAGAGGGCTCTGCTTTTGTCTCTGGATTAAATTACCTGATATGTTGATAAAAATAATCAAAAAKGTACAAGAAAACACAGAAGACTAACAGGAATGAATGTAAAGAGTACAACATATCAGCATGAAACACCATCCAAAGAGTTTTATATCCCAGTGTGACTGGATCACCTCCAGTCTTTGGAAAACAAGAACATGACAACATAAATCCAAGAACAAGTATCGCTAATAAATCTAACAAACCCAGGAAAACAGTATATAATTGGAGCGTGGCAAGCGCCATGTGCATATTTAAGAAACCGATAAAAGTGATCTTGGCAATTACAGACTCATTAATCTTACTTTAATAGCTGAAAGGCTACAGAAGAAATTTTGAAGGAAAGTATAATTAAACCCATAAAGGTAAAGGAAAAATGAAATAAAAGGCAATTTAAGTTTACAAAGTTGTAAAGCTCTGTGCCAAGCTAAATATGTGTTGTTTTTTTTTTCTTTTGAGGCTAGAAAATGAAGATTTAATTGGTCTGGAGTTCAGTAGAGGTAACACATGGCAATGGAAGTGTAGAACTTGTATTACCTTCTCTCTAATGTAAGATMTTAGAAGCTAAAAAGGAAAAAAACAATGTGTTATGCTCGAATAATTTTGTTATTATAGTTCTGTAAATACTGGTTTTGGAATTAATAACTCTTTAATTCTTTGACTTTATAGATATTTAAGTTTTTTAATTTGTATTTTGCAATGTTGGAAGGTATCATCAGTAGAGCATAGGATTAAAGAGATGAATGATACAGAAATTTGAAATAAGAGGTGAAAACTTACAGTATTTAAGGGATAGTAGAATATTTTGTTATAAACTGRTGGCTTATTATGCAGGTGCAGCCAGAATTCATGCAGTTAATAATTACAGAAAGGCAACGAGGCTTTCCAAAGGACAGGTTTCTCACATCTCTTCAATTTCTTTAGTAATTACCAACATGCTTCTGAAGATATGGACATCAGAAATGGCCATYGTGTCCAGTGATGCTTCTGTAAATGTAAATGTCATATAGGCACAGTTACAACTGATAGTCCTCTGCGTGTGTATGGGAATTACATTGAGTCTATCAGTCACCACATCACACTGAAATGCATGTTCAATTGAACAGTGTCTTCGATGACCCTTACATCCTTCGACTGTCTTCTAAATGACCATCCTGGAAAGGTGGCACATTGCTGCATGGACATATGACCGTGCATTAATTTTTACTTAAACCGATCCTGGTCAGATTAGCCGGTGTTAAYGTACCATCCAAWTCACCTTGTAGAAATGACCTACTAYAGCTGTGTTAGAAGTATGTCTTCTCCCCCCACCAGTGTCAGTGTTGGAAGGTTTTATAAACTGTGATTTTATCTCCCATCATTGCTAAAGAATACTCTAGTGTGCTCCTGAGGGCTATCAATAGCTTTATGGTGGAACTGAAAGCACCTTCAACTCCTGCTAAAATTCAAAAATGATCATTCGTTTATTCAATAAAATGTGTATCAATAATTAACTCATCAACATATGAGTCATTGGCCTAGAAAGTCACACAGCTGAAAAGCAATTCCCACCCTGCTAGCAGTACTCTAGCCCCAGGAGTAAGCAATACTGCTAATGAGTAGATTGTGGTTTTAGATTTGAGTTAAGATGCTGCAGACCCCTAAAAACTATTTCTCCTGGAATCATCTTTCCTTGAAATGAGGATTCTTAGCTTGAGGCTGAATTCCTTGCACATAGGTGAGCATGGAGACCAGTCAGCTCAAGGCTATATATTTTCTTCAAAATCATATCCTTAGACATTGCAAACTCTGTATGTCTGTACTATCTTTGGAACCATTAGCTTAGAATTCAGTCATTTCTTTTATCCGCAGTGTTTGCTGACATAACTTTTTAAAAAGCACTATTTCTAGAAAATTACTTCTTTCTACCTTTTACCACTCAGATTTTTAAATAAAAAAAAAAAAAACCTCTAATGCTCTTAAAGAGAGATTAAGGATGTCTAAATCACCCTGATCCAATGGTTTGAAGCCAAGAAAATCTTTTTATACTGCTGAAATACCAGAGGCATTGCACAAATGAGCATGAAAATGTTTAATCTAAGTTGCTCTTAAATTCTGACTACTTAGCAAACTATTTTCATCTTATAATGTAAACATTCAGTGACATACTGGTAGAAAAACATAGATCAGATCTTTATTTTCTTTTTAACTGGTTTTGGAAAGTTTATTTCTATTAAAAAAAAATTAAATAAATGATGCTGTAAGACTGTGAGAAATTTTGGTACTACCATCTTCCCGACCACCTGTCCAGTCAGATTTTTGTTTCTATTCACTTTGATTGTTTCTCTTTCATTAGACATATTTATATTTGAAGAAAACAATAAGCATCTATAATAGAATCTTCCTTAAACAACAGCGGCTTGTGCTTATAAGTGAGGACTTATTCTCATCATCACTGCTATCTGCAGCAAAATGACCACTGGCTTTAATAGACAYAGGGTTTAAGAGGATTTTAGTTGAATTCCACTAATTTTGTTGCATGAACAAACTTGTTGTGTTTAGCAATAAACAAACACAAATGTAAAGATCTGTTGCTATCCAGAAGAACTTGCAGTTTAATTATTCATTCACCACCTTTTACAAGTCTTTACCTTCAAGGTAACACAGAATTTTTTCCTTCTAGATTTAAATTGCTACTAGCACTGAATTGCTGGATGGGGAATTAAATTATTGATATCTTCATACTAATTAATTCCATACACATGAATTCAGTATATCGAGATGAGCCATAAAAGCTGCAACATGGAAAGCACTGGAACATAATGGCCACAGCTACACGAATTCAAGTCAGAAAACTCTGAGATTAAAAAGYAGAGGCAAGGGCAGCTTCACAAAAAAACAATCAAATCACAGAAAAAAAAATACCATGGATTAAAAGGGGAAGAAAATTTCTGAGATTGCAGCAATTTTGCTTTGATTTGGAATTGCATCACATGACGGGTTTTTTTTTTCAGTGGCTTGCAGGATTTTCCCATGATACCCTGTTTATTTGCTCACAGACAGTGTCAGGGTAAACAAGCAAAAGGGGCAAAAAAAGTCCTGATATTTGTTCTACACCTAAGTTTGTTGAACATGTATATATAGTTTTCTATTTTCATAAATATAGTTTAAACTGTTTTATACAAGAGGGAAATTCTAACTTCTTACAGAGAGATGCTTATTTTCTATGGGTTATTTTACAATATAATTTCTGAAGCAAGGTTCAAGCATTATATTTTTATGAAATGTGCCATGTGTTTGGAGTACAAAACTGGAAAAGTGACATTTGGAAAACCGATGTTACACATGTAGATTACTGCATCCACTGACCTATCACTTTATTTTTATATGACACTGAGAAAGAAATGAGTATATAGCTTTATTCAGTCTAGTTATTTGCAGCAGGATCCCTGGTAATGAAATGAGCTACTGCTATTTTGCATTTTTATACACATAAGACACAAAAAATGATAGCCCTCTCATAATAAGCATTTATATGCTTACCTCAAGACCAACAAAATACCTAGGATTAGTGAAAATTTGGCATACAGAGAACCCAAAGAGTCTCTAGGTTTGGAGCTGAGYTTCCTTGTTCTGGAACATGATTCATTTAGAACAGGGATTAAGTGAATTTGAGGGACAGCATTCAGGAAGCTTATTTGCTGCCCAAAATACTGAAAGATAGAGAACTCAATCTGACTGAAGTAATTTTGGAAAATATGCTTTTAGCAAAAAAAAGGACATGTACTTATTTATATCTTACTGTCTACATGTACATACTGTAGGTCAAAAGACAATGTAGAAAGCATGTCTGAATGATTAGGATATATATTTTTCTTATTAGATCACATTAATGATATACATATAGGCTAAAATATTTTCAACCAACTAAGCTCCACAAAAAAGATTGAATGTCGAAACATATTGTCTCTAACACAAACTGAATCTTTCCAATTAAAAGTGCTGCTATCCTTCTTTGATTTTAATTTCATTACACACGTTCTGAGTAATGACTTCCATTTCAGTAAGGGATACTTTCAATTCAAACCCAGCTATAAATTTAGGTACTTAAAGATTCAGATTTCATGAAATCACAGATTAATTGAAATGTTTCAGTAATAATTTTAAAGTTTAAAATATTCTTTTTCTGGTTATATACTATAATTGGTAGAGTTTTTGCTATTTTGTGAAAAGCCGTTTCTGTTTTTTCTTTCAGTGAGCAAGTAATAAAAACACAATCACATTTACTGTAATAGAAAAATATGGGCCAAAAACCAGAGCATCTCTACTCTTGCTATGTTATATAGGACTAATTGGACTGTCATTATGTAGAACTTCAAGCACCAGGAGAGACAGGCCACCTTTCTTCAAAGAATACTCTTACTATGCATATTATTGCCCTTGTCTATCTGTAATACAGGATATATAAAAGCAGTGAACCAGCTCTGCTTCGCACCAGATATTTACTTTTAAATATGTGTGCGTTTGTATGTTAGTATCCTAAATTTCAAATTACAACGCTGATTGCAGACAAAGTAAAGACCATTGTATTTACAAACGCTGAATTTCAGATGTAAATCTGCTATGAGTCTGAGTGCTGTTTTTTTCTTTTTTGGCTTCTTTTGAGGTGCACTTGGATGCACAAGTGCTATGTAAAAGAAAAAAAAAGAGAGAGCAAATCACAGTAGTCATTCCTGAGCTAAAACTGCATGACTAAAGTTTTGAGAAAGCAGAAATAAGGATATCAGTATTTTATATACATTTTATTCTGGCTTTTTCAACCATTTTCTCAATCCAATGAAAATCTGAAGCAATTGATTCTAAAAGTAGAAGTCAATAAGGGAGGACTTTTGTGAGATTACTTATAAAGATTTCTAGCCCACACTCTTGTAATCCAAGGTTATTGCTTGTATCATCATACTGATGGGTTTATCTTAATAAGAAATGTTTTGTGCTAGGAGAATTTATGTTTTTATGCTCAATTACAGTTTTATGTTGGAGGTATTAAGTAGGCAATAAAAAGAGCCTACCTTACATCTATTATTCATTTTTCACATCCACAGTCATGAAGGTAAGATACGCTTGGAAATGCATTTCTCTTGTCTTTATTAAGCAAACAATTTGTATTAATTTTGCTTATCTCATACCTTACCATTTTCAGATGGGAAAACAGGAGGTCATAAATTACATAACCCTACAAGAATGGTACTTTCCCTTGATGCCTTCAGTTAGAACTGGATTCCCATGACATGAAACACTGCATAAATGTGAAAGGAAATAGTCTCTGCCACAAAGAGTTCACAATCTAAAGTCAACAAAACATAAACCAGGAAAACTGAAAATCCAAGACTCTGTGCATGTCAGCAGATCTAATTTGGAATAAAGCAACATTTCTTTCTAAGCCAAACGAGTATAGCATCCAAGCATAATACACTAATTGCAAATTAAGAAATTATACAAAAATAATAAACATTTGAAAGATCCCTGTATCTGAAATTTCAAAAAGTGACTACACATTTTTCTTTCCCCACCCCTGCCAATGTAGTACTTACTGTATATGCTGCTAATGCAGATGAATAATCTGAGACAAAGCTCAACAATTACAATTTGCTGCAGGTTAAAAAAAGAGCCACAATAATTATGTTCATTATCGTGACCAGTTAGTTAGAGACCAGTAAAAGCTCTAAATCTAAGTCCTTTGTGATCTCAATTAAGTTGATACTAAGAAGAATGCCTAAGGAGAAATTTCAGTGTTAACTATTACTTCTGCACAACACACTGAAATGCTCTAATGCAAAAACTCCATATGTCCCTATTCTTTATTTCAAGTGACAGACKGCAGTAACTATGCCCTAAGTTTTAACTTTTTGGGCTAACAAATAGGAATCACAGGAGAGAACCTACTACTGATCATTAGGTAGGCTTTGATTTTACCATCCTTTCGGTTTTTTGTCCAAAGTATTCATTAATAGGAAAAACAGCATCTTTCAGCAGTGTGGTGATATATGTGGTCACCAAGCCCTGACAAGACAGCACAGTGAAACTCGAAGCCCGAAATAGGAACATTTAGAGGAACAGAGTAACTCAACCATTCATAACTCATCAGTAAATTATACTGCTTGCATTCCTAAAAGATGTAGCCAGTAAATAGACTGGATTAATGTAATAGCAAAGAAAAATATACTTAGAAAAATCTGTTTCTTTGAACGCTCACAATGCTGCAGCCTCATGATTTTTCTAGGTTCTCATTAATCATGGGACATTCTCTCACGGTGAACTAGCTAGAGGATATGTTCTCATGGCTACAATGACATCCTGGGAGGAAGAAACTCTACCTTCAGCGTTCAAAAAGACAAAAATCCAAAAGCTCATTAAATCAAACATCTATCAGGCTGAAGATGTATTTAGTTACAGATGTACTTTGAAGGCAGAAGCAGGTATCAATAAACAAATCCATTGTAGGAAGCAGCATATTCCATAGCCAAGAGGCCCAGCTTAAAATCTGGGAATGATTATTGTATGTCTTTAAATCCATATTTGCCTATACTTATATAGTGACTATTTGGCCACTGTATGATTCTATGCATTTTTTTCCCAAATTTATTTCTGTGAAATAACACATAGTTTTGCACCRGTATTTTTAGTAAATGGCAGGGGGGAATCTGAGCAGTCTGCTCTTATTAATATGACCTGATAACAGCAAGTGATGTGAGAAGAATTTATGTGTAGCCAGAGTGTGTGAGCAGATTTTTGAAAACTGCCTCTGAGAGTTTTGTCCCAAACCTGATAATGCAAAGAAGAAATTAAGATTCACAGTTTGCTTAATGTGACCACCAGCTGGATTAAACAGTAGCCAAGGCTTACCAAGAGAGGAAAAGTAGGAGTGAGTTTGGCAGGAAGTATCAAAAACAGCATAAAAATTTCTGCMTGGGTACAGACCAGCAGCTGCCCGATGGGTTTGATATTGCCAGAAGTTGCCCCACTGGCACTGCAACCACACCTGCCAAATGCTGCCYCTACCTGCCCTGCAGCAAGGGAGTTGACAGCACAGGGCACAACACGGTGGTCTCTCACCAGCATGTTCATCAGTGGATCATGTGGAGAAGTGCAGGCGCGTGGGGAGGGGTGGGGGAAAGGTGTAAATATAGGAACTGCCCTCACAGGAAAGGGGGTGCTTGCATCCCACCCAGCGCACCCCCGTGGGCAGGATGCATCCAGCTGTGGGAAGCATTTGTGTGTGGTGAGATGAGAACTTCCTGGGAACAAGTACAAAAGGGTGTTCAGCAAATTGTCAGAATATGTTTACAGTCTCTAGGTGTCTCATGTTGTGGTATATCTGTTGTGCTGCTGACTTTGATCCTGTAAGTGTAGTTCACTGACTGCCAGTTAATTACATCTTGTTAATAAATCAATAAACATCTCCGATCCCAATTCGATTTGGAAAAAAATATGCAGCTGTTCCTTGCAATGCAGCTATTCCATTTTGCTATAATTCCTATGAAAGCAAACATAATCCGTTCTAAGAAAGCCGAGTGCCTGCCTTTCTGACTAAATCATAACTCACTTCTGAAATGGACATGAGCATCAGGGCCAGACGGTGTAATGCATCACCATCTACACGGTGGTAGATCACAGAAAAATGGGGAGAGGTATTGTGGGAAGTTTTCTGAAGGTGAAAAAACAATCCTCTCCAGCCTGTATGCCTGAAGTTAGAAATAAATCATTGTCTGTGCCCAGCAAGAATGCGTTCTGCGGAAAATACTGCCTAGGGAACAGCCAGGGTCACTGCTAGCTTGGCTTAGCTACACAGGTGGTGTTCAGGAAAATTTGATCTGGGCCATGCTGTTCACTTGACTTGAGTCAGCCTTCAAAGTTGCTACTCATAAAGGAAGCATTGCAAAGAACTTTATGCAAGTTTGAATGCGCTTTCCTGATCTCAAACACTATTTTTCTCTATTTTACTGTTCTTCTGAACACACGTTGTTTAGGACAGGTATTGATTACAGATAAAGTGTGCAAAGTGTGAATTCATTGTGTATGAATTGTATAGAATTGAAAATACATAACCAGAATATTCAATCCGTAATTATCTATGTTCTTTTTAGTATATTTGTGAGCCACTAATATAATTAGAATTCCTACAAAAGTTATTGAGAATAATGTCATTAATGGAATAACTATACACAATTTGTATGCCTGGGATTTGAGTTATCTCTAATATTTGGAGAGATAAAGAAAAAACTTTGAATTTTAAATACCTTATTATAATAATKGGGGTTTAAAAAAATTATTTAAAAATACAGACAAAAACAAGACATATGATGTAAGAAAAGGGTAATGCCTCTCTCCCCACCCCCTGCAAAAACAGAAAAGGGCTATAAACAAAACCTTTGTCCCAGAAAAAATATTACAAAGGCTAAATAACGTTTCCTGTGCAGTTTCTTTTATCATTCAACATTTTGTAAGAAATTGGGGGAAAAGTAGTTAAATCAAAATTTCAACCCATTTCAAGAGGCTAAAAATGACTAAATGACTGTAATGCACTACCATATTGCTAAGTGCTCCCTCATCAGACTCACATAACCATCCGCAGGACAGATTCATTTCCTAAAGCACTACTTCCAGAGTTCACACATGAACCCGTAAACCCCCCCATATTTCAGGATTTGAGCAACACCTTAACATTATCAGCATTAAACAGTTTTGCATCATGCAGGACTTCTACCAAAGCTCATAGTCTCTGGTGTAGCTGCATGAATATTTATGCTCTCAAATACAAAACCTGGCAGCTCACYAAGGTTTGGACAGTCAAAGAACAGAGTTCCCTGTAATCTTCTCTGGCTCTGTCCTACACTTTCTAAAAAAAGCAGTTTCTACAGATGTAAATACGACAAAACTTTGATCTCAGATTTGTACAGATGCTCTTTGTCCGGAGTCATAGCTGTTAAGTTATTCCATTCTGGATGCAGGAAGAAATTAGGATTCTAAATGCTATCTATCTCCATCCTTGCTAATACCATTCCTAAAGACTCAGAGAGGTAAATGTCACTTTGTAAAAGACAATCCTTGAAGTTCCACAATGAAAGTTTGACATGATGACTTCCATCATATCTAGGCATAGAAAATAGGTTTTTGTACAGTATCCATCACTGCAAAATCTCATTCCTCCTCCCTCCCTTATAGAGTTTAGGCAGAAATTAGTAGATTTTAAAACTGCAGGTATTTAGAGATGGAAGAAATTCTAGATACAACATTCAATCTGGAAGTGAATTCTCTCCGAAAAAACCTTCGAACTATAAAAATATAAATACTATAAACCATAGCCATTATGATCTCTTTAGGCTTCCCCACTTATTTGAATGCAAAATGCTACATTATGTGCCAAACACCACTCCATGACAGCATGACAGACGTGTCAGGGCCAGGGAGCACTCCCCAGTCCTGCAGCACAGCCCTCTGTGCTCAAGGGCAGACCTCGGGTAAGAAAGCGGGGTTTCAGAAGCCTCTGCTGCCATGGAGATCATCAAGAAAATTCTAGAAGAAGCATCAGGAGCAGAGACTCCTCTGAGTAGCTAGGCTAAGGAGCCTCAGCAGGGGTTCCACACTTCTGAAGCTGCTTATAAGCTGAGGCTCTCAGCTCCAGCCACTGCCTAAGCTGTGCTCCTGCAGTGTTGCTGCCAAGCCACTCTGCTGGCCATGCAACTCCTGCACCTGGACCCTGACTATGACCCACTGACTGATACTCCTGGCTTGACCCTGAACTCTGCTCATCACTAAGAACTTCTCTGGTGATGTAGTGTGCTGCTTCAGCCCTAGTTGCTGTCACCCCTCCTGTTTGGGTACCACGTCATTGCTCCCTTGCCAGTGAGGCCACTGCTTCTGCTTGCCTTGTTAACATGCTCAGCTCCCATCTTCCTTTGCCTTGGGGAGCATCCTGTCCCTCCTGCTTCCTGACAAGACGTACTCAGAGCATGTTAATCAGATAGGGATTTTCAGGGGACACAGGCAGGGAACATACACCAGTTCATGAGTTCCAAAATAGTCTGGGAAGAAAAACAATTCCAAAAGCACTTCTCAGAGCTCCCAAAGGAGCAGCCCATCTGAAAGATGAGAAGAAAAGAACTGAATCTGAACATCCCAGTAACTCAGTCAGCATCGTAATTTTTAAACCAACATTTTTAGCTATATATTTTGTGGAGGTTGAGAGTGACTGTAGAAAAACTATCTGCGGCAGTGAGCTCTCGACCAGGAAAACTGGAAAAGTTAAATTACAGTAGATTGTTCCTTTTTTCAGCAGGAAAATTATTAGGTTTCTGTACCAGCAAACAAGACTGCGAAACCCCACCTCTGAGAAATCCTTGTCCTTGCCTCTCGGGGAAGACGTGCTTCACAGACAGCACGGCACTTGAGCCTCACTACCAGAAAGCCCAGTACAGAGTTTGGCAGTTTGTGAAAGGCTGTTGCAAAGAGATAGGACMAATCAGTTGTCCTTATCCAAGGGATATAAAACAAGGTGTAAAGGAGCTTAATTGCAACAAGAAATACTCAGGTTAGACATTAAGGAAAACTGACAGAAATGGCAAGGGCAGAGGAGCTCTGCTGAAACAGATAATCTCAGGTGATTGTGGAATCTCAACGGAGAGATCAAAGAAACATCAATGAAGAAACACATTTGTAGAGTTAACTAAAGAGAGACAGAGYAGGGGAAAGGGAATTAGATGACATGTTGAAGTCTCATTCAGCTGTGTTTTTTATGATTTATGATCTCTTGATTCTTACTTTGAAGCTGATAATACTTATGTGATGAGCAATCACCCTGTCTTGAGTTTCCTTTGGCGAAAAAAAAAAAAAGAGTCCTGGTAATCGAAACCTGCTGATAGTGCATCCAGCTGATGAGTTTTTTATTGGAATATTCATAAAAAGATTCATATTCATGTGCAACAGAAATACATATAGTGCTCTTTGCACATAAATACATTCAAATGAGAACCAAAGAGGAAAATCACATACTGCTTTACTAGAACTCAGAGAAACTGGTCAGTAATGAAAACAAAAAGATTTGACAGAAGGGGAGAAAGTTCCCCTCCAGGAGATACAGAAAATGATGATGTAGCAATCAAGAGAATATAAGAACATGCATTACTGATAAACTCTCAAATCCCTGGTTCAGCCTTCCAAGCACAATGAAGGAYTGGCTGTTGGCTACACAGAAGTGTGACAGTAAAATGAAAGCACTTCTCATTTGTTTTGAAAGAGTTGAGTTTAACAGCTATTTTTAACACCAGAATTACTAAAAACAGTTTCAAATGTCCAAAGTCCATTAATAATACATATTTTCCTAGTTCACCTGCTAAAATTGAGGGTATACATAATGTACATAAAACAAATGCAGATGTTACAAATGGAAGAACTGAGTTTTACATCAGGATTATGTAAAAAAAGTTTTACATCAGGAGAAACGCTATCGTAACATGACAGAAAACGGACAAGATCAAAGAGCGCACACCTGAAGTTTTCCTTCATACTAAATCTAGTCTGCTATCAAATCTGCCAGCTGTGGTACTCCATCAGATACCGAACACTGCCATGAAGCACGAGCTGCACAACCAGCCACAGTATTGCTTTCTTACTTGGCTTAGATGAAACCCCAGTGAATTATGGTATACAGTTATCTATATTTGACTGTTATTTTAAATATTGCAGGAAAACTGAATGGAGTTAATTTGTTCTTTGAGACACAAAGAAATGAGCCTTACAATCAAAAAACGTGTCAGGATTATTGATGCTGTACAATGCTGCAGCTGGCAAATATTCTCATGTTTTAAATATACCTGTCAATAGTGAGCTTCTGGGCATGCAAGGATGCATAAACCTAGGTCATGGCTCACACTTCTTGCCATTCACAGCCAGCTATAACCTGGCTCTCTGGTATTTATTATTGTCAACCCTCTGGTTTTGGCAATTCTGGCTTTAAGTCCCAAATCCCATAAGCAACTTCATAGGCTGCAGTAGCTTGTGTAAAAACTTCCTCACTTCATACATCCTGCTGACTGTGGGACATGTAGCTCTTTTCTTTGGTAACTGTGATAAGTCATTAAAACATTGTGTCTTCTAATAGAATAAAACAACACAGTAATGAAATTAAAATAAATACAATTTTAAAAAAAATCAAAGTTAAGCATAAGTATGCACAACTTGATCTACCTAAAAATAAAGGAAGGCATATCTTACTCAGACCTTTGATGGGGGATTGCTGTGTCTCTGGAATTTTTTTTGCCTCAAACCCACTGTAAGGTCCTGACCCTCCAACATATTCTGAATTTTTCCATACAATCAAAGTTACTGTATTCCTACCATCTCAAACAGATGCARTATTCCAAGCAAAAGACATTTAGCAAACTAGCTGATAGATCAAGTCAGTATTTCCCAGTAAACAGACACAGCAATATTCTTCATATTTTGGAAAGTGATTGTATTGGCCATCTCTGAAATCCCAGAGATGCATTTCCTATCAGTATTACCAGTGGATTAACACTACAGTGCTGCAGCTGCCCAGTGAAGATGTACTATTCTAAAATAAATCCAGGTAGCTCCAAATCTGTCAGAAAAGAACGAAATATGCATCTCAGAAATACCACATATCTCCGTGTCTTAAAAAGTCTTTGCTCCTATTACAGTTCCCTTGGCCATGTAACAGGGTTTCCAGAAGCAGGTAACACAACAAGACCAGACTGAGCTGTGTGAGAGCTGCAGGAGGTCCACCACTGTCCCCGTGCCCTCAGAGGTGCGCTGGCCTTGCCTGAGCTCTGCTGTAGCCATGGCTGTGTGGGGCACCTCACGTACCCCCTCCTCACTTGTCCTCCCAACTCCACCTCAACCCTTTTTTCACTCTATTTTTATTTCGCTAAGCTCTCTAGCCTCTTGAAAACTGAAGGGTTTAGTTAATGGCGCAGAGTACACATTCAGCATGACTGGTCACTCCCAGTTCCCTTCGCTCTGTCCAGATGGCACAACCCACCAAGATTATGGACCCAACTCTTCCAACAGAAGTTGCCCCATCTGCTTCTCTGGTTGTTTCAAAGGCTTCACAGATGACCTACATTAAACTGAGAAACTACCAGCTCAGCCGCTTTGAACGTAGAGGCAAGTTTGAGTGAAAACAGGCAAAATGCCTAATCATTTTTGTGGAACACATATGGCACCCTCTGCTAAGAAGTGGTTTTAGTCATGTGAGAACTCATGCATTTCATGCATTTGTAGACACACATGACTTTTTTTTTCCCCTATATACTTATTCCATTTGTAGAGCAGTTCAGACAGTCAAGACAAGTAATATAACCACTGTATAAAAACTGTTTATACACAGCTTTGACAGCTACAACTTCAAAACTTACTGAACATAGTAAAAATCTAGGGGGARGTTATTTAAAATACAAAGTTGTTGAATACATATTTCTGTATATTTTCAGGAGTGTACAGTTTCTATAAAAGCACAAATTTYGCATATCTAGTAAGGACAGAAGAATTGTGATTTCTTTTTTTAATATACCCAACAGATTTTAGGAAAAAAAAGATTTTAAAGTAAAAATAAATACATATTCTATTTAGATGCTATTGTTAGCTCTTTGAAGAATTACAATGTAAATAATATATTTGTTTTGCAGTATTAAGTTAGCTTCCTAATAAAGCACATTTTCTTTTGGTTTGAGGGAGATGGAAATGTTGTACTTTAGACAGATTCTTCTGAGCCGCCCTTTAAACAAGAAAGAAGACTGTATTGCCAACAGTAGTTCCCAAACTTTCACAAGCTAAGTAACATTTTCTTGTCAAAGGAATGCATCAGATGTATTGACATGCTTCTACCCTACATTATGAAGGATATTTTGGGAGATTCTCTGGTACTGATATTCTGGTAATGAGAATATGCTGCTCATTCAATGATACTGTATATAAAAACAGTGTTAAGTCAACATGCTTTAGGTTTCACATCCTAAATAACTCTATTATCAATACCAAACGACAGTTTTGTCTCCACTGGCAATTACTTTTTTGTTCCAATTGTATAAGAAACTAAGTATAAGAAACTAAAGCACTTGAGTTAGCCTGCTAAACAAAATATAATTMTTTTATTCAGATTTTACATTGAAGGCTTATTTTGATTAAAGGATTTTGATTCTTTGTGCAAAGCACCTTGAAAGAGATAAACTTTCTTTTCCTGTAAATTGCTGGGTTCTGGTTTGTTTGTTTCTTTTGTTTGTTTTGTTTTTTGGGGTTGTTTTTTTGGTGGTGGTGCTGGTGGTTATTTGTTTTTGGGGGTTTTGTTTGTTTGTTTGTTTTTCTTGGTGGGTTGTTTGTTTGTTGGTTTTGTTGTTTTGTTTTGGGTTTCTTTAATATATGCATAGCTGCCTTTTGTAGCTTGCTTTTCTTTACAGGTTATGACATCAGACACAAATCCAAAAAAGAAAATATGACCTTCTATAATAATTCACAATGGGAAACATATTTGATGTGATACAAGAGGAATAGCTCTTGCTAAAGCACTTCTGAGATATTTTTGTAATTTTTACTATAAATTATGTGTTTCTTCAGGGCAAAGAAAGACATACAATAGTCTCTAACATAAGCATTTTTTCCATAGTACAATCATTTACACAGAAGGCACTCAAGAAAAATTTCACATCACGCCTGAAAAGTAACCTTGCAACTTTTGAAATGCTATTTTCTCAGAGTAATACAGTTTTTCAGATTAAATATTAAGGATTTGATAAATTATGACAAACCTTGAACTGATTAACAAATCAATTTATCTTACTCACTGTTTTTCCTTAAAAAAAAAATAAACCTGAGAAACAGACACCAATATTTTCATTCAAAACTGGACTGAAATTTCTGAGTAAATCTGAAATTATCAGCTTTATGATTRCAAATTGAGAGAGTAATTATTTAATAGCTTTTCTTTTTGAGAAAGATCAAGTTTTTACCCATGGCTGCCAACTATGGACAATACTACAAAAAACACTGTATAGATGTTTACCATCCATACTCAAAGCAGAGTAACTTGTCATCTTTACATATGATATAAACACATTAAGAGTTATTTTTTATCACTAGTTCTTTCACTATATTTCTTTTTTGTGATATAAAACGACCATACAAATAATTGCAGAGGAGTTGCAAACAGAGRTTTCACAGAGGATTTAGGAACTTCAGCTGTACTCACTGCTGCTACAGAAGCAATGCCTTTCTGTGTGGTAGTATTGCTGTACAGCTCTGACATTTGCCTGACCACACATACCATCATATCTATCCTGTGTAATGACCTAAAACTTGAAAAAGGTAAGGTAATATTTTTCAAAATCACTACTAAGTAATATTTTGAAGATCACACACTTTCAGCATACAAAGAAGCTGCATTTCCTAGGAAAATCCAACAAGTAGGAAATGCACCATCCCAATTTCTTAGCAATACAATCACTGTAAATGTGTTTCCCTTCACTCCCCCTACCATTTTGCATAGTCCAGCAATTCTTTATTCAATGAGAAATATCATATTATAGTCCAGCAATTCTTTATAGCAATTCTTTTTTCAATGGAGAAATATCATATTATCTGCTCAGATATTCAAAATTCCCATGGCAATCTGCCTGGGTGTCTAAAATACCTCTGAGATGGGTCATGCCCCATGGCAGACACATCCAACAGAACCTCTGTACCAGAAGGCCAGTGAGTACTRAAGACAGAAATATCAGAATGATCAACCTGCAAGTCTGCAATATAAAGAAACTTTTCTTAAAAAAATGTTGAGCCCAGTCTTCACTGATAAACATGCTGTAAATTTAAAGCTAAACTTAAGTGTCGCATTTAGGTTGAAAACTATAGCTCTGATGAAAAACTAGCTTTAAGGCATTATGACAAAAATCCAGTAAATTCAGTAGCTCTCTCTGATTCCAATAGGTTCAGAAGGCTTTTTTTAAATTCCTTGAAGCATGGGATTTGTTTCATATTTTACTCTTAGCAAGCCCAAATCTTTCACATTCAGCGAAAAATGTATACATTTTAGTGATGCACTGATTTCTGGAACATACTTATTTCTGCTACTGAAATAAATTATTTCTGTTTGTTTCAAACAAAATGGATGCTGATAAGATGTTACATTGAATCATGTAACAACTGTTTTGCCTTTGTTTGATTTTTTGCAGTACTAATTCCCAAACGGTGCTGACAAGGTTCAGTGTGAGCTTCTAGATCTTTGTGCATAAAGTGACTCCATTTAGCATAATGTTGTTGGCAGTGGAGACTTTGCTGTTTATTGACAGCAGATTATTCATTACCAAACAATTATTTCTTTGAACAGAATTGAAAATAGTACACATGCCATCCAAATAGTTTGTCCTCTCCAAGGCAMAGTACAAGTGGATGGGTGCAACTCAAACAGAGCACAGTATTAGCTTTACCACTACTAATACATAAATTATTTATATATGCACAGACACGTTTCCTAAAATCATTATTGTTTTCAGTGATTATATGTGTATCATAGCATGGAATATTAAAAAAAAAATCTGCAATGTTTTATATAGTGAAATAGCCTGTAAAGCCCATTTCCCTCAGTTTGTTAGATGGTATAACACACACACAACTTCCTCTAAATGCAAACTTAACAGATGTCTTCAAGCTTTAGGGTTTTTTTCCTAAGAATCACTTTCAAGGTTTGCACTCTTACAGCAGAGCTGATGAAAATATGATTGCTTTTCATGACTCCTCCTCTGCTACTGGGTAGGCACATTAAAAAGACATAGCTGTCTATCTCAATGTACACATGCCATAGTAAAATGTGTGTTATTTACTGATAAAAACCACATGACAGCAGTTTAAAAACAGGATTTATTCTGTCAGTCAAATTAGGGAGGCAGAATATCCTCTATGCCAAGTGATTACTGTCTGGGTCTAAGTGTGGCAAACTGCCAGATCAATTATAATGGTAGAGAAGAGGAAATATGAAGACAGATTGGCTCAATTCTAAGCAGAAGCATCACTAAAAAAGAAACCCAGGGACACTTCAACGCAACATCCAATTACTTAAGAGTGCATCTTTGGCCTACAGTGCAGTTTTTGTTTATATGGTTTCTTTCTACATAGAGTATTAAAAGGGAAATCAGCATAGAGTTAGACAAATCAGGTGTAAATAAAAACCACACTGATACAACCGGTACGTTGACGCTTCTGAGATGTAAATTTCTGAATGTCAGTTTTTACAACAAAAGCCTAGAAATACCATGGGAAAACATGCAGAAGATATCCAATAACATTTAAGATGTGATCCTGTTAAAATAGTACTCTTTCCTCCTTTGATCTGTAATTGATTCCAAGAAGGAAAAATGGCTAGATTGCTCTTCATACCCAAGGTTTTCCTCTGCTATTCATTATTTTACGGATAATTTACCTTTCCCAATACTGAAGGAAAAAGGATGGTAGTGGGGCTGGTAGATTAGAGCCACCTAAAACTTATTTATGATGTTAGCTTTCTTATAATAAGAAATTTTAAAAAGGCAGATAAACTTGTTTTGTAAGTCTTTTCTTACTATTATATATTAATAATGGAATTCCTCCTCTCAGTTGCACATCTTTATTTCCGGTCCCTGCAACTGATGTGGGGAACATGCGTGGGGAACATGAGCTTCCAAGAAAAGACCAAGAATTTAGTATTCTGGAGGATAAATTCATCAGCTTTGTATGATATGGTCTGATCAGTCTTCAGATGAAGCCTGAAAGAAATTGATTCTGATAAAAGTTTCTAGGGGTAATGTTCCACAAGAGGTGCAAAATTAATGTCAGATCATTATTCCCTAGTGCAAAATGACATTGTTTTGAATGAGACACATCTAAGACCCTGCATCCCTCACCATTGTAAATATTATCTGGCCAAATTAAAAATGAGTATCTAGAAATGGATACAGTACAGTAATATGAAATTAAGAAGAAACTTTCAGGATTTCATCAGGGCATAATTACATGATGTTGTTTATAAATGGAGCTACTAGATTACTATTTTACAAAACTTTGGAATTAATTAAAATTCAGAGAGGTGCAGAAATGTCAAACCATGACATTCCAGAGATTTGCACCAGAGCAAAAGGAAAATTTGATCCGTTATTAGTAGTCTGCTGCATGATGACTATTAAGAGGATGCACAGTGTATGAGGTCTTAAAGATATCTTTCAGTAGACTTTGGAGAAGGTTTTCGACAAAAAAAGAAATGAAATAACTGTTTTTCTGAGACTCAGAAATTGTAAAAAGGCAAAAAATAAAAGATAATAATATGAGAGCCTTAACGTTTTTGAATCATTAGGGAGAATTCTTCATCTTTAACAGAACAGAGATTTAAAATGAGTAATATTGCTAGAAGAATTTGAAAATAAGCACAGGAAAATCTAATGCTAAGCACTGTCAGTTTGTACTCCATTTGCCATTTTTTAACACACCATTATGAAAACGTATTTATTGTCCATAAATCTATCTTATGAATAAAAAATATTCAAAAACCCCTACAATTTTATACAATATATAAACCTGCCTAACTGATGGCTTTACATCAGGAATCATCTGATGAACAAAGCACTCTTTGTTAGGAGGGCTATTTAGTATAACATAAGAAACTGGAGGCAAAATACTATTCAGTTAACTGCAGCTCTGAGTAACTGTTCAGTTTCAATGCAGCCTGTCAATGTGTGGAAATGATATTTCCATCTTGAACATGTAAGCAGGTGAATACAAGTCCCTCTACTTCCACTTTATAAATGTAGTACATGAAACAAGAAAGATCAATGCTGGGATGCTGTCATTTTTTCTGCTGTCATTCCTTTAAAAAGGATACTGAAAAAAGATTAAGAAAATGAGCTGTGTGAATGACTAAAAATTAAATAAACTCCATTATAATTAAACAACAAAACTGCAATCTATGGTGTTTTGGGTTTTTTATGCACGAAGAGGTTAAAATTGACGCAACTGCCAATAAATGAAGACTACAATATAATTATATATATAATTATTTTTCTGCTGAGGACAATTAACCACTGAAATAATTTACCCAGGTGCAGAAGGGATACTTCATGATTTGAAGCACTTTAAGTGTGACCAGACATCTTTCTTGAAAAGATGCTGTAGTCCAGACAAGTTTTGATCACAAACCAGAAACTACTAAGCAACATTCTTTGACCTCTGCTCCATAGCTCAAACCCGATTACTGCTAATGGTCCTATGCTGGTATAACAGTGTATGCATTTTAAATGCTTCTCCACATTACCACRTACTCTTTCTAATGTATCTCGGGATCCAGAGTGATGACTCTTCTCTTATGACTGCCTTATCATTATCACTTATCACCAAGTCATTTCATTTCATTTCCCTTTGTCAAGAAAAATCCAAGATATATTTCTCACAGTATGCAACTTAAGCTGATCCAGTAATTAAGTCAAGTCAGCAGAGCAACTTCTAAAACAYTCGTGCTTAAAAAAGATGTCTCACACTTTAGGCCAATTTCAGAACACGCATGTGCAGAAGTTGAGGATGGCCATCTGCTTTCTAAGGCAAGTGGGAATGAAAAACAGTCTGAAGTACCTGACAAGGTCCACAGCTCCTGCCCCTGAGACGCAGGGGCACTCTCCCACTTATGGTTTTTAATCTTATCACAGGGGAAACCCTAACTGGCTCTAAACACAACCACAGAATCTGTCTGCATTTTGTTCACAGACTGAAAAAAAATCTATATTTTCTACATTACTGGTCTGACTCCCTTGGTTCTGCCTCTTCCTAAATCACTTTGAAAGTATGGCAGACATAATGCTGGCATATACATCCCAGTGGATAATTAGACCAGCAGAGCCCTTYCTGCACCTATAGATGGGGTGTCCTTGAAACATTAAGGATACATAGTTAAACATTCACACAGGAATACTGGAATTAAGGCCACATGCACTTTTTTAGCTGCATCTACTTATGTGTCAGATTCAGAGGCTGGATAAGATGTTTAATTATGATCACACCACAGTTTATCAGTCAAACTACTGATTATAATATATAATGCTGCATCCCTACATTCCTGAAATTTAGTTTATGTGGAACTACAATTTATAGGACAGTTTTATCAAGTCTTGTGCATTATAGTGAACAGTTCAGTCCTCCACGGGACCAAACACAAAAAGAAATTATTTGAGAAACAGCACAGTTTTTTAATGCCAGAATTCAAATTGTACTTAATACAGTAATTCAAATATCTAGACATCTGCTRTACTACTATTTTGGATTTCTTTTACAGCACTAAGTTGCTCAATAACTCACTTCAATCAATCAGTTAGCCTTTAAGTGCTATAATGCAAACCATATCATTATCTAAAATTAAATGTATTGCTATGGGCAATAGGCAGATTTCTGTCTAATTGAAACAACGTCATTGTYAATTAGTAATAACTAAAATACTGAAGAGGTGGACGTTTGGAGTGATGATGTTTGTCTTCCCAAGTCACTGTTACATGTGATGGGGCCCTGCTTTCCTGGAGGTGGCTGAACACTTGCCTGCCCATGGGAAGCAGGGAATTAATTCCTTGTTTTGCTTTGCTTGTGTGCATGGGTTTTGCTTTACCTATTAAACTGTCTTTATCTCAACACACAACTTCTCTCACTTCTCTCACTCTCCACCATGGAAGGGGAGTGAATGAGCAACTGTGTGGGGTTAGTTGCCAGCTGGGGTTAAACCACAACAGTAMTATAAATTTTTTACCAGTGGATGTTTAACTATGTCACCTGGAAGATCTACAAAAACATGTCACCAGGCTAATTCCTTAAGAGATGAACAAATAAATCAACATTCTTTATAATTACATCCCTTCACTCTGAGCTACGATTTATTCCAGTTTCAGRAACAGCTGCTCTTCCTTGTGTACTACCTTGTAATTTGTACGTTTACATTCTAGTGACCCTTCTCAAGGCAAAAATGTACCTTCTATTTTACCAGCTGTTTACCAAAAGSATAGTCTACTTTTCAAGCTGTGCAGTGATCCAAAAAGGATTTCACTAAAGGTCCAGTTGTTATAAGAGAAATATGAACTTACTAGTACTGAAAAATGAATACTTGCATGACTGCCAGCATTTGAATGAAGTGACATCTGGTCAAGCTGTCCTCAATACACATAGATTCACAGACATGTCAGTCATGGTGSTAAGCAAGTTATTTGGAGGACTGCCAGAACATCTTAAGGACACAAACTTACTATAGAAGGCAAAGATTACATAATAGGGCACAAAATAACTTATTTTTAGAAAGATGTGAGCAATTGCCAGGTAATACAARTTGAATGGATTATTCTGAAGTAATATTGCTATACAGACAAATCTCTGGGGATTCATTTGGAAAAACTTATCATARGTATAACGAGTGCATCCTATGTGCATTATTCCAGTTAATGATATCCAACTCTCTTCCTGTAGTGCCAAAACTAGTCTTCTTGCTATCATTCAGAATAAAATATGATACTTACTTCCTTTGAAAAAAAATTATTTCTAAGAAAGAAAAATACCTTCTTGAACAGATGAAACTTAACTATCAACTGGTGGTTTCAACTACTCTTGTCTTCTCCATAAAGGTGTGTTTGGGTACTATTACAAAGAGAACCATTGAGGGCAGTACAAATATTCCAGGTAATTAAACACAGGAAGAGAACTTCTACTAAAATCAATGGATTTGCATGACTTTATATCAAGTAAGATCATGGACCAGCAGCATGGAATCCTTGTGTACCAGGAAAGCAGAATCTGGTTTTCYGTATTCTTTGAAAGTCTGAACGGGAAGTATGAAAGGGACTGTATAAAGGACCTCAATACATTACTTGGTGTCTTTTTCATATGCCATCATTCAGTATCTGAAATGACTCTTGGTTCAATTACTTCACTCTCCCATTTATCAGCCTAAATGCAGTAAAAGGGCTTTATATTTGAATTCCATCTGCAGTAACTGAACTAATTCATCAGTCTTAACAAAGCCAATAGCTTTGTCCTCCAATCTCCTTCCACTCAAACCCATCAAACATGCCAATACAAGTGAATATAGCTCAGTGATCATGGAACTCTGAACATATTTCTTTTTCTTACTGTATAATCGACATGTTTGACATGTTTTCTACTTTTGGGGGGGGTGGCGGCGGGCGGAGGTGTATGTGGTTTTCTTTTGTTTTAGTCTATATCCTCTATGTCACTTTGCAGTTACTAATGACTAAGAGGAAAGTCTGGACTTCACAAAGCTGGCTTCCTTGCCAGCTTCAAGAATTATTTCAGAGATTGATATGCTGTTTCAGTAATGCTTTGTCATTCAAAATAACTCTATTTATTGAGTCCCTCCCTACAGGGAAGTCATTTTTCAGCATTATCCCTCACTGCATGTGTCAAGATCTATGAACTCTGTGAAAAAAATTCCATTGTTTAAGTCAAAACATGTGTTCATTATGTAAATAATCCTCTTAATTTAGGAAAGGAAACTATAAGACCCTCAAATCATTACAGTTTGTTAGTTCACTGCCTGATTGAGTAGGGAGCATTTCTATTCATAAATCTTAAAGGAAAGTGGTTTTCACCTTCCTCTATTTTTTCCATTGATCATCTCTTCATTCTGGAGCTTTAGGTGACCAGATTGTTCCCCTTTGTGTGAATTGGGCAATGTTCTTCTAGAGTCACCTTTTTCCTTAACTTGCYAAAAGAAAGTGTTTCTTTCCTGTACATGGAGTTCTGTTTTCCAGTGGCATCCACAAGTTGTTGAAAAGTAAAAATAAAAGAAAGAAGCCCACATCAGTTGTATGAAAGAAGCCTCCATAAGTACAGAAGAACGGAACTGCTGATTATTGTATACAGCGAAATCTATTTAATTTCTTTAAATTTTCCTGAACTTCAGCATTTCACACAAAGTTTTTAAATACTAAATGTAGACCTTTTCTCAGAGGAGATGACACGAAGGTGTTTTACCACTGCTCTGTGATTAGCTGATTTAGGTATTTCATACAATGTTCAGAACAGAGCTGGTCTGGAGCTACAGATTAAATATATTCACTATCATTTACAATTTTTAAAAAGCTGGTTTTTTTCCTTGCAGATTTTATACATCATAAAAAATAACAAAACCAGTATTGGCCACAGTTACTATGGGTACCTTTTCTTTAGTGATATCAACTAGAGAATCCAAATTATGAGGGCTAATAAGGCACGGAGAATATCAAGAGAATAATTCAAGTACCCGCAAAAATCTGGGTTAAATTTGATTTCTGAGGTAAACAAACTAAAATCACTTTTGCCCTTTCCCTCTAGTAACTTTTGAGTTAATTGATTTTCAAACCAATTCCAAAAGAGGAGTAGAAATTTCAAAACATGTAATTCCTAAAGTTTAGGGAAACCTGACAGATGGGTAGATCAGAAGACATTAAATCATTATTTTCTGAGGAAAAAAATCAAACAGAAGGTGGATATTGTGCATTCCACTGGGTAGAAGCCTACTTGTACAGGCAGTTTGTGAAACCTACCAGGACAAAGTACGACAAGAGATGCCACAACTGTGGTAGAACTAAAACATCTTTCTTCTGAATCTCAAGACACTTGCCATAGATATATTATATCACAGAAAAAAACCCAAATCAAACAAAACCAAAAAAATTCCAAACCACACACACAAACTAGGAAATAGAACACCCTAACTAATTAATCTGAGAGCAGGTTCCATGATGTGGGCTGTGGTTGCATTTGAACTTCAAGAATCAACTAACATTGCCACAGCTCCTTTCCCTGTCCCCTGTCCTCATTCCCATTCATTCCTAGAAGTTGTCTTCAAGAAGGCAGACACATCTATCAACCACACAACACCAAACTGAAAGACTATATCAAAAGTTTCTGAAATTATCACACAGTTATGACTGAGAATGCAAATGTATTTCTGTGTAAGTTAGGCAGGTTAACTGAAGCATCTTTGAAAGTGGGTTAAGATTTAAATTGCAACTTCAGCTGACATATGATGAATAACATCCCTTGGCTCAGGCCCCAGACAATTCTTATGTAGCTCCACCCATCAAAACACTGCCTGCTGTATAACTTTTTTTTTCTGGGAAAATTATTAGCGTATGAGCTTTTCCATTGGCAATTCGGATTCAAAAAAATTTTTACATGAATGGCATATTGAGTGCCATTCATTACATTATGAATTAATTTGGCCCAAGTTATTCCTCATATGGTGTGCACAGGACACAGCCATGGCAGATGAGTAACTTGCAGAAATTCAAGTCGTAATAAAAACATGAGGCTGTTTCTGAATGATGCTAAGCAGATGACCCTCATCTCATTTCTATGTTGGCTTTTCTGTTTGATCCTAGGTCAGCATATTTCCACATGGCAACACCCATCGCTTCGCAGGGGGTTGGGAGGTGAGTGAGTGTGATAATATAGTAATTAATTACTATAGCTACCTATTATTTCTGGAGATCTCCCCTTGCATTATATGAGGCAGAAAGAAAAATGAAAGTAGTTGATAATGGTACATTGGCATCTAATGTATTAGGGTGATGTTAGTGTGATTCAAATTTCACCATGGCTTACTCTTAGATTTCCATCTACAAATGTCTTATCATGCAAGTTATGGTTTCTGACTATCATTAAAAGGACTACTTTTTAAAATTAGAAAAAGCAATCCCTGTTAAATATAAATATCTAAAGATGTGCTGGATGCCAAATGTTTCTAAACATCTGACATATTACAGAATGAGCTGATACCACATATAGTTACAGAGATGAAATTTTAAAGTGCGCACACTTGAGATCCAATTTAGGTAAGCATTTAAGCTGGTATTTAATTGGAATGTAACTGACTTTCATGAGGCTYAGGCCTGTGTTGACCTGTTTAGCAATGTTTGCCTGGATTTCTATTTTACATTTGAATTACAGAAGATTAAATAAACAAAATCTTAAGAATTCTATRTATGTATTATTTAATCATAGTAAAAAGAAGTACTTTAAGTGCTCTGATACTCTGCATATTTAATTCAGCTTCTGAGAAGATGATTACCGCAATAAGCACTGGATCAGGTCATGGATCAGCAATATATGTCAAACACTCTCTTCTCCTAACTTGTTATTAACTACAGCTATGGAATAGAACCATGCCTTTCAGTCAGCTATTCTCCTACTCAGCTATTAAGTGTCTACTCTTAATAACTCACCTAAGCTTTCATTTCTTAGCTTCAGGCTACTGCTTGACTCCAGAAAAAGAGTAATTAACTTTTTAGATTTTTATGTGCTGAAGTCTCTCCTAGACTATTTTAATTTAGCTACTGTGGTCCCACATACATCTTCTTTGAAAAAGCTTATATAAGTTTTGTATGCTTCCTTGGTGTTTTCTTTAGTTTTGTTTTATTCTTTCTAAACTGTAGATCCTGTGGAATCTAATGCAATTAATATGCAGTATGTTATCTATTTTATATCTTCATCTGACTCCTTGTGCTCTTTATTGTCTTTTATAATTAATTTTGTAATGATGGAATTTCTTCTGAGGTTATAACTGCGCTTTTTTAAATCAGAATGGAAACCCCTCTAAAGTTCACTCTGAAATGTAATAGCTTTCTCTTTAAAGAATGAAGGCAGCTTTTAAATAACATAGAGGAACAGTACAACATAACATATCACATCAAATAGACACTACCCTATCCAACTTCGAGAAAGTCTGCTCAAATTACTTTGCATTGAGCAAGTCCATATGGCAAAAGACAGTATATTCTTATTAAGATGTCTGTCATTATGATGCAAAGTATCTCTTTTAATGGAGGTTATTGTTGCTAAAAAATATTAAAAGGACATATTTTAAATACTGGTAAAAAATAAATGCTACTTCCATTTAAAAAGGTGCTACAAGATTTCTGAATATCAAAAATAGCAAGATATGAGGCCTATTATATCAAAAATGAGTGTTCTTCAATCCAGTTATTTTAAGCCTTCTATAAGACAATCAATACAAGAAAGAAATTTATTCTATTCATTTTTTCAAAGGTTAGTGACATCTTGTGCAAAATGTTCCCCTCTCATGAGGAAAGATTGTGGGGGCTGGGCCTGTTTAGTCTATAGAAGACAAGACTGGGAGGGGATCTCRTCAATCCTTACAAATATCTCAAAGACATGTGTCAAGAGGATGGTGCCAGACCATTTTTGGTGGTGCCCAGCAACAGGACAAGAGCAATGTCCACAAACTAAAACACAAGAAATTTCACCTTAACTTGAGGAAGAAYTTCTTTACATTGAGGGTGGCAGAGCACTGGAACAGGCTGACCAGGGAGGTTGCGGCATCTCCTTCTCTGGAGACATTTCAAGCCCATCTGGATACATTCCTGTGTCACTTGCTCCAGGTGACCCTGCCTTSGCAGGGTATTTGGACTATGTGATCTCCAGATGTCCCTTCCAACCCTAATTATTCTGCGATTCTGTGAAAATGGGTACTTTCTCAGCCTGTTCCTTTGCAAGTCCAGTTTTTCTTTTATGAAATCTCCTTAACGCAAAATTTACAAAAGGTCGTTGTCATAAACACAAAACAAACAAAAATAAAGTAAAAATATTTGTTTCAATTTTATATCAATGATAGTGTCTCCACGGCTACCATTCTCTTTACTGGGAGAATACTGTATGGAATATTTAAAGACCATGCTTACAAAAGCAGTTTTCAAGGCATTTGCTGGTCTTGCTGACAGTCTTCCCACTCTTAATTTCTTAATTTCTATCTACACTTAGTTGGTCCAAATCAAGATAAAAATAAAGTAATTTTCTTTGGTTTAGGTGCTTTAAAAAGAAATATGTTCCAAAGAACCTCTCAGGTTTGATCCTGAAAGTCTTCTATTTGAAGAGCAAAAAGGAACTGTAACAAAAATTGCAGGATTACTCCGAAACATACACTGAAATGGAAATGCAGGCCAATGGGAAACCCAAGATCTCAGAACACTAGAAGTGCTTTATAATGACATCTCAAAACTAAATAAAACACTTATCAAGCTTCAGAAAGAATAATTTTTTAATGTAAAATCAAATCGTGTTAATGCCAATCAATTGAACTCCCTCAGTTTCAAGAATTTTAAGAAGAAATACCAAAGCAAGTCTCCAAGATAAACACATTATSAACTAAGAATCTGGGAATTAAATACAGTAAAATACAACAAACAAATTGCCAGAGATCTTACAAAGTGGGTGTAATAATGAACAAATTATAATTTCGACATAACAGGACACTTAATTCCTTATTTCCACATCATCATCTACTATTGTGAGAAATAATTTTTTTAACAATTTTTCCTWTCATGTACACTCTGCACTCAGGTTGTTTTTACATGAAGGAATAGCAGTTTGGTACTTGCATACATATGGCCTTAAAACATAACTTTTCAGTGCTGTGAGAAGTTTTATTCACAAAATAAATTTACATATTCCCTACATCTTGTAAGGAAGAGGTTTTGTATGAAAGAACTTCCTCCTATGGGATGAAAGAGATTAGCATGTATTCATTAAGATGTAGTTTCATGCTTCAAATACTGCTTCACAAAACATGCAGTTTTTCCTGCCCAGACTTATTTACATATCTAGCAACTCATATTACTTCTGTGTATGAAGCACATATTAAACAGCAATTTAAGAACTGATTTTAAAAGCTTTTTGAACTCAAAAGTCAAGTCTGATGTTCAAAGACATATGTCATCTAGGTATATAATTAAAAAGGCCAGACTTCCAAAAATATTGAATATATCTTTAGCAGACTTTCCAACATGGTTCTCTATTGAGATCAAAAGTTATGCCAAAGCATTTTGCAAACACTAATTAAATGTAGGTTTGCCCATTTTACTGATGCAGAAGCACAGAGGAATTAGATAAACTACAAAACAGAAGTCAGCATCCCAGCCAAGAAAGGGTCCCAAAACTCCTGACTTTCAACCATTAAGAAATGTTTTTCTCCACACCATGCTCAAACACAAAGGATAACAGTCTGTTCTTCAATATTGCTGCAAATGTAAGCATCTAAAACTTATTTTGTCTACTTTATTTTCACATTTCCTAAGTTATACAAAAAACATTATCAGGTTTTATATAATGTCATCTTGGGTTTCTTTCTAGTAATAAAATAAAACACTTTTAACTTTTAAATATTTTAAATATAAACTGTGCTTTTAGCTTTCAGGCACTAGAACCTGTTGTAAGCACAAATTAAGCCTTAATTAAATTACTTTAATAGGAATTTTGAGTGTTCTGCATGCATAGTTTAGGATTGTACAATTTTATAACAAGGTTGAAGTGATCAAATGGCTTGCCTTTAATGGTTACCATCACATTAAGTAGATTTCTAATTACACTATGAGTTCCAGAGAGAAAACCACAATTAATGAACATATGACCCAAAGTCTTTCAAATTTAGTGAACTGTGTAAAGTTTGACACATAACATGCCAAATATAAGTGGGACATTGAATGAGGAGGGTGAAGTGGAGGACATTGTAAATTCATGTAAAATTTTATTTAAGCTGTTATTTCAGCCCCAGTTTGGGTCAATCATGAGGAACACAGCTGCAGCTGAAGTCAAGAGAAGCTATTCTTTGAATGCCTATGGCACTATATATGATGGTACACCACTCCAGTGTCTCAYCTAATTCTCTACGTCCAGAGGATGGTGAAGTACATGCAAAAACCAAGAAACTCCAGACAAAATCGAATGCCCAAAGGGCAGAGGAATACAATATAATAGAGTGTATTCTCTAATTGTTCTCTCCAAGTTTTACTTGGTGTGATTCATGGGGCTGTTCACGGTGTGATTCTTGGGGCTGTCCTGTGCGGGGCCAAGAGTTGGACTTGATGATCCCTGGAGCTCCCTTCCAACATAGAATATTCTGTGATTCTGTGATCAGATTCTTTTGGAGGAGAATCCTGGCCCATGACAACATGACTCACAGTGTCTCTGAAGCTCAGAAGTTTTCCCAGAAGTACCGATGGAGATTCCAATTTTATTTTTTAATTTACCTGTTTCTAAACGCTCCTAATCATAAAACCTAACAATTATACAATTGCCTCAAATTCAGTAACATGAGCTCAGATATTGGGAAAACAGATGGGTTTCCAACATTCCTCAACTAGTGAGTAATTTCATAGTGACTGACACTTTTCCTTCTTGAAAAATTTCTAATCAGCTTTCTAATCTCTTTTTTTTTACACTTGGATCTTAATGTTACAATTACACATCTGCTTGTTTTCATATGAATACTTTCAGGTAAGCATGTGGCAGAAAAAAAGTTCYTAATTTTTTACAAAAATAATGTTCTCTTTTCTGCTTGCTTTAATCGCTTCTTTTCAGTTTTCAAATGGTCCTGTACTGGCTTCCCTAAGTAACCATTGCAAGTACCTTGCACTTGTGTGTGCAGAACAGTAGAACACACTAGAAAGAAAGAAATTTGCTGAGTTGGTTTTGGGGTGGTTTTTTTTTGTTGTTTTGTTTGTGTTTTGTTTGTTTGGGGTTGTTTTGAAAGAACTAGGTAATGTACTACAAAAAAAMCAGGAAACTGAACATAAAACAAGTTATTTAGACTGTTTTCACAGTAAAAATTAAGAGAAAACAAGTGAAAAAATAAAAGAAAAAGTTTCTAAGATGTACATCACTAGACCCAACCCCCAAAGCATATAGATTTCTCAAAAGTGAAACTGACTCAATTCTTCTTTTACTAATCTGTAGCTATTTTTCCTTAAGTTTATATTTTCCACTTGAGAAGATCCAGGAGAATGATTTCTTTCCTCTTGGGGAGATCAGAACATTTTATCTTCAGTGTCATGAAATTACAAAACACATGCACCATCACAAGTAAAACTTTGTGTCTTTGATCTCAGAATCAGAACAGACACACTGACTATAAAACTAATACATGCTGCTTTTTCACTTTCTTTTATGTTCAGAGTAGTCTTGCATGGCCAGAGAAAAGCAGTTATGGTCTCGTGAGCTCCTGATTTTAACCAAGAGATCCAGTGAGGATATAAGGCTTTAAAGGACAGAGCCCTGTGGTGTATAAGAAACTGGAATGCTAGAGAGTTCTCTCTCACTGTACAGTCTATTCAGAAAAAGGTAGGAAGAGAGAAGTATTGGGTGAAAGGAAGAAGCTCACAAAACTCTGCAACATGATAGCTTAGTAACATCTTCTAAAGGGAAAAAAATGGACTTCTCTTATTGCAAATAGCTATAGAGTTGAACTTACTGAGATAGGGAAAAGCACTGTGCTTCCTCAGACTTATTAACATGTCTGGTTTGTCATCAGTAATGACTTGATATTTTGAAAGTTTACCAAAACACAAAAAAACCCCCATGGAAACACAAAACATGAAAACTCAAGAAATTGTAAAAGCAATGCTGGCAAAGCCTTAAAAATGGGAATTTCTGTCATAACAGAAGCTGTATCACAGCTGTGCCCTTAAATAGCCTTTGGCCACTATAGATAGGCTGGAAGATAGTCTGTCACAATTCTTTTTGGAATTTAAGCCATATGGCCTATCTTTATGTGACTGACAGAATTAACACATATTGTTATTCACAAGTACTTGTCAGAATTTACTGCCACTGAGAAACCTTTAATAAATTGTTCTTCCAACTTTTTTATGTTCTCTTTCACCTCCATTCTTTCAAGGCCTCAGATATGTAGCAAAATAAACCTGAATCACAGCTTACCTTCCATGAAGGATTTTTAGGGAACTCACCAATACTAAAACCATTAAGAGSCTGTGACCAAAACAGAGTACTTTAAAAATGAATATGGCATTTTTTGGCACTATAGCAATTAAAATTAAAGGTGTGAAGTTTGAGGAAACAAGATGTCTTCCTATTTTTGCATTTCATGCAACTAAAGAAATGAGGTAGCTGAGCTTCACTCCTCAAGACTCACAAAAAGTGTCCGCTGCCTAACTGAAAATACCCAGTAGGTGTTTTAGACTCCATCTTTGTAAATGAAAAAAGGCTTTGGCATTTAAACCACTGGTGAAGGGATATATACTTGGCAATCCTTCTGAYTGCTTCTTCCTCTTGCTCTTGCTTTTACAGTTCAACTCCTGTTGAAAAACTAACTGGCTGAGATAGTTACAGTGGGTAAACAGAAACTSTGTTCTATAGTTGCAGTAGATAAAYGCTACAAACATCTGAGCTTGAGTCAAAGCACAGTTCTCACAGTTCAAGACCCTCTGGTAAGTCTTCAGACATCAAGGTCAGCTAGAAGTCTGACCTGGTAATGAAACCAGAATATTATTATCATCTTATTATTAGCAGAACAGTCGCTATTAAAACTGTGATGGTGCCTTAGGCTTCCTTAGTGCTCCCAGTTCTCTTGCATCAGGTGCTCAACAAGTGAATAACCCACATATGCAATTCCTGCCCCAAACATCTTAACCACTGTAGATAAAACAATAAAATATTCATAGGAAAACTCAGCCAGACCAGTAGGCAAACACAACAATAAAGCAGGTGTATCCACTGTTCATTTAGTGAGTGCATAGATTGGTTGAAACCTATGGTAGAGAAAACTAAGAACAGGTTGTACAAGCTACCTAATGGAATAGCCGCATGTGTGAGAGCACAAACACACTTGATYGTCTAGTTTTGTGCAACAAAATGAAAATAGAAAACTCCATTGAAAAATTTTATGAGAAATATACTCCTTTTTTTCTGTCCAAAACTGAGAACCTTCATCTCACAAAAAAGAACTAAGTCATTAAAGGATTTCTAAAAATAAGCGAGCTGTCGGAGATGGCCAGCAATCTCTGCAACTTACTATTTCCTTAGAATATACATTTTGTTGGATAAGTTTGTAGCTGCCCCTCTCATCTATGCAAGGGAGCTGCCTGCTCCAGAACTGAGCTAACAAGCCAATCCTGCAAATGCAGTGATGGAATCTATGGACACACTGAGATCCTGGACACCAGGTAATTGTTTCAAGTTGTTGAAAGACAAATAAGTTTAAGATGTAAGAGATATATGTGAAATTACATCCATCATAGTTTTGCTATGATTTTTATTTCTGATATCAATATTTATAAGTATGAAAAATGCAGTCTCATTAAATTTAATGTCAAGTATATTTTATTAGGTGTTTTGAAGAGCTGGAGGGAGGAGGATGCTTCTCATTTTCATCCGGGTTTATCGTTCAAGACAATATACTGGCATGAGCATGGGATTGCCACCTAGAAATGGAGATGATCCTCTCCATAAGTCTGCATGCCATAGGGAAGGTATGCTGGCCCTGATGGGGCCCAGCCTTTGCTGCTGTGAGAGGGCCTGACCTGGTCTGCAGCTGTAGCTGCCTGAAAATGTCATCGGGCAAATTCCCAGGCAGGTATCTTGTTCACTCTTTGAAACTCTAGATGGGTTTAGTTGCTCAAGAATGGAAACACCCCCTGACATAGTGGATGCCTTTCTCTTCATCATGGCTTTGTGACCACCCTCTGCCATCCTGCCTCATGAACAACGCAAGGCAGCTCACAGCACRTTTAAACAGCAATGGCAGTGACTATGGACAGGCAGAAAGCGCCTCCTGCTATCCATGGGGCACCTGATCAACCTCCCACATGCCTGGTGCCTCTAACACGGGAGGTGCAAATGGTTGTGCCATGTCTACCATGCCAGTGAACACCACAGAGGGCTCTGAGGGGCATACTGTGCTTCATAGGAGTTCAAAGACATTTCAGCGGTACAGACAAAAACTAGTGCTTAGTCCGAGTAACAAAGACTTTCTAAAGMTGTCTGAGCTGTCACCTCTACCAGAAAGCATCACCAAAATGCTATTTTAAATTTTGTGGGACAAAATGCATAAGCCGCTCTTTTTTTCTTCCAGCTTTGGTGGCTTTTTAAAGTTTGAATCTAGTTAACTATTCTCTGCATTAGAGCACTGTTTGCTGTTTTCTTTCTCTGCAATATAAGAAGCTGTTTTTCAGTTCCCGCATAATTCACAATGATACAACAAKGACAAAACTCTACCAAAAACAAAACCAAAAAATGGTGGTGTCCTTAATTTAGAATTAAATCAGGATGGCACAGATTTATTTTCTATGCAATTCCAAACCGCAGGCTGCAAAGTTAGGAAGCTCATATATTTTCAACAGAAATGCTGCAGTTTTTCTTTCCTTAAATACTTGTCTGCCAGGTAAGTATGCTAGGTACAGTTTTCATCTCAGCACTGTTCCATCAACTCCAGATTAAGAGTTCTTTACCAAAGCAACATGAAGCAATTCATCAATATAAAGAAAATATATTGGTTCTCTGAAGAGTATCTGGCTCAAAACCAGAGACACTACGCTGCTATAAACAAAACTATGTAACTATATGCCTGTTCTACATTAYCTACCATGCTGTATGAGGAACACAGGAAAGTTGAAAAGTTAAATTTTTTAAATAAACACAAGAGATGAGCAAAATCTTCAGAGATTATCAGACAAAAAGGATTMTATTACCTGAAGTCTGGTATAGACCTATTCCAGCCCCACTCAAAATGAGAGAATCTCGTACCCACATGCACACACAGACCCAGAGGGACTGACCCCAGTCACATTGGTTTAATTGGATGTGTAATGGTAATAAACCTTACAAAAAAGGAATTCTCATTTCGATCTCATCTTGCACCATGCATAATCTTACAAGATTTTTTTCTGATCAGGATCTGTTTGCTGATCCATCCAGTCACATAATAGTGAATATATAAAGAGAAATACATTCCAGACAGGGAAACACATGGCAAAGAGGAAACTGGGAGCAAGAGACTCTCAAAAAAGAATTCCTAGGAGGTTCAATACAACTGTGGAAACAAAGATTTCTCCAACCTGACTTGAAGCACATGCTTAGGGACAATTCAGTTAGCTAAAGTAAACTTCTTTCTTTTGTGAATACCCAGTAGTAATTACATAGAACAATCATAAGAATTTTTTTCTAGAACATTAATGATAGGACTGTTAAAGATTTATTAAACTTCATTTAAAAATCACATATATGTTAGAGGAAAATTATTATTTTCACCTACTGTGTCCTACTTTGAATAAACTGCTCCTCTAAAAATTAGTTTCAGTTAATAGAAAGGGAGTATTATGTGTAACAGCAAGAATCAGAGCAGCATCAGGTGCATTCCTTTGCACTAGATTTGATACTATGGAACAGGAGGAGGCAATGCTGCAAGTTGAACAATATGCTATTAGGTCTTTTCAAGTGTATTAGGTCTAAATGAAAAATCTACTAGCACCTGTTGAGAGCTGCAGTCCTAAAATCTGAACAGTTTTATCAGTTACACGAAACTTTTTATTTTTTTACAGAAATATCCAAGGTTACTTGCTCTCTTGCAATAAAATAGTAAGCCATACGAACTGCAAAATCAATTCTGGTATATTCATAAGCTGTGAATCCTGTCCAGGAGGCCAGCTGCCAATACAGGAAAAATCAATGATATTTCCAAGTAGCATCACACGCGTTTTATTTTTTTAATAAAACTGTGAAGCCAGAATTTTCACTTAACGTATGCAAATCCAAAACAGTCTAGAAGCTTATAAATATATACATAATGTAGTGAACACACATTAAAAACATTTTGTGTTTATCACATTCATTTTTTTTAATATTGTCAAATGTTATGCTGCTGTCTTGGTAACCTGTAAATTGGTTTAATTTCACAGTCAGGTGGGCTGAGTCCTAGTGTTGCAATTCCTCAGCAGGTCCCTGTAGTGGCAGCAGCAGTACTTGTTTTTCACAATACAGCAGCAGCTGCAAACTCTGATCTAGCAATATGCAAAAGGAACTGGACAGCTATTTCAGAACTTCTCCAGCAAGAATTTTGTATCTCCTCCAGACAAAGGCAGCAAACAATAGGTGCAGATTTTGTGAGCTTATTCAATAAGTCATCAGCTGGCTGCTGACTCTGCTGACTTAAGAAAATTAATAAACATAGCCAATAAAATAGTTCTTTAAGTCTTTGTTATAGGCTATATCCGCCTTTCTTCTCCCGCTAACCATTTCATAATTGGGAATCATACTTTTTATCCACCTGAGTTATAAGTTTAAGAAGTAAGACTGCAATAGTCACAGCTATTGCCATATAAGATCACAGAATACTGATCTGAGTTGGAAGGGACCCACAAGGATCATCAAGACCAACTCTTAAGTGAATGGCCCATATGGGGATCAAACCCACAACCTTGACATTGTTAGCACCACGCTCCAACCAACTGAGCTAACAGTTTGGGCTGCTACACATCTGCTAAAAGAGCCATAATCACCTGCCATGAAAGGTCAATTCATTTAACCACATAATAAATTAGATTGGAAGAGACCCCTGGGAGTCATCCAGTCTGACCTCATGTACATATATACAGTCTTTTCAGGAGATATCTTACTTTTCCTCTGCCACTTGGGTGGCTTGTTTGACATGGAGAGAAGGAATACAAATCTTCCTCCCAGAAAAGCTGAAAGCCACTGGGCTTGAAGCTACTATTCAGAGAATAGCTGACACCACAGTGTTACGTGGCAGGAGAAAGGTCAAGAAGATACTGTTGTCTTGACCAGCCACCCTCTTTAATGTTAACCATCCTTAAAATCTTCCAGAGGCACTGTGAATCAGACACAAAGGTATCCAGAAACTTGTATTTAGGTGTGCGACTTCTCAGCACTCACACATTGCTCTACTTTAAATCACTATTCCAGTCCTATGTTATTCTGTCTTCATTAAATATTCATGTTTAAATTTGATTTTCATTTCATCTCCATTGTTCACTGTCACTCACAAAGATCTTCATCAAGCAACTGGCAAAGATTCAGAAGGATCAACAATGCAACATTAATGTCCATGAAAATATATTATGAAGCATTTTTCATTGCATTTCCAAGCCAATGACCTTGCATGGCACTTTTAAAATCTCATTTTTAATTGTTCTTATTATTCTTATTTCCTTAGTTATGTTTTCATTCCACCATATCRCCTCTCTTTTTACCCCTCTTCTAAACATTTTTAAAATGCAGACATAAACTTAATTAGGTGACACCCCTCAAAAAAAAAAATTGGATTTTTTTGATCAGAAATAGCAGGCTGAGGATACTATACTCAGAAACAATTCCCTTTGTAGAAAGGATTTACGTAATGATGACATAATTTCCTTCACAGAAGCTAACAAAAGTTTCTAAAAATCTGAAAAAGTACAAGTTGTTTCCTGTATATAAGCCCTAAAGTTCAAGTGTTAGCAAAAGACCTACTAGAATTGATATTCATGCTTCGAAGCACTAATATAATTTGTATCAATTCAGTCAAAAAAATCCATTAATGAAATGGAAGGTTCACATGACTAATTAAATCAATAAAAGCAGTAATATTAATCCAGACTTGCATCAGTATCTAGAAGCAAGTATCATCATCCAAGCCCAGACAGAAGTARCCAATAAAACAGGGGTTTTGTCAGCACTACTCCTTGATGATTTAAACTACAATTCTCTTTGCTTCCCTTTTGTGTGCTTTTTCACTATTATAGTTAAGTGAACTGAAAGTCAAAAGCACAATAGCTTCCCATCAATTAACATTTGTAACAATAAACTTGTTTTCAGTGTACTTCACCTTGAAAGTAACTATTGAAGTGAGGTTGTTCTATTTGTGGCAACGTACATTTGGTTTTTGTGATGTTTGCGCAGAGGCTTGTGCGGGACTAGTAAAATTTGACACTTATGTACTACTTCAATCACCAATGAAAGTCAGGACTTTCCAACAGGAATCAAAAGTATGAATTTTAGTATGAACAATAAATGTACTCATATGCTCACAGAAAACAACTGCTTGCTTCAGAGAACACAGGCGAACAGCAGGTTATTATCAAATTTCACATGTAAGGTATGTAGGTGAAAAATAGTTCTTGTTTACAGCCAAATSTAATGACCGCACATTTGCAGATGCACATTAGGTATCAAATAACCTAACTCTGTTAGGTTTTAAGACTGAGCAGTAGCAAAATTATTTGGAAATTTTAAAAATCTTATATTCCCAAAGTGGAAAGAGCAAACACACTGCCACTGGAGGTTATGAAACTTAGGTGCTGAGGACAATGAAAGAATTCATAGCAACTTGCGAGAACAAAATTCCTAGGATTACTGTTCTGGCAAAATTCCAAAGATGTAATTGTTTTCTTGCTACTTGAAAATCCCTCAGGGTTTATCTTGGATTATTTATTCTCCATATTCTGCAAAATTCGAATGTTTTATATATTCCGGATTCACTTCCAAAAAGACAGATTTCACTGGTCACTAGTGTTTTTACAGACCTTACTCTTATAATTTTGCAAAGTGTCCTGCAATTAATGAAAATATTGAGTAGAAATACTTTTTATGCTACAAACAATGCATATGATTACCTAGTTTTTATCCACCATGCTTAAGCTTTATTGAAACGTATTTCAGAAACTATGTCCATTTCTGTTTCTTTAACCACTACAAGCTGTGTGGTTTTCTCTCAAATTGAAATAAATCACTGAAACCCACATCAGAAAAACTTACCTATTTTTGTCCTGTCTCTCTGCCAGAGTGGATCCTTATTAAAGGTAGGAAGGGTAGTGAAATCATAGTCATTACTTTGTCTGTCGCAAAATTCCCACTCATTTCACAGAGACCGGGTTTTTGGTTACAGGTGAGATGTTTTCCAGGACTGAAAAAAGCTGGATCATGTGGAAATAATTATCTTAGAAAGTGGAATACCTGAAAAGCTCCTGAAAACCTGAGATAATAAAATATCATAGCAACAACCTCAACCCACTCTGGAAACTATTCACAGGAAAGCAGGAGAGCCTTAAATGTGAAGGTCAGTACAACCAGTACAATACTGGCTACCCATGCTGGCAGAATGCTGATGTAGTATCTCAGATGTGAAATCCAATTAATTTCAGGTGATGGACAAACTCAGGTGTCTGCATGGCATTTGAAATATCACCACTTTTCATTTTTGAAGTGTTTTAAACGATGCAAGTAAGAAGACGTCATAATATACAGCAAATGAATACAAATTGTAATGAACTACCTGTCTTGATCAGATACATTTCAATTGTATTTGCTGAGTCTTAAAGAAATTAATTTGTTTGTATCCAGAGACGTAGTATTTCAAAAACTTGGGAAACTTTAGATAAGGGAGTGAAACTACAACTATGAGTCAGAGGTCCCTGAATTCTCATGTCARCTAACTAATTCATGGTGTGACATGAAGTTCGGGCAGCTTCTGAAGGATGCAGTACGGACACACTCTGTACCACTGAGAAACATTTGCTCAGCTTGTCAGAAGTGTAATTCACCCGAATCTCACTCAAAAATGCCCTTGTGTTTCAACCAAGTATGATGATATGACAAAGTAATGAAGATGGTGATGGGTTACATAGAATAGAGTGCCTTAAGTCAATTTAGCTGTGGCCTATGGGATAGGATAAGCTTTTTTTCTTTTGACAGGACAGTAAAATATTTCTTTTGTTTCCTGTAGCATATTTTAACTGAAAAGCTAAAATTCTTCATTTCTGATTCACAGAAATTCTTAGACACTGTGTTAAATACATTCCAGCTCAAAAAACTAACATGTATTCTCTCAGGTACCTCTTGTAATCCATATTCGTTGAATAAAAGCCTTCCAAGTTGAACAGCTGAGTCTACATTTATAGCTTTTTCTTCCCCTCCTGGTGCCCTACATGACCAAGCTAGCATGAAGTACAGAATATCGATTAGAAGTGTACTATGGATTCCTTGCGCCACAAGTTAAATTACCGTATACTGTATATTTTTAATTTCTCACATATAACAATAAACATGATTGATTCTTCAATTTCAGAGCATCGTTTTGGCAATTAAGAAAATAAATACCCTTTCCATGTACAGCTCGCTTTTTTCCTAAATAAATGTCTGCAGTGTATTAGCTCATGTGTGACAGAAAAATAACTACCTACCCCTCTCCCTGTAGGCCTCATTCCATTTCCTATTTCTTTTTTTTTTTTTATTTATTTAGGACCTGCCATTCATTTTCACACCTAACAGTAAAAACCTCTGGACGTGGTTGTTGTGAAGAGGATTATCTTTCAGATCAATGCTGAAATTGATTCCAAACCACGCTATTTATCAGCCTGCAGCTAAAGCACTAGGAGTCAGGAAATATTTCCTCTCCTTCAAATCTATTCTTATTCTGCTGTTGGAAAATCACAATGCTATGGTCTCCATTAATACACACTACTTCTATTCCTTGTGCATGTGGAATATCAATGTCAAACAGACTATGCAGTTAGTTGCATTATCAAATTCAGTTCAGAAAGAAACAGATTAAGGAAACAACAGCACGATTTGCACTACTGCTGAACAGTTGCCGATGCTAATGGGAATATAGCCTTACTATGACATCTGACATTAATGACTCTCCTCTGTATCTCACATAAAATACACTGTAGACTTTTATTAGCATCATATAATGATACAAGAAGTACACATTAAATGTCTTTTTACAAAACCACACTTACATACTTGTTTTTTGTTGCTCATAGGCTGGGAAAAAAAAAAAAAAAAGGCCTGCTATATTGCATGGTTATGTACACAAACTACAGAAAATTAAAACTAAGAGATTCACCAAACTCTCTACGCAAAATACAACAGTCATGCAGATATCCAAGGTCAAATCAGTTAAACCCTATCCTGCTTCTCTGATTAACAATCTTCGTGATGAACAATTAGGGACAATCTGATGAACGGTGGAAGTTAATGAGAGCCTTTCAATTTATTTCAGGGACTATATTAAGCCTTKATTTGTTTGAGACTGTGGCGACACTGTTAGCTCATTATGACATTACTTATATTGTCATTTAATACTATCTGAAAGTACGGGACAAAGCTTGTGGTGAAGCTTAAAGTAATGGAGTACATAAGCTTCAAATAAATAAAAATCATAGTGCAATTTACAATATGCAAAGGCACACAAAGTGTATGGAAATTTAAAGTAATGTCAAGTAACATTAATACGTAGTGAATATAACGATGATAATAAGTAGTTAGATCAAGCAACACTGGTTTCTTCTCACTTTGTTCCTTTTATAAGAGAAAGCCTGCAGTTTGCGACYAAGATTCTAGAGTTCAATGGCTCTGCCAAGTGTCTCATTGGCAGAATGGGGATGTTTTGAATTCTACTAGAGATGCCAGCTGAAAATTGTTAAAATAAGATTTAATTAATGTAAGCTTAATATTAAATGAATTGGGCTAACTTTAAAGTGGGTACTAAACTCACATTTTTCAAATTCAGACAGCAAATTGAATATACATTGCCAAAGACCTCAAAAGTATTTATAGGAGCCTTTCTGAGAGGAAAGACCTTGCTCAAAGTTTGTTGAAATAATGAAAGCAAAACAATAGCTAATTTTGATCATTCAAGATATAATACTTAACATTTTTGTGGCAGATTTAAATGCTGAGTTTCTTTTACTATATCTCCTAATTAGTGTTTAGGATATATCTAAGTCATTTTCACCAATTATCAGATGATCATAGATGTGGTTTTATAAAAAATTATATCCAGAAACCATTCTTGGAAAGTGTAACCGGTAGAATTAATCCCTACCTTCCTGACTGAACTTCAACACTAGTTAGAAGATGTAACTGGAGATGTGACCCTAATGAAGCAAGATGACCGCTGCAGTTATGCTCTGATGCTAGAGGTGAATCTTGTGGCTTATTCACTGCCATGCATTCTTCCTAATTTTATAAAAACCAATGCATCACATCTACAAAACTCCTCAAATTTACCCAAATCAACTGCTGACATGCCTAGAAAAAAAATAATGACCTGCAAGGACACAAATATAGTAACCGCATGTACTTTTTACAATCTACAAACCAAATTCATATTGAGCTTGGAAAAAACAGTAAACACTATAATAAAAAATTTTGAACTATTTAGCAATCAAATCACTTCATGGGTACACTAACGGAATATGAAACCCCTTACTATTAGCCAACCCAGTAAATTTTTCAGCATGATCACATTTTTCTTTATATTATAATTATTTTTCTTTATCTTTTAAATTTAAATCACTCCAAACTTCCAAACAAAATGTACAGAAAAGTAAATCTGTAAAAACAAGCCCTTCAGCTTTGGGCTTTCCACCTTCAATTTCAGTTTCTTATACGTACTATTAATCTCAAGACAGAAGGAAAAAGGAAACCATACTTTTCATAAAATTCTATTCTTCCAGAAACATATGCAACACATGCAGCCTGGTGCACTTATTCATATCTAGAACAGCAAAGCACTCAGAAAGATGGAAGGTTGCAATTTTTTATGATCGGTGTTGAATGCGCAAGCACTTATTTTAAGTATGATCAATGGAACCCAAAATTCCTAACACCACTTTGTGTTATTCATGAATTATCCTGACTTTTTTGTAGAGAAATGAAAAGAACAATGTTTTCAGAGTTCACAGAAATTCATTTMTATAAATGAAAAGAAAACCATATTTAAAGGGGTTTTGTTTCTAATACAAGTGAAAAATTATACACTGTGTCTACTAATAGGAAATAAACCAAACTAAAATAAGGCTTATCACACATAGACACAGAATGATTGGAAATTCATATTGAGAATTGCAGCATTTCATTTCTAAGATAATACTCTGGAAGCAGCTCACAACATTTCAAACCACTAAAAATACACTTATTTTTGTTAAAAATACAAAATGAGTGTTTTGTACAGATGAGTTTGGTTTGGAAACTGCATTTTGACTATTTTAACTGTGTCCTGAGCATATCAGTAAAGAGCAATCACTAAAACATGCTGATTAGTGGGAAAATGTTGGATGAAATGGCATTATTATTATATAGTAGATTCTTAGCAACAAAATCTCTCAGGATATTATTCTACTGATTTACATAGCTGTGACCAGGGTGTGAGCCTTTTCCTTCTGGAATAACAGGCTACTGTTGGTTACTTTTTATCACATTAAGCAATTATTTCCCACTATAATTCTTGACTCATTGGTTTGTCTACTTATTTCTAACACAGATATAAAGAAAGATTACCCAGATAAATGTGATCTTACAGCTACATATCATATTTAATAAAATCCCATTAGCCAAGGAAAATGCGCCAGTTAAGAAATTATCAGAGATYCACAATGTCTAAGCAACTTTATTGCTTAGTTTGAGTCAGCATTGAATCCCTTACTCTGGCTTTCAGGGGATAGCTGAAGGCTGAAACTGACTCCTTTTAACTAAATGTTAAGCAATAAATGGTCCTTGGTATTCACAGGTATTTGCTGTATCTTTATCTACAGGCAAACATATTTTGATATTATGATGCAACACACTGATCAAGACCCTGGACTTAACTTAGGGTTTTGGATTCTATACTTTGCCACAGTCTTGCTTTATGATCGCTGAGAAATGTTTTGCCATTTATATTGAAAGCCCTGATGCCCCTAGATGTGACAACATAGAATAACACCATATCTAAGGCACCTGATCCCAACATGGAATTTATAATCTAGGTAAGCATGCAAATGACCTATATAAGGAAAGCTTAGGGCCTGAAAATAGGATTCACAACCAGGCTGCAACACAGAAATTTACCTGTCCTAGCCAATGTGAGCATGCTGTCCTTGTGTAATGCAATGATACACAGAATAAATAAGTGAATAAAAGGCTTCCAGCGTTGAAACCAAACAAAACCGTGTTAGTGCTTCAGTTCACCAGAACTGAATAGTTCTGCAAAGTGCAGAGTTAATCGGCCTACGCAAGCTACTGAAGGCATGCAATTTCCAGATTATGAGCTAGAATATCTTTACACAATGCGAACTGCATGACCTAGGCAGGTTTAGAAACAGGGGGAGAGGGTGTTCTTCAGTTTTTATGTTTCTACAACAGACYTGCAGATAAATGATTAAAAGAGATTTGCCTTGTTACCTTCTTTTTATTTAAACAACTGAAAAAATATCCCTCTAGGTATAGACAACCAGCTTAGTCTGCTTTGCAGATGAATATGAAAAACTTGTACAATTAATATCTTGGAACACTCATCAAAGATCTAGGATACTATGATTAGGTCTCCATCCACCTGAATTAATTTAAATTTATGTTTCTCATATTCCTTWATCACTTCATGCTTGGTTCCTTCATCACCAAGCAAAAAATTCATGCCATTCTTAGCCTGTTTACCTCGGGTATATCCTTGTGAGCGAAGAGACAAAAGTCTACAGAGATAAGGAAAAAGGCATTGTGATTTAGTATCTCAGTGGATGAGGTCATGCTCCTGAGAACACAGGTGAATGGAGGTCAGCATTATCGTACAGCTTTGGTTTTAACATTTAGCAGTCTTTACATAAAATACACAAATAGCACTTAGAACAGGGAACAAAAGTCAGGGTTATCACTTTATGAAGAATACTAAAGCTAGGTGTCACACAAAGCAAAGCTGTTTACACTGCTTCCAGCCCCACAAATCTGCTATTTCTGGTTGTGCTGCGACCTTCCTTCTTCAAGAGAAGATGAGTCTCTGCCATGACAATCTCATCTCTACTCCAGTGGTCAAGAAGTGGCCAATCCTCTAAAAGGCTAGAGTTTCCACTATTACAGACTGAAGCATGTTTACAACCATGGTTATTGATTAAATGCTGTAACCTCCATGTTACAATATAAATGGTGGACAGAACAATTACTGAGACTGACCTGCTGAAATCTGATATGTTACTACATGCCTTAGGCATGGTCTAAGTATTTCTGCTGCTCTAGAGTGGAATGTCTGGTTTATGGACAAAAACCAAACATGGTTTTAGGTATGACACAGGGGCATACACAAAATGACCCTACAGCATCCCTAGATGGTGAGTAGTGTGAATAGGTTCAGTTGCAGATGTGTAAGCATGTAAACAATTTAACTGTCAGAAAACAAGATACTAGTCCACATTTGATGGATCACATACTTAGATTTGACATAGGGGTTTGTCCTTTGTTTCAGGACAGGATCTAATACCAGATTGTGGCTACTCAGCAGTGGTATCATTTGAATTTTTTATGACAGTGATTAGATAGATACATACACAGAGAGATGCTGACAGCACAGTGCTATTGAAAGCAGGTGATACTCAGCCCCGCTCCTCTCAACTTCCTGTGGTAAACTCTTCACAGCTAAAACTCTTTTGCCTGTGTTTAGGGCCACTGATTCTGCTCTAGTTCTCTGGAAACAAAAACCTTTCCTTAAATGCTGCCCTCTATCTTATCCTGCTGTATTCCTAAAATGTCTTAATTTTTTTACGAACACAAAAAGGCAGAGTCCTTTACAAATCAGGAAAAGAAGTAACCTGTAAACATATTAATGTTTAACCAATGAAAGTACAAATCTGTCCTCATCATGAAAAAAGTCTTGCCTTTTGACACTGAGAATTTTGTACTATCGTTCTGTTTTCTCTTTCTTCCTCAATATTCCCATTAGTTTTCTGGGGTTTTTTTTTTGATCCATTGGTTTTTTTTTCATGCCATTACTTTTCTTTAGAACACTTTATTAGGTTTTACATGCATGCCATCCTTTCATATACTTCTGGATATATTTACGAATCTGTTTTTTGGTATCTGTCAGATTACCTGTTAAAAATGGTTATCCATAAATATATCTATAAAGATTAAGCCTTCATTCAGTCTATGATAGGCAATGCAATTGTAAAAGTCAAACTTACACCTAATGCTGAAAGAAGTTCTATTAAGCTTATTTCTTTCTCAAATCGAGTGTCTCAGCATAGTGCTGATCACAACAAAAATTATCCAAGTATAGGTCACTGCACTAAACCCCTTTCCTGAGTGCAAATGCTGGTTCTCTTTTCAATGACCAAAACAAAGTTAAAAGATTAATTTCCCCAGTGCATTAGTATACCTATTTAGTTGTGTCTTTCAGTTGCTTTCAGTGGGGGTTTACACTAGAGTAAAACTGAAGCAATGCAGTGCTTAATCAACCCTAATATATGCCCCTGATAGCTTTATGCTTTATTCCAGCCCATTAACAGGCTATCTGGTATGACAGTGCAAGAAGATCATTACGTCTTAATGAGGTGATTAAAACCAGAAAATATGCAGTTGTTGCAAAATATTAGAATGGACTCCAGGAAACACCACCAATATTTAATGTGCTATTTTAATACTTTATTTGTTGCTAACTATAAAGTCTTCAAACTTCAATTATGTAGTTGTAAATTATCTATGATACAAATATTCCTCATGTTAAAGCATTCGCTGATACTTTCAAATGTTCGAACTAATTTTAGAATTAATTACAGGTCTTGTTCTGCTAGTATTTTTGTGGTGCAATGCTGCATATTTATGTTATTAATCTGTGTTTCCCAATGTATAGCATTAAAGCACTATAAGTAAGGTTATGATCAAATTTGAACTTTGTACAATTTTTTACCCCGTAACAGATATGCTAGAGGTTTCAAAAACGTTTCAAAACTAATGCTTACAATGACAAAGATTTTGAAAGTATTAACCTAAAAGCCCAAATATCTAAAGTCACTCAGGTGACTGGGTTGAGCAGATGACTAATGATACTTCCAAGATGACCTATTTCCCTGTCCCCTAAAATTTGATAGAATTGTATTTATTCTGCTATATTCAATTTTGCCAAGTCAAGGGCTTCTGTAGTGTTAATTTCAGTGTCCCTAATGTTTTCCTAAAGAAAATAAATTACAAACCGCAAGACCTAAATTACCTCAATTATTTCATATGTGGTGCCATTTCACTGGAAGGTTTATTTCTTCTGTAAGTAAGCATATGAAAAACTTGAAACTAAAATGTAGTACTTTATAAATTTAGACACCACACACAGGAATATAAAATAAAGAAATGATAAAAATAAGTTTGTGGCAGAAAGAAACGTATGGAAGGTACTTTCTGACTATACGTAAAGTAACATTATTTTGTRTATTGAAAACTGTGTGTACATATAGGTGTATATGTAACTGTATATGTACATATGCCTCATCAATCATTCTGCTTACTTTCAGATATAGATTGACCTTAAATGATACTGTAAAGAGGTATTGTATGGCCTATTTTCTCAATATCTTTGGATAGAGCTCTCTGCAGGGATGGGAGGGATGAATTTTTGCCTGAAAAATGCTGTCCTTACAGACCTGACATTTTCCTGACTTCATTTACCCTTCAGAGCTGCTTCCCATGGGACCCAAACTACAGTTTCCTGAATAAAGATCATCAGTCTGCTTTTCTCCTTCCTCACTCCTCCCAGGACCTTGAACTCCATTTCATGGTCACAACATCCAAGGCCGTCAGCCATTATCACATTTTGCCACAACTGCTTCTTTAGTCTCTAGTAAAAAATAGCAGGATCAAGCCATGCATCACTCCTGCTTGACCCATCCAGTACCAAGACAAGAAGTTACCCCCAAAACTTATCAGAAGCCTTCATGGCCAAAATGTTCAAAATCTATCAGGAGAGGTGAGGAGGAAAGAGTGAGGACTGACAAATGAACTGAAAGTGACCTTGAACAAGCCTCACTTCCCTAAAAAATTGGCTTAAATAGCCATGCAGAGAAATGTTACTTATTGTTACCAATGGAAGAGTAAAGTATATGAACCTCTTCTAGCTCTACCAAGTACCCTGTAGATTCAAATGCTAAGCTGACAATATATTGTAAGCTTTACACAATTGCAACATTAAGTGGCAACTTAAAAGCACTAAACCACAAATGAAAAGGACATAAAATATAAAGTGGGTCTTTCAAAATGGAGTTCAACAGGCAAGCTATCAAACTGTCACTTTGTTTTATGGCCAAATACAGGCCATAACCCAATGCTTTAGTGTACAAATTCGCAACTCATGACACTCTTTCAGAAATGACCTTAGAAACTATTCTACAGATATACTGGGTATCCATATTGTCCAAAATAAAAAGGAAGGGAAAAAAGTGCCTAACTACCCAGGATCCATTGGCCCAGAGAAAACCTTCCCATCCTGCTCCCAGTATTACATATTAAGAACTTACTGCCCTCTCTTCTTTACCCCTGTAGCATTTACATTTGAACAGTCATGTGTTCACAAACTGAAAACTCTGTCTATGCAATGATAATTAAAAGATGCTATGCAGATGCCATGAAATATATTTTAAATAATACACAAGAAATCAAATTCTATTTTTCTTACATTAAATAAACGTTCCCCTAGAGTCACAAATCTAAACAAAAACAAGTCATTCTGGAGAGAAATTTTATTGCAGATTTATATATCCCCTAGTTTCACTACAAAAGTGCTGACATATATCTTTGGTATCATGAAAACAAGGCTGTATAGTTTATATATTTCCAAAATATTGATGCATATATTTTATTCCTCTTTACCTTCCTCTCCCCTCAAAGAAAAATTAATTACTTGTCTATCACTAAGATATGTATCTCCTTTTTTATGCTCTGTGACTACTATATTCTAATGTTAAGAACTACAGAATGTTGAACATCCAGTGTTCACCTGAATAAACAGTATAATAATTTTTCCACAACTCTTGAAAGTGATTTGAATTAACTTGGTAGAAGTCTCAGTGGAATAAAGGCAGATTGATATTAGGAAATGGTTAAGATTTTTTATTTTTTATAGAATGTAATATACTGCAATAGTGAAGGACCTAGAAAATGTGTGTATTTCTTTTTTGTCAACTAAGCTTAAAAGCATACATAGCAACACAGCTGATGTGAGCAATTTTTCATGTGAACAGAAATACAAAAAGAAGTAGTTCTTCAGGAAAAACTGCTTACAGCTGGACTGTATATACCCTCAGACTCTCAGTGGAGGATCCCCACTGATCTCAGGTAGAGAATTCTGGCTGACGATGGAATATCATCAGTCTGAAAAGTCCCACATCACTCCATTTCATAACTGAAACCATGAACTCCAGTCAGAAAGCTAAATCACCAAATACTAAGAGCATACGTTAGCTACAGTACCGGTCTTTGTCAAATTATTACATTCTGTATTGAGTACAGTTCAGAGTAAGTGCTTAGTACAATTTCAAAGGCATGTAGGGTCTGTATTTAAATGCAAAGACTGCAATATCCTGATTTAATACCTCTTCCTTACTGCTACTCCCTGGCTACTCTTGGAGCCAGATGTTAAACCAGTTGTGTGCCAATTCAAGTTGGGAAGAAAAAGAGCAGTTGAAAGTTAGTAGGTGCAAGATAGTATTTGTGCTTTAGAAAAGCTCCCTCAGTGTTAAGAGACATATCCTTATAGACAGAATCAATTTGTCCATATCTCATTTACCTACTTGAAATTTGAGAATGAGTCACCTGAAGAATCATGTTTTTATTTGTGCCTCACTGATGCCCTGACACTGAAAAAGGTATACATCTAAATCTTCAACCAATGAGACAGAAAAAATACTATTATTTCTTTTTTTATTTTTCCCATGACTTAAAAAAACACACATAGACTTAGGAACTAGTTAAAACCTCTAACACCTGTTTGCTGTTGCCAGATGGCACAGTTCTCTTGAAGCCAACAAACTGCCTGATTTACAGAAGCTGAGGACAATCTGTTTCTGGTAAAAGGTACCTCTTTAATTGATAAAGGGTTATCAATTTTCTCACCTCTCTATACCCAATATAATCATAACCAAGCATACTTTACACCTAATGCTTAAGAAGAAGTAAAAAAAAATCCCAAAATAAATGACTCCAAACCCTTCCTTTCTTTCTTTATGTAGAGCTTTGTTTATTCTTTCCAGAAAACACTRTTGATATCTGAATGGCTCTAATGATGTATGCTGGTATTAGTATGCTGGTAGTAGTAACACAGCCATCACAGCATTAGACCTTAGAAAGCATAAACTCTAAAACTTTTTGACCACAAATAAGAATTCAATGTGAGCTTGTAAACTTAATGAATGTTAAGGCAGGCTTAACAGAAATATAACAAATTAAAATGAAATAAGGGCTGGTTTATTATTCTTTTAAAAGGCTACAGTAATTTATTAACCAGAGTGCATTCATCAGAAGTAGAATTTGACAGACCTATAGACATTTTCATCCCTAATAGATCAAATTAATCATAAAACACATTCCATTTTCTGCCCAGCTCCCTTCTGTTAATCTACTCGTTAGTCTTAAATTCTGAACACCAATGCTAATTCTAAGTATGTAAGAGCCATAGAAATTATTAACATGATCTGGCATCCTTGCTTACCTAATTTTTCTATTTTGCTAACCACAAAGATTAGATTTATTAAAAAAAAGTTCCAAGGCAGTGACAATTTTAGATAAATTACTGAAAACTATGAATGATTTAATACTTAACTACATGATAGAAATAAATGGAATAAGTCTCAAGAGCAAACGAGAGTTACTGAATTTCTTTTAACTAATTCAGGACACAAACATTGGTAAACTACGCAGTCTGACTGCCATTATCTTTAAATACGAGAACACATTTGCAGTGGAAGAGCGGATAAAAGAAATAATGCAATGTGGTAGGATTTCTAAATTCACATTTCAGGCCATTTACTTTAAAGGTGAAGTGACTGCACTAAAATCTAAAGAGTCCAATTTTTCCTACAGGTTTTGTGGCTAGCATTTTTCCAGATTTTTCCAAGATTATGTTTTAGTGGCATCTATGACCATATCAGATTCATGTTAAAGCAATAGGAATACTATCATTGACAGATGACAAGGAAAGTAAACAGAGGTGTTACAAAGTAAACGGACATGACTTTCATTAGCATCATGATCGTAGACCGATTTTGATCAACTATGGCTTTTTGTATCAGTTTTGGTTCCAAAGGACAGAGACAAGCCGAACAGATCCAAGATGTGYCTGCATTTGGGTTGTGTTAGTGTCTGCAGTTCACTTGCATCAATTTATTTCATTTTCTGTCTGTTTACTGTTCCCGTTCATTTCTTTCCATTCAGTATGTTTAGTTAAATCATCATTGCACTGCATGGCGTGACAAAATCTGGATGTGTGGTCATTTACCAGTCTCTGTTCTCAGTGACAACACAGAGCAAGATGAGACAACTTACATTTGCTTCCATTAAAGCACAGCTCTTGCTACTTTTTACATGATCTATAGGAAAATCACAGCTTGGTCTTACTCATAGAATGAGATTGCTTGATTCAAAGAGACAATTAGGCACACTAGTCTATATACGAAATAAACAAAATCTTTTGGAAACATGAGCAGAAACACTGCTACGACCAGAAATGCAGGATATGGATTCTATTTCTAGGAAAAGGGAAGGAGGTTTGCCATAGAATTTATAGGAATAATAATAGTAGCAAAATTTTCTTCTTTTAAGAAAAAGGGAAGCAGCACAGAGTTGAAATTCAGGCTTTGTACACCAAACCTGCTAGAATCCTCATAAAATTAAAAATAAGAATTCTTACATTTTATTTTGAGTGGGACAGAAATTCATGTTTTTACTTAAAAAAAAAACAAACCACCACCAAAGTAACTTTTCTTGCATTCCCTTTGAAGCCATATGCTGTATTTCTTCATAAGCAATTTCATTGAAGAATTCATGTTGTTCTTGTAAACTCACAGAAATACTGACATGAGCCAAGTACTCAGAATGGAAAAGAATGTGTCTTCAAATAACTAGTAAGAAATGAATGCTAGCATTCATCATGAAAAAGAGAGTAATTATTCCTTTACTGGAAGTAGTCTTCTGTCAAATGAAGATTTAAAATTATTATCACAGTAAAAGGACGGATCTGAAAAATCAGCTGACTACAATAAATTATAATGAAAATTATTTAACATTAGACATCTACTGTTTACATAACAATCTGTTTTCAGCACACAGTCACTAAGAATATTCAAAAGCATACTTCCAAAAGAACATACTTTCTTGAGTGAAGTATTTCATGTTTGSTTTTATGATTCTTTAATGTCAAGCAACCTTTGAAACTGCAAACAGCATTTTAGTGGTAATTATATCTGCCTAGCGTTAAGCCCTTGAGAAACATACGTTGGTAAAAATCAGTAATTTTGAATTTCAACTAACAACTTGACAAAATAATCTATAAAAATAAGCACTGGATGCTAGTATATTTATAAGATGAGTAGAATTATGCTGTGTTTTAATCTTGTTGCTTTTGTATATGCTCTCTGTTGCTTCAAATCATTCAGACATATTTTACCTTTTTATGGGGTAGAACACAGCTCGTGTCAATAGTAATACATTGCTCCCTGACCTGCATGGTATTCAAAATATCTTTGTGGCTGTGGTCAACTAAATTTTCTATTTGTTTTTTCTATTTCTATTGTTGGCTATGAAAGATATAAAATTTTTAAAAATCTGGAGACTTGCCTATASGATGACAGCTGTTTTTTCACCTTTATTTTTTTAATAAAAGAAGCTATTTATTAAAGATCTGCATAAGTTAAACTAGGGATGCCTTGCTTTTAGTGTCACTGAGCAGAAAAACTTTTACATCAGAGATTCAAGTAGTGGATTGCAACTTTAGCTACTCCTAATCTAAGCCAAACTAGAAGTAATGGACTGAAAGCAAAACCTTCTGTAAACTATTGCCTGCCTATACTTTGTCAAGCTTTAATATTAAAAAGAATGTTGTAATAAAGTAGGAACACCAGTGGAGCAATGGCATTTCCACTGTAACACTTATTTCAATTATCTGCTCCTCTGATTAGAAAACCTGTCTCTGGCCACAAGTCAGTGAATAATTTGATTTCATAACCTCTACATGCATTTTTGCTTAATAGTGATACAAATTTTCAAAGACAGCTTTTCAAAATCCAGACAAAGACAAGCCAGAATGCATTTTTCCATTTTCAATGTTTTTTGTATTCATTGTACTCATCTACTTTTTTTTTTTCAAAGCAATTCAAACAATTGATTAGATTTGAAGGAGAAATGAGTATTATAAAAACCATGCTTTCAAAATAATGAAGTACATCACTTCTGAGATATTTCAATACTTCTAAAACATAAAGAGCATCAATGCACTGTTTTGGCAGTTCCAATACATTGGCTGTCATATTCAGATCAATGTTCTTTGTATTTGATAATGCTATATAGAAGATTTGTTTTAGCCTTTCCTATTAAGAATTGCAAACATCAAAAGCAGGAAGAGATTTTGAAGAAAAGAGAAAGCAGTATTTATATATAACTTAGGGGATTTTTATTTTACAGATTTTTTTTTCATTAGGTTACTAAATCACTAGACTGCTTGTATCCAGAATTCCATAAATCTTATTTTGAAGACTGTAAGTAAGAAGTGAACAATTTCAGACATGGCATACTGGTGAGCATCCTGCTGTGATGCTGTTATGTTTGTTTGTCATGTTTGACTGTGCCCTTCACATTGCCTATTTGTGGGAAGTAATCCTGCTGTAGTATCATCCATAATAATTACTTTCCAAAAGACATTAAATAAAATTCTGCAATCAAATCTATTTGACCTGGATTGTTAAACTGTTATAGTTGCCTCCTGTACCCAAAGTTTTTAAAAAGAAATCCTCATCTACCCTGAAGAGTGAAATGAAATCTTGAGCATTTTTTTCAGGCAAGGAGCTCATGGTGCTTCTCATATAAAGGATTCCACAATATATTTTAAAAGAAAGATATCTAATTATAAGGAACATATTTTCATAAGATAAAATTCTATGTGAATTCATTTCTCATATTTAAAGTAACATCACAGTCAGATAATTGTACTATTATCTTAAATACATTAGTCATAGACATAACCATAAAACTATATTTTAATTTATGTACTTTTGAGAAACTGAAGACCTGCACTTTATCAAGAGACATGCCTCAATTTCAACATCATTCACCATAATCACCTGCTCTTTCTTTCCTGGTCAGGGCAGCAGTGCAAACATCTCTTATGTGTACCATAACTATTCATTTTCTCTTATTTGTAGATGTAAACACCCCAAAGACCGCGTTAATAGTTTTCTCATGGTGTATCTGTTGCACTATGATATCAAAGTATTTGAAATTAGGGAAGAAAGAAAAGCAAACAGTATTACCCTTTCTTGTGATCTCTGATTAATGAAGGGGAACAGATGGTGCCTCCAGAGACCCAGAAGTAGTTYCTGCAATTGTGTCATAACTTGCTCTAGATAAAGTTTAGTTATAGTTTTTCTTGCAGCTGTCTTTTCGTATTTCCTTACAGATTATATTTTTTTATGAGGAATCTTCAGTAGTTCCTTAAAACCAATTTGCAACTTCTAATAAAAATATTAGGTTTATCTCCTGTCCTGGTTTCGGCCAGGGCAGAATCAATTTTTCCTCAGTAGCCATGAGGGAGCCAAGTCTGGAGCTGTGTGGGTATGTCTAGGCTGTTATCCTATACCACCTCACATCACTGTCGCGGGGCAGAAGGAAGGGATTCTTGCTTCGGGGAAGAAGGGAATGGTTTCAGGCAGAAAAAAGGTATGGCGAGGTAGGGAACCCATCCGCTGTTGTTCATTGTCTTGGGGTTGTGCCACGTCGGTCAGTGAACAGTTTTTGCACTTAAATCACCCTCTCTTTGTACACTTTTGCTATTAATATTGTTGCTGTTATTGTCTATTTTCTTATCTCGTTGTTTCCAGTAAATTGTTCTTATCTCAACCCAAGATCTCTGCCTTTTGTCTCCCACTGGAGGTGAGGAGGAGACTGGCTCATGGTTTTSTTTTTAGTGGTGGTATTAAATTGGGGAGTGCCATTCCTAAACCACAACACCTCCTTTTATTATACCTAGTATATAGTGTACATTTCTTAAATACTGTAGTATTTTTTCAGCTTTTTTTTCAAGTTTTTAAGGATTTTCCTTCTCTAAGGTCAGAAAATTGATCACAAATATGTCCAAAACCTATAAAGTGTTTGCTAATTTGCTGTCTGGTTCTGAACTAAATCTAACTCACAATTTTGGGGGAAAAGATAAATAGCATGGAATAGATTGACAGCATAATGTATCATGTTACACTGTTCAAGTATTTAGGTTGTTTTATGACTACTCATAATTCAAGTCAGAATTACTCATGGTCTTAATACACGTTACATAAAGCTAATCACAGACCTCAGAGGCAAAGCAATTAACAAGCTAAAATGTGCTATAAATGCATGAGAGATATTTGTATGTAAGTACCTAAATACAGTTACTTAAGATATCTCTAGGTAGATCCTGGCTGGATGGCCGGGCCCAGAGAGTGCTGGTGAATGGTGCTGCATCCAGCTGGTGGCCTGCCACTAGTGCTGTCCCTCAGGGATCAGTGTTCGGCCCAGTCCTGTTTAACATCTTTACTGATGATCTGAATGTGGAGATTGAGTCTACCATTAGCAAATTTGCAGAGGACACCCCATTGTGGGGGAGTGTTGGTCCGCTGGAGGGTAGGAGRGCTCTGCAGAGAGACCTGGACAGGCTGGATCGATGGGTCAAATCCAATGATATGAGGTTTAACAAGACCAAGGGCTGGGTCCTGCACTTTGGCCACAACAACCCCCTGCASCACTAGAGGCTGGGGACAGAGTGGCTGAAGAGCAGCCAGGCAGAAAGGGACCTGGTTAACAGGAGCTGAACATAAGCCAGCAGTCTGCCCACATGGCAAAGATGGCCAGTGGCATCCTGGCCTGTATCAGGAATAGTGTGACCAGCAGGACCAGGGAAGTGATTGTCCCCATATACTCAGCACTGGTGAGGCTGCACCACAAGTGTAGTGTCCATTTCTGGGCCCCTCAATTAGGAAGGGTGTTGAGATGCTGGAGTGTGCCCAGAGAAGGGCAACAAGGCTGACAAAGGGTCTGGAACACAAGTCCTGTGACGAGTGGCGGAGGGAGCTGGGGGTGTTTAGCCTGGAGGAAGTTCAGGTGAGACCTTATCGCTCTCCAAAACTACCTGAAAGGAGGTTGTAGCCAGGTGGAGGTTGGCCTTTTCTCCCAGGTAGTAAGGGACAGAATGAGAGGAAATGCCTCAAGTTACAATTTAATCTAAACTCTCCTGATGTAAGAAAAATTTCTTCACTGAAAGGGTGGTCAGGCATTGGAACAGGCTGTCCAGGGAAGTGGTAGAATCACCATCCCTGTAAATGTTCAAAAAACATGTAGCTATAGCACCTGGGGACATGGTTTAGTGGTGGACTTGGCAGTGCTAAGTTAACAGTTGGACTCAATGATCTTACTCGATGATCTTAGACATCTTTTCCAACCTAAAGGTTTCTATTATTCTACATAAACAGCTCAAGTGTGCAGCTGGTAGTGAAGCAAGTAAATATTTTGAATCAAAACRCTCCCTGTAAGTATGGTTGCTGCTCTGCTACTATTACAAAAGCCATAGAAATTGATTAATTCCACAGACACAAAATAGAGTTCCTGTTTCTTCTTTCATAATCAAGAGATTTAACTGAAAATGTTCAATGAAATGTAGGGTTCAAGACAGTATCATGTGCCCCTGTATTAATTTGTTAGAAGTTTTATTGAATTGTACATACTATTATGACAGTGTAATTTCAGTGTGCCACTCCACATGTTTTGGGGACATGGTCTTACATAGGAAACAGAGGGTTCATTGTACGTGTTTGTAACTACACCGTAACTCTCATCAAGTAAAATTCAAACTTCCCCTGATGTCTAAGAAATGCTACTTTACACAAGTTTGTTTTTTTCTTGTAAAATAATCTTACTATCCATAAAAAAGATTCCATTATTTCACAGATTTTATTACCTGAGACCTAATAAATTAGTTATCTCCACTCAAGAAATACAGTGACAGTCAGATGTATTTCAATACAATGGCAGCATTCAAAGAGGTCATAAAAAGAAAACATTTTTTATAATAAATGATCATGTGGTCTCTAAATTAGAGCATGCTGCTTTTAAAACAGAACTGTTTTAAACAGAACTGTTTAGTAGATTAAATTTAAAACATGAAACACTTCATTTCATCTATAGGTTTCTATTTTACTACTTTTTTCATTTATAGCAAGTCGCAAATTCTTCAGACGTCCACCAGAATCTAATGACCACCTGCAAAGGCTGCGTAACTGAAGCTTCAAAAAAACATTCAGAGCCCATCCTTCCTAAGTACAAAGGTTTTTTTCAACAAGTATTTCTATCATGACAAAGGTTTTAAATTCTTTTTCAGTCACTTACATCAATGTTTCTCCAGGTATAAGATTAACAAAGCAAAAGAGTAGCTGCCATCAAGTAGCTTTTTAAAGACACTGGTAAGTGAACTCCATCAGCGCAAAACTGATCATATATGCTTGAAGTACTTGCATTTACACATTGAAAAGGCAACTCATGGAAGTTTAATCACATGCAGATCCCAACTGGGCATCTGCTCACAGCAAAGATCTAGAAGCCTTGCTGTCTGGGACTAGCTAAATGAAAGAGGAAACAGGGTGGAAACCCATGTGTTGAAAATTTGAGCTGATCCCTTAAACTAGGGATTAAGAAACAGAATAATATTTCTAAAAGTATATTCTGAAAATTGGCAATGCAAAAATTCTGTATTACAGGACTAGTACAAAACAAGGAAGTTATTTTACCTGAAAAATTCTTTATTTTCTGTGGAAGTTGAATTTAAGCTCCTATTTTCTTTTTAATTCCTTCTGTTTCTTATTTAGCTGTCCCTTAACCTCCAATCCASAAGTCATATTTTATTACATCTTTTGCTGACAGTCTCACTTCTTAACCTCTCTTTCATTAGCTTCCCTGCTTTTTGTCCCTCACACTATTCATTACATTAATTCATCTTTGCTCTTATCTCCACAAAGAGTTGCAGGACAATGCTCACGCAGCATTTGAATTCCAACTAAATCTAATAACAGATAATGAATGTTATTGCAACAGTAACTAGACCTAGTGACGGCCATTTCAACAAAGATGAATACTGCCTTGTGTCTTCAACCCCTTTACTGAATTATCCCTCTCTCTGCTCACTATAAATCCTGCCCAACAAGTGCTCTTGACCTAGGAGAGCGAAGATAAGCAAAAGCTGTGTTATATAGTTACTTACTACTGGAAGGGAATGTTACCAGCTAGCAGGTCAAGTGTTSCCGGACTCATAATGTCTCCACTACACAGTGCAACAGAACAGATGGGAAGCCCAAACTAGCTTCAAAGCATGAAAGAGTACAGTCCTGCCAACATGGTGATGGCACCCAATGTATCTAGTCCTACTGAGGACACTGTGCAACACAGCTCACCAGGCCACTGTGGCTCTTTGGGCCTCACACCATTCCATGACAGAGATAAGCCTAGAAGAAGTGTTTCCAGAACTGGCTATGTGATAGGATGTCTTGAAATCTCATGTAAAGCAGGGAGGTGGATTTTTTTTAAGCAGTCAGTAATGAGTGGAAGAGGAGAGCACGTCAGCATCCAATGACGTGAGAGTGACCTGGTCCTGCAGTTATACATGTATAGTTTGTCTTCTGCTCCTATTCTGGCTCAGCTAAGCTATGGCTTCTCATACAACAAGCCTGCAGATTTTGCAACAGCAAAGATGAAAAAGAAACGTCTAAATGATCCCAGAGACCACATAAATAGAAGGTTCTATGAAATGCACATAACAAGTGGATGTTTGAGACACACTTCTTTCTTATTACCATTATRGTAACACTTATCTGGCAGTGATCTATTCCTGTACATTCATTATCTCAATTCCAAGCATATGTATTTTTCTGAAATCACACTTCTGCATTCCTCTTCCACCATGAACAGTTGCTATATTGCAACTGCCTAAAACTCTAAAATTCAATTGTAAAATTGTGAATAATTGTATAATTAAAACCCTGAAATTCTCATCATATATGCAGATCTGTCTCTAGTCAGTGCCMACATACAAGAAACAAATGTAAAATTCTACTTCTACAGGTCTCCTGCTACCTATAATCAGATGCAAGAATTAAATAACACCAGCTTTTCCAGAAAAGCTTCTTCACCTGCAGAAAAAAAACACACCAGACATAACCAAAGCATATTTATGTACTTATATTAATTTATAAATTACATGCTATTTTAGTATCAAATATACTGCATAAATAAAATAATAATAATAATAATAGGAATAATAAGTAATAAGTCAAAGGCCTAGTCTGCAACATTTTTTTGCAGAAAAGTAAGTAATGCATAATGCCTGACTATCTGTCTTTTTTGTCCTGTTGGCTAATTACCTACAAATTGCTGTACCAATTTTACTGCTGCTGGTTATTATTAACTGGAGTGTGTTTCCTCCTGAGTATTGTTTCTCTTTTTCCCATCTTTTCAACCTCACCAGAGAAAATGCATTTAGGATTCACAACACCTGGATGGATCGAATTGCAAAGGACACTTTCTACAACTGAATTCTGTAGAGAAGAGACACTTTCCAAACAAAAAGCTGACTGAACAAAAGCTATAGCCATACCCATTGTGCGGCTTTAAAATTGGAAGTTGAAAGGACTGAAAACAGTTATATTTGCATCAGGATTTTCTTTGGCTTTGTAACAACAACGTAGCCCTGGGCATATACCCTGACATGCATTAAAATGATGCAATAATGATTTTTTTATACAGAAAGTAATTAGCATTTTTTAATGATTCATTCTGTAGAAACCATGTCTAATTTGGGGCATCTGCTTCTAACAATAATTCCCCATCCATGTACTAGAATTTAAATCTTAATTATTGCTTTTGCAATATAAGAACTTTAACATAACTATCGATTATGGAAACTATGATCATTCATAAGACATGGTTAAGGCATTCTTGCCAACTAGATAAAACTAAAACAACACGTACAATTCTTTTTTAAGCACTCTGCAGCCCAGAAAAGCCTTGAAGTTCCACTCTTTAATTAACAGCCAATTATACAAATTCAGATCTAAAATTTCAACAGCTAAGTATAAATAACTTTGCCTAGCTTATTTATATTATGCATACACTTTCCTTTTCTCCTTCATATGTTTATATTGCTTAGGAAAGAAATCAATTTTCCAAGATCAATAATTAGTCAGATATTCTTCTAGTAGTAGTCTCATGATCATCAACACAGTTTCGGAAAAAAACCCACAAACAATCAGTTTTGATGTACTGTTAAACAAATGTTCATCAGTTGAACTTCCAGGTTTAGCTTGCCAAAACTGCTAACTAGAAGATGATTTCAAAAAGTTTCCTTTAAATGATCCCCAAATAGGAGCATCTCCATACTTTAAAACAAACTTTGCATTTCTACTGAGATAAATGCATTATCTTTTCCTGTAGATATATGAATGCATCAAAATGATTCTCTACTGTGAGATACTTCATATTTAACAGTAGAACTAATGAATATTTATTACACAAATCCTTGGCATATAGAAAAATGTAAGTAGCAATTTAAACTAACTTTTCCTCATTTTCATGCTAATCGAAAAGTTTCAAATAAATTAAGAAGCCAGCAATACCTGATTTTTACACAATTTCTTTTGTTTAGTTGTTTCAAGCTATCAGTTGTCTGATATGAAATTCTATATCTGCAAATATTGGTTCTTTTTTATTTCTATAAGGAACCTATAAATACCAGCGTTAAACGAGGAATGCAAACTACTACATTTAGAGTAAACTACTAATTATAATTCTACCTACTCATCATGGACTTCATGGTTTCTTCTCTGTCATATCTTCAATATGAAGATAGTTCAGTCAAGTAAAACTTCAAGAATTTTGACACTACCTCTCGTAAGTTCCTTGTAGATAAGGTGATGAGGTACGGGCTGGATGAGCAGAGGCAGACTGAAAACCAGCTCAAGGGCCAGGCCCAGAGCATGGTGAAGGTGACTGAGCACTGGCACAGAATGCCCAGAGAGGTTGTGGAGTCTCCATCCTTGGAGGTATTGAAAACTTCTCTGGATATGGTCCTAGGAAACCTGTTCTAGGTGGCCCTGCTTGAGCCATGGCAATATGATCTCCAGAGGTACTTTCCAACCTCGGTCATCCTGTGATTCTAATTCCCTGTAACTAAAATTGTATCTGTCACAGTTCTCCAAATATTGCCTCCACAAACCTTAATATTTACTCTGGCGTCACATCATCTTTCACATCAAGTTCTTATATTTTACAACCATCAAGGCAGAGGTCTTCCTTCATTTTTACTATTGCTTTTTATTTCCTACATGTCTCCAACATCTACTACTTGACAGAGGCGACCAGGAAACAGATCTTCCATCTCATAGAACTCTGCGATTTCACAAGTATTCTGCTTGAAATTTTCAGGCAACACAAAGAGGGAAGGAGGAAAGAAAGACAAATAATAATGTGATAGCTAACACATGCATTTGATATGGGAAATTCTAACAGTATTTAAGTTACCAGTCTGCAAGAGGCAAGTAAGGGAATATTTAGCTCATGTTTTTTTTCTGGGATAAGGTTATTTTTTACCTTTATATTTTGAAACAAATTCCAACAAAGCCAAGGGAAAATCTATGATGAAAGTGTTATTCATATTCAACTGGCAAATTATTTCTGACAAAAAGACATCTGCTCAGAATATTCCCAACCAGCTGTTCTCTAATCTTTTCTTCTCCGATACTACAGCCTTCTAAGTCAGTGTTCTGTTCCCTGTTTCTAAACAGATTTCCTTTTCCACAGCAATCCTTAATGTTGGTGATTGGGAGATTTTGTTCCTACTGTTTTTTCAGAGCAATAGCTAAAACGTGTTTCTAAACTTGGAACCCCTTCCTAATGCCTATATCATTACTTATTTACATGTCTCCCACTGCCAAAATATGGAGCACCAAAGTATTAGGTACCTTTCCCCCCCACTTTTGGTATCAGTTCTTGAGATGGYAGAAAAATGTTTTGAAATAAGAACATATTAATGGTGAGGGGAAAAAACACTTGAAGAAATTCAAGCCAAAGCCTCAAATCTGTGGTTGAGCAGTATAAAGAACCCAGATAAGACATTTCTACGGGTAACACCCTAGCCCCAAGGGTGGTTATAGCTTTCTTCTTTTACTCGCTTTTTCATCTGACTGTTTCAGTGTCTTTGAAGGGCTCAGCAGTGCCAGTCTCAAACAGTCAAATCTGACTTCATTGCAACAAGGCCTTCTGCGGCATGAGCCAATTAATGAGGAAGCACTATCTTTTTCCTGTCTGCTTTACTTTTTTCCCACAATATGACCAAAATTAGGTTAATTAGCAATGTGCTGGGGGAAATAAAATCACTTTATTTAGATTAACAGTTTTGGGCTGGCCTCATTACAAAGTATGGGACACTTAATGAAAAGTAAAAAATGAAATCACAATCCTGATATATGTTTTCAAATAAATTCCCTATCACAGAATTAGCAAACTTGAATTAGAGGTGGCAGTTTATTTCTATTAAAAATATAAATTAAAAGATGGTAATATAGAAAAAATACTTTTTTTGTTGTTCAAAGAGACAAGTTCATACAGAATATAACCATATTTTCTTAAGATTCACATGCACAACAAAAGCTGTTAAAAAAACGGAAGAAAAGGAAGATCTACCACCTACCTGAGAAGCTAAAAACATTGTATAAGTAGATTAAAAAGAATACGTATGCAGTTTCCTTATAACTAGCTGAAATAATTTCCATGAGAGTTATCCCTTCTTGAGTTAACCTAGCTCAGAAGAGAGCAGTCACAGTGAAAACACACAGCACAGATTGATTATATTAGCAGCACTAAGTAGCTATTGTATTCCTAACTCAATCCACACTACTCAAACTCAAATTTAAAGCATCACTAATCCTGAGCTTTTGGAATAAAACCAGATGAATGTAATTGGTGAATTACACCTTAAATTAACAATGTACTGAATACCAGCCTTAGGAATTAAACCATAATTTTATTAAGTGCTGTAAAACAACAGAAGTCCCTTCCTAGCAGCACTGCTATGTCATTTTACAGTACTTGAGGATCTGCCTCACGGCATAAAGACAACAAACAGACTTATTGACCTGATGAGAAGGGATTTAAACTAGGTAAACTGGAGAAAGTTTATTATCACTTAAAGCAATAGTGCAGGGGCTGTGAGAAATAGACCAGGGCATAACAGGATGAGGGAGGCTCTCATACTTCCTTCCTCTTTCGAAAGTAAGGTGACTGAGGGTTCATCTCGAGCACCTCYACGTGGACATATATAGCATAGGATAAAACCAGAAAGAATGAGAAATCTGTGCACAGTTGTAGAGCTATGATCTCATTGAGACTAGAGGGATGTGGAGGCACAGCTTGCGTGACTGGGGTACTGTAGCAGATGGAAAAAAGCTCTTCAGGAAAGATACTCTGGAAAGGTGAGGATGCGGCTCACAAGCACAGAGCTTTGTCTTTGAAAAGGCTCAGATCCTGCTGCAGAGAGCAGTCAATATGCTGCAGGGTGAGCTTGGAGAAGCAGCTGGAGAACTGGTCTGACAAGAACCTCACAAAGTTCAACAAAGGTAAATCAGCCTTGTATCTGGGACAGAATAACCCAATTACAGTATAGTCTGTGGGCAAGCTGGCTAGAAAGGACCTGGAGTCCCTGGTGCACAGTAAATTGAATGAGTCAGCAGTGTGCTCTTGCAGCCCAGAAACCCAGTGACCTAGTGGACTGCATTAGCAACACTCTAGCCAGAATGTGGAAAACTGATTATTCACCTCTCTTGAGCATTTGTGAGAGTGTATCTGAAGTCTTGAGACCAGTTTTAGGGTTTTCAGCCTTGGAAAAGACTTGATATACAGGAGYAAGCCCAGTAGAAGACAATATGTAAAGACAAAGTTGAGACCATTAACTCTGTTCAGCTTTAGAGGCTCAGGAGAGATCTTTGTGCTGTGCTCACCTTCCTGACAGGAGGGCACAGAGACAATGCAGCCAGGCTCTTCACATTTGCACCCAGGGATGGGATAAGAGGCAACAAACTGAAAGACAAAAAGTTCCCCTAAAAAGGGGGAAAAATTACACCACAAGGGTGGTCAAACCCTGGAATAAGGTTGCCAAAAGGGATTGTTTCTACCCTCAGAGCATTTCAAAACTCTGAACAACCTGACTGACTGGTTTAAGCAGGGTGTTGGACTAACTTATCTCCAAATAACTTAAAACATGAGCTAATATTTGTTTCATTGAGTAACCTACAACGTGTTAAAGCTTTTGTTAAATAGCTGTTTTGTTGGTTTTTTTCCCTTCCTCCTGTCTTTTCTTCTAATTTTCTTATTCCATGAGGAGGAAAATTAGACTTCGTAAGACTGAAATCAAGTGTAGCTATATTGGCCCTCTAGGGATAAACCCATCAATACAATTACCAATGCATTTCTTGAAAGTGTACATGTGGCTATAGAAGTAAAATTGTGAGTTTACAGAACACTGTTGTCCAGCAGCAATGTCATTTTTATGCTATATCTCAAGTGCATTCTGCCATTACCACTTTCTATGATGTTTTTTTAAATTATTATTGTTTCTTTATTTTACTTCACAAAATACTCTTACTTTTCATTACTTTATGGTGGAAATGTTTAGATTCTATTTGGCTGGCACTCAGTGCATTCTGGCTGTCTTAGTGATTTATGAGTTGCTGATTCTCACTTGCACAAAAAACCCCACAAAATCCTCCACAAGGAGAAATAATTTGGAATTGCTTAATATGGCCTTATGAATGTGCTAATTATTTTGGAAAAGCAGAGTTGCTGTCACCTTTCATTGTTGAAAGCAACACACTCAAGGCAGACTCTAGTGCTACAGAAATAAATACCATAACTGTTTAATGTATGAAAATGTTATTGGCCATGCACAATGACTGATTTAATTTGTTCACCATCCAATGAATTTGAACAAGTCTTTTCCATTATTTATAGCACAGACCATCTTATGGCTTGCAACGTGTCATACTCTAAAGGGTCTTACGATACAATTTTATGCAAAGTAATACATTAAAGTTAGTCTTTATCATAAAATGCTAGAAAACACATCCTTGTTGTATCATATCATGGCCCTGGGGCCCTATAATCAGATTTCATGGGATGAAATGAATAATAGTGGTTCCTAAGCACAAAAGGGAAAACTTTAGAGAAACTCAGAGCCTAAGAAAAAAAATTGTAAAAACTGATTTTATTTTAATATGCTGCACAAACTAGCTTGAGAGCTGGCTTAAAAATATTCAATTTCTATTTATCCAAATGTTGTTACATGTTACCCTTGCATTAGGTTTCTAAATATGTTATTTCAGAGGGCTGGGGATAGAGAACAGTATTTTAGCTGTTGATAGCATTTGAGTCCATATCTTAGAAAGCATAACATATTCTGGACAGTAGCTTTGTTTGTCAGCCAGACCTCTGATGCCAATAAGTCTGTTTTCTGAATGTTTTCAAAGTAAAGTTTAATTGACCAATAATCAGACATTATTGATTGGCAAATACCTGAAATATGGTTTTCATCACTTGCTTCCTTGATTTCTTTTGGACAATTGAAATATAAAACCTTTTAATTGCTCAAATACAATCACTTGTGGGAAGTGGCATCTCAGCTGTCTTAATTTATGCCTGCAGACTTACGTATAATGTTTGCAGCTCTAACTCTGCTTAACACATGCCCACTTAAAACCAAAGGTGTTTCTAGTGAAAAAAGAGATACATATTCTACTACACTACATGATTGTTATGAAATCTGTTAAGTACATCATTATGTGAATGCTAGCTTTTAAGTTTTAGACTGTATTTGCTTTCTGTATTCACCTGCAGAATTTTTAGGTGTATTAATGTTATTTTTCATGTTTAGACAGAAGTTAAAAATGCAGTGTACCTATGTAGTGCAAAACAAATCAATTACTAATGAATTCGGAAACTCTGGTGACCTAAGTGTTAAAAGTTCATTTCAGCTCAATTTTTAATGTACTGGATACTTATCATTCTCTGAAATACAGAACTTCTGACTCTGGCCAAGCACTTCACAAACATCTAGCCTGGATGACATTGCTTTTACATATTGTTTAGTAAGACATGTCTACTTAGAACATGATATAACATACACTTAAATACTCTCCTGATATTATGTAGTTTTTATGAATTGAGAGGTCATCCCAGTAACTCAGAGAAAAAGAACAAAGGCAGGGAAGTCTGAAACACTCACCCGTATACAAACATCCATGATTTGCAATAGAAGTGTCCTGCAGAAATGTCGGACAAAGCTTCAGGCTGCTGCATTATTCTATCTGAAGCTTTCAGAATGAGTTTTCAACAGTTCCTTGCAGCTGTACTGCCAAGGAATTGAAACTCATATTCACTGTGAATGTTGTAAGACTTCTGGTATTTGAGGGAACCTTCAAATACAGCTCCTGTTCACCTCACTAGGAAAGCACAAGTTTGGTCAGTGTTCACAATCTCCCCATCTACTGAAGTGTCTCTGAGAAAACACCCTGACCCCTACCCCCTCCAGCTTTTTTCTTTCCAGTACAATAATTTGTGGCTCTGTCTTGAGCAGTAGCTGAGGAATGTGGTGAGGAAACATTTCAACAAATGAAATAATTATGGAGGTTTTTTTACTGTCGTTAGTCTTTATTACTTCAAATGCAGATAATCTTTTGAAACAAATAAACAAGCAAAAATTTAAAAAATTGAGAACTGCAAGTTTGAAAAAAAAAAAAAAAGAATCAAAATCTGTGCCAAAGCAGTATATGTGTTAATTTCTCAACAATCTGCAATCCAATTTACTGTATTGGAAAGTAATACTGTGACAAGTAGATTTCAATGCCTGGTCCCAGCTATTCCTAGCTGTAATATGAATTACTTCGTATTTCAGTGTGGACATAAGCAAAGGGCTCACTAACATTAAGACTTTTCCTCTGTAAATATTAAGTACAGCTCTTTAATCACAGTTTCACTGTTTTATGTTTTACATGTGGCATAACAATAATTTAAGAATTTTTCAGTAATTTCCATTCCAAATATTTCAAATTCTGAATTCTCTGAGTACTGGTAATACAGAAGGGTTTCCCCAAGCCTCCTTAAACAGTTTCCAGGCCAGTAAGATGTATGACAAGAGGAATACTGCAACATTGAAAAAAGCTGTGTAAATACATTATCTGCAGCTTACTTTAAAATTACAAGTTACAGTTCAATCACGTTCCTTATTCTCTGCTTTTAAGAAAAAAAAGCTAAGACAATTATATGGAAGAAAATTTTACAAAGCATTTTTAGACAACAAAGAAGAAATGAAATAAGGTCCTTCAGTGCCGCTTCATATACAAAGGTTGGATACAAAGTGGAAACATTGTTACATATAAGTTTAGTACAAACACTTACATATATTAGCTCCAGAAAAAGAAGAAAGAAGAGATTAGGAAAAGAAATGTGTTTTCTTCAGAACTGTTTCATTTTTTAAAGAAGTAAGTGGGTAACCGTAAGTTACTAGTCACAAAATACTTTCTGACAGAGATCTATTAGACTCAGACTCCTGAATTATTTTCCAAGTAAGCAGCTGAAAACTCTCAGCAGCATATATAAAAAAACTAGAAATATTTTCTTATAATATAGTATGGAAACAACATAAATGTAAAATCCTTTTTGCAGCATTGTTTTCTAATCATATTAACAGCAATAGCAATGAACAACGTAATGTCGAAAGGGGCATTTCCCCCTTGTACACACTTCTTTGCTTCTTAACTCTTTAATTGTTTAATTATCTGTCACCTGACTACTTTCTAGCCATTGCTTCCATGAAAGATGATAAAAATTTTATGTTTGCCCTCATTTCATGCCATAAATGTTTCACAGTTTCATGAATATTCATTTTGTTTATTTCAAAAGTTATTTAAAGACAAAGATGTTTTCAGGGTGGTTTTTTTTAACTTTGTTATTCTGCAGTTTCCTTTGTTTTGTTTGAATGTTTTCATATTATTGCAGTTGATGGTTCTCATGTACACAGCACGCACATCTACATTGAAATGGGAGATTTTTTTTGTTGCTGTTCTTGGCAACATTTCACCAAGTACATGCAAAGAATCTCACAGCACAGTAACTGACCCTGTAGAAAGCCAGCTTTCTCACCAAGATTTGCAATAGTCAACTCTGCTAACATGCCAGTCTTACCACAGAAGTTATTTCATTTTGTAAAGGACCAATGGAAAGTCTGGATTGAGTAACCAAATAAGACAACATTTATTTGCCAATTGCCTCCCTGAAAACATTACAGTCATCAGTTAGCAAAAGAATGGTTCATCGTCTTACTACTTACCAGCAGTCATTATTTTTAGCACATAAGATGATCTACCAACTCAACAGCGTTTATACTTGTGAGCCAAATTCTCTGCAGAGATGGAAGCAGAGAAACAATATTTGAACAGCTGCTGCCAGGAGGTTATAAGCAGACTGTGTTCTGACTTTGTTCCTCTCACAGTGCACACACCCTATGGCTACTGTTCAAAGTCATCACCCTTCTGGGACAATACTTTCATACTTCAATTAGGAAACCTGCATTTATGAAGATTTTATTCATAAACCCCCAATCTTGCAAATATTTTCTAAAGCGTATGGTGCTCAAGAGCATGAGTAGCCTTTTGACTTCAAAGAAATTCATGTGACAAAGCACTCCAAGCCAAATGTTTTACTGTTACAGACAATTATTTGAAAACTACATTTATAAGCACTAGGTCCCAATGGCTTTTGAGAATGTGAATGATTAGCACTTCTGCAGAGAAAGACTTTTTTTTTGTCTAATACTTCCGTATTCCAGCCTTTCTACGCAGAGAAGACATACTTTTTCAGATTAATCAATTTAGAAACCAGCAGAAGGTAGTTTTTCTGAATAAAAGATTTTCTAAAATTATTTACTTATATTGATGCCACTTTCACTTGTAGACATGGTCATAAGACTTGTTACCAAAAGCATTTGTGAGACTACCAGGTGATTTTACTTTTACAAGGGCAAATATCAAAACAGAAGGGTCCTGGAGTATGTTATGTTTGCCTTCGGAGTGTACTGACTTTGATACAGGGCTGCCACCTCTCACAGCTCAGCAGAGTGCAGCCCCTTACAGAGCCTCCAGGTGCTGTACACCATTGGCCAACCACATGCATGGCTCAGCCAGTGGTCCCAGCACAAGGACCATGTGTGGGGATGGATTCACTCTGGCAGATTCAGCTCCCACACAGCACTCAGCTCCTTCAGCCGAGCATGTTGAACCAGGGAATGCGCATCAGTGCTGCCTACAAGCTTTCATCCCAAGGAATGCTGCCTGAGTAGATGCCTCGACAAAGACAGCTGTCCTCTAACTATACAAAGTGGTGCCACATATAAGATGCACTCTTCATTTTGCTTTTTTCCACAGCAGCCTTGCTGCACTTGCTTCTTCAGAAAACAGTTATTGCAGCTAATCATCTGGCTGACAAAGCTGTGGCCCAGAATATATTACTCTTTCCAAGATATGGACACAGGTGTTAGCAACAGCTAAAACAGCATACTTGATGGCCAGTCCTCCGAAACAGATTTGTCCATCAATAAGATTGAACTACCACACAGTCTTACTTCCATTAAATTTCCAGTTCTTTCCATTTGAATTTTAGGTATGAACTAATGGATTAGTCCTGCCACTTCCTGCACTATTCTCTAAGCTGTCTTTCTGAAATGCAGGGGAGGCCAATACCTGAGACAGATGAGAAGAAAAAGGAGTCTGACAGCATGACAGACACCCCGTACCAGCATGACTGAGGGGAAGACTGGGTTCAGCCCCACAGATATTAAGCCTGGAAGAGACCTTCCTATGGAGGTCATCTAGTCCTGGCTGCCTTAAGCAGACACAATTATATCAGGGTGCTTAGGGCTGTGTCCAGTCAAGGTACGAATATCAGAGAAGGAGATTCCAGAGTCTTCCCAGGTAGCCTGTTCCAATATTTTAGTACTCTTGTGATTACTTTTTCCCCTAATATATCACTTTCATTTTTAGAACTTGTGCCTGTTGCCCCCTGCCCTATCACAGCACACCTATGAAAAGAGCTCCATTTCACTGTGTATCTTCCAATTAGACAGTGCTAGACAACACCACCACCTCTTCTTAGCATTTTTTTCCTAAGACTGAATACAGCCTGGTCTGTCCTCTTCATACACTATGGCTCTACAGCACCAAGCCTCATAGTGATACCTGACTGGATTCACCCAGGTGTCCAGAAGGTGGCTGTGGTACTACTGTTGCACATTATAATGTCTCTCCCCCAGTTGGAGACTCATGTGCAAGGTGCAATTATGAAGCACATCCATGGACCAGCCAGCTGTGTCCTTCCTATGCATTGGCTCCTACAGAAGAGTGGCAGTGGCGACAATCAGCCAACTCAGAAGACATCAGGATAATGACACAATAATAAAGGGTGAGAAAGAACAAAGTTGGTGTTTACAATATTAAAGTTCACAAACGCTCTTAATCTTTTCCTTTCAGGGGAAGGTATTCCAAGGCAACTCCAAAGGCAGCTTTGCAAATTTCAGGCTCCTAGTCTTCACAGGACATTCTGTAACAAATCTGAATTATCAGGTTCCAACTTTGAAAATGCTCCTATAAGATGAACATTACTATGAAAGACGTCCAATAACCATTATTCTTTCTGAATACTCCCTCCAGATGTAGGCACATCAGGTCACGATTCATCTGTGCACACTTCTGACAGAGAGGGTTAGACCACATTGGCTTTAAAATTTGAAGAGCGTGATTTCGAGAACACATTTCAGTTCAGAACTGAGTTGCCTTTGAGGTAAAAAACAAATATTAAAAAATCCTACTAGTCTTCAAGAGCAAATCAGTTGGGTAGTCCTATAAAACTATTAGGACCTTTAAAGGAGATCTCATTTTAAGAAAGAGAAGTATACAGAGTACTCTCAGTGATACTCCCTGTAGTTTGAACTGTAATGGTTTTATTTTGTTGTGGATTTGTTTGGTTTTTTAATGGCACACCCACAAATGCATTTCCTTGCCTATAATTTTATAAGAGCTGTTTTTTATCAGAATTGATTAGTAAAGTGAATCTAAATCTCCTTTCTTCCCAGTTAGAAGACTTTCATATTTAATTTATGTCTAAATAATTTTTACTAACATAGAGGCCCTGGGATAAAAAAATTAATTTTATGGTTATAAAAGAAAACAGGGGAATTGAAAAAGCCCCTTTGGAGTTCAGTCACAAAAAGGAAAGATTCAATTACTTTGAAAATCTTTAGAACCACAAGACAGAAATATTAGAAATGATGAGCCAGACTGGTCATCATCAACTGTAATCCCAAACGGCATTTATTCCTCAGCTTGTATTATTATTCATTTAGAAACATAATGAACGGCAAGCTACTAAAAACATGAGGAGATAACTGCACTTAAGGAAAGTGGGCTCTCTCATAATTATTCATTAATTGAATAAAAGCAAATGTTAACCACAGTAATATTCTCATTGTCTGACTAGTGTTCAGTGCCAAAACCAAACTTGCTGGGAAATTATAGTTTCTGAATATGTCTATTTAGGTAAGATCCCTAATGGCAATATATTATTATAGGGCAAATATGCAAATAAAAGTGCTTAAAATACATTTTAATTCCATAAAGTTTAATAAATATATAGTAAAATACTGTGATGATATTTAAAGTTAACCATTCTTTGACAGAGTGCATCTAATTAACACCATTTTACTCCACTATTGTTCCATTGATTTTAGTCATTTACTCCTACGATACACTATACAAATACGAGCCACATGAAGTTGTTTCTGTGCACATTCCTCCAAAATATGTATCTGGTATCAGAATTAAAAACAAAAATGAATTATTAACAGGCAGCCACTCCTTTCAAATATTTATTTAAATTACTGCTATCACACAAGCTCATGAAAGTGTGAAAAAATGTATTAAAAACATTTTGAAATCAATCTTGTACAATGGACTGATTCATTCGAAGTGATTTGTAGTTAGACATTCAACCTATGTTGAAATCTAAATCAATTTATCTTTTGTGGAGATTTCAGAACTCACAATGATGATCTAACATTGCCTTGAATAACACTCACACAGAAATTACTACTAGCAACATACCGATCATTCCTTGTTAAAGCAGTACTTTCTGTAACACCAAATCTTCTGTTTATCATCGAAATACAGTTGGCATATATAAAAAAGAGTCTCTTCATAAGTTTTAGGTTGGATTTATTTTTTTCTACTTAAAATCTTCACTATCCTAAATGACCAATAATTTCTTTTTATGATCCTACTTGTTATATCGAAACTAATATTAATTCTTTGTTACTTTTTCAGATGCTTAAGTACGTCTGTGTGGGCAAACTGTGATTAGCATGCAATATATATTAAAACACTAAGATAACACACTTTGAACTATGTGTGCAGTGATGACTGATTTGATGTTATATCATGTCTGAAAACTGAAAACTTATCAAATAAGAACAATGTTGATATTTCATTTCTAAATCTATTGTTCAATACTTGTAATCACCGTACCTTGAACTTCATTGACCAATAAACCATCAATAAAATTGAACTCTCCTTATGTATGGAGCAGTATTCTATTTCAAATACATAGAGAAAAAGGAACAATAACTCAAAGAATATCACAGTACTGTCAATTAATGCACTGTATTCTAGGAATCATTTAAGGGATTACCCTAGGCTATTTAATTAATCCATTAATAATTAGTGGTTTATCTGTTATAAATTGATTTCTCCCCTCCACACTTAACTGGTCTTGCCATTGATCTGTCATTCTGCCCTCAAATGATTTCAAATTAAGTTCTTCACTGCTTAGGACTCCAAGTACAGAATTTCAAGACCCCTAACCTAAGTGTCCTAAGATTAACTAGACCTAAGTCTCTGAATGAAGGAATGCTAGTAAACTAGAAAAACATATAAAGCAAATATTAGATCTGCATCATAGCATATGAGTTCTCTTCCTTTGGTGACCATTTTAAATTGCTTAATAAAATAGCAGATTTTGTCAACTAGGGATAGTCTTTAGATTCTCTGTGCTGCTTTACCTGAGGTGCTGCAATTCCTTGCTCTACTTACAAGAACTCAGGAGTGCGAACATGTTGAGCTCTGCAGTAGTCAGTGATCAGACAAAACAATCCACCTTCATTAAATACCATGACTTTTTCTTTTTAAAGTCTGATATGAACTATCAGGACAACTGAACAGGATTTCAGTTCTGTAATGTGCTGGACTATCCCCTGAGTGGCTGGGCACTCTCAAAAGCCATGTACTCAAAGGGAATTAATGACATGGCTCATTTTATATGGTTTTTAGCCTGACTAGGGTTTTAAAATAGATTAATTTTCAGATTAAGTACATCAATATATCTATATTAAATATATAAATATAGCAATAGCTAAAGGGTAAGAAATCTTCTTAAGTTTTGCAAGTTTAGTTTAATTTAAACTGGAAAAACAACCAAAAACCATTGAAGTGACATACTGTTGTTTTCACAAACTGATGCTAATCAAATAAATATTCCCAATGCTAATTGCTATCAGACACTCATAAGACATTACTTCACTTCTCCCTATATTCAATAGGCTAAGTAGGATTATTTTAATAGACTTAATTTTATTATTTTACTAAGCTTCGCCTGTTTCTATTATTTCCCCTATTTAATTTACGAAATAGCTGTTACCTTTGTCTTCACAATTATATAAATACTCTTCAACTACCTATATTATCTTCATCATCAGGTAGTAACCCAGGCATTCACACTCTTTTCAATATTACACACTCCTGCTTCACAGAAAAATAGTTAAGGATATCTATGCCCAAATTGCAGAAAAGGGACTTTAACTTGCTGGATTTGCTTCTGATCACAAATACAGGTAATGAAAACTCAAATTTTATACTAGTTATACACTAACCTTGATTGATGCATGTAATATGGCCCAATTTCCCAAGGTTTCATTATGGAGTTCAGCAGCATGAACTATAGGATGCTATATCCCTCTTCTTAATCATTTATACCCAACATTCATTTTCATGGGAGTAAACTGTTAGGTTGGTAAACAGTATTGGTTTCTGGCTTCAATGTTTTCATTTGAAGTTTCTACATTTCTCCTACAAATTTCTCCATAATTTCATTTCCATGCTTTCCTTTTTTTTCTCCTTGACATCATGTTTTCTTTAACTGTGCCCAGTTGCCACTACTTACACAGAACAGGCAGTTAGATAAATACAAGTAAAAATCACTACCAATGCCTTCAAACCATACCAATGGTTCATACCAATGCAGCTTCAAACTTTGGCTCAGAAAAATCCTAAACTGCAGAGAAAGACTGAGGAATAATTTATCTCTGAATGTCTGCCTTGGTCATAAGCCCTTCCAAAACAATGTGCAGCTGCAGCCTGTCCTGAAATAAGAAAACTTTCTTGGAAAGGGGCAAGGGCCAGGACTGATAACCTAACTGTAGTGGATTAAGATGTAAAAATGGGGACTAGAATGGGACATTGGAAAGAATGCCCTGAAAGCATTCACTGACTTCTGAAGACACTGTCAAACTTAAGTAGATATGGGACAATGAAAAATTTGGCTGGTGTTATACTCACAAAATATTTTCTTCTCTCACACCAAAACTCCAGACTATGGATACAAAACCCTTTCTGAAATTCTTCAAATTAGAGGACATGTCTCTAAATTCCTCTAAAAGGATTTAAAGTAGTTGTTATTAATTTAGTAAATAAGCTTTAGTAATTTATCAAAGAAAATTACTACTATAACACAGGAAAATAGCATGGCTTTCCATCAATGCCATAATTTTCTGCATTTTTATCACATGAATTATTTCTATTTGTAAATATAAAGACAAAATGAGCAACAGTATTTTTGCAGGGTACTGCAACATGCTGGAATCATTAAAAAAGAAAAAAAAACAGATGGTAATGGCTTTAAAAGTATTAATATCACACTTAAGAGGACAACTACAGTAATGTTCAAATATCTGTTTGCCAGAAACTGTGGCAGAATGAAATTTAGTCAGCCCTATCTTCTTAGTGCACATTTTAGCCATGCTTAACAATCTGCCTTGAACTGCAAGGAATTAAACAATCTACAAAGATCAGCAGCAGGATGTTCTGTCCCCTAAGTCACTGCATCAACAAATAATGCTTCAGTGGAAAGCTCTTCTAAAAGCTTTATCAATTCCCACAAGTAGCTCATAAAAGTTGTCTTCTACTGCCCACACTGAAACCAAAGACCTGAATTTCCAAGTCACTTTTATCAGACTGCAAGAGTGAAATTAATGAATTTCATTGACAGTGTTGTCAAAGATCTATAGACCAAGACAATTACTCAGAATAAACCTTTTATTGGAAGACCTCATATAAAAACATTTTCAGCATTTTTACTTTTAACAAGTTATTTGTTTATTTAACAAGTTATATGTTTTTAAGTTACTTTTTTTCCCTATGCAATAAGACTACTTCCAAGTAGAATAATGTGAGCACATACATACTTATGTTAAAAAAAAAAAAAAAAAAATCAGGAATTAAATTCCTCTATCAATGCACAGTGAATACACTCCAAAAAGATACACTAGTATTTACAATAACCATGAAACTAAATTAGTATCCTGCAAATATAGTTCTAACTGTTCAAGATAGTTCAGAATTCTTAAAATCTCTCTTTTTTTCTGCTGTATTTATACTCTTAAATCTATGCTGCAATACTTTCTGTACATTGTATTGAGACTGTCAGAAATCATATCCCAGCATTAAATTACATGGTATACATTCTTGTTCTTAATAACTTAGAAAAAATAGGCAAATGTGCTATAAATTGAAGTCCTTGGTATCTGAAACAATCTGCACAGCTCAATTCAATGCCTGTTAGGTGAAGCATCTGCACTACAAAACAATTACATACATGGGTCAAATGGTACACTTGGTGCTGGAGGTTTCTGAAGAGAGCTCCACAGGTGCAATTCAGATGTACAAAGGATGTGAAGCACTGGCTGAGACAACAACTGATAAAGCAAAGAAGTAAATCCCCACAGAAGTAGTAAGAGAATCTAAGAATCACAAGACAAAAGATTAGAGAAAGGGATCCAGGGAGAACAGCAATACAGGGTCATCAAATATGGCAAAGATTATTAAGGAGAGACAGAAAAGGTGTGCAAGAGGAAGACTGAAAAGTTACCTGGCAAGTGAAAATTTTGCAATGGAGAAAGGGGAAAGAGATAACTAGAAAATGTTCAAGAATTATGAGGCTGGCGGAGAAAGGAGAAAGTAAGCAAGCAAACATCAATACAAACCAAAAGATAACAAAAATATGGGACAAGAAAAGTACAAAGAACTGCTTCAGAAAGGTCAGAGGGCATACGCCAGCACAACAAGTAAAGAAAGAAACATACTATCTACTGACATCTAAAGTCATTGAGAGCTTCAGTTACACAGCTTTAAACATTTCTCTGCTTACTGTGAATACGGGTGGATGGCAATCCCAGAACATCTTGTCTGCTGCAACACAAATGTTTCTGTCCCACAGCACAATCAATAAAAATCAATTGCCTGATAATTGCTTTGCATCAAATTAAATTATGGATGGCTACATAGCTCAGAGGTTTGGAAATGAGATGTGGAGCCTTTCACCTCTGGGTTACTGCTACAAACACAATGCAAGTCAATAATGACTAAGAGTTGTTACTTTTGTGTTAGTAAAAAACCTGATTTTAAGCTCTACTAAACCACACCTTTGCTGCTTTATAACCTCAGAACCTTGTTTTGCCAATCCTTGAACAAAGCTGGATGAAGCTCCCAATACTTCTCATGTGACCTTTGTGCTGCCTGTGATTACAATCGACATAATACCTTATCCTTTCAACAGATTACAACCCAAACTCAGTCTGGTCACTTTTGAAGCCAGTTTGAAAAACTGAAGATTACAAGTTAGATTTAAAGTATTTATCAGACCCCAAAATCACGTATAGTATTTCTTCCTTTAGCCAGGATCATAAGTACTCAAAAAATACATATTTTTTGAGCATTTTCTTTGATTCTCACAAAAAAAAAAAAAGGAACCAAACACGCACAAAAACTCCCCCTCCAACTCAACAAATCCTTACCCCCGCCAAAAAAAAACCCAACCAGACAATCCAAAATATCACTAAGTTTTGCATCCCTGTTAAAGCATAAAATCAAAAGGAAGATAATACACCTTTCTGAAAACACTAGCTGATGTTACATAAAAGGTAACTGGTTTTATTGTGAAAGTAAAGTCTGGACAGTACCTGTGATACTGCTGACACATAAACCTGCAAACACAGGCATCTTTGAAGCCACTTATCTGGCAGTGGCACTCTGACTTTTACTAAAATGCATCCTGTTTTCCAATATTGAAGTTTTGTTTTCAATTATATTCAGGAAATAATAATAATAATAATAATAATAATAATAATAATAATAATAATAATTATTATTATTATTATTATTATTATTATTATTATTATTATTAACTTACGAGTTTCAGACTCCAGATTCAACTTCATTTCTAATTTAAACTTCAGTAGCCAAACACTTTTAGTCTGTTCTTATCAGCTCTGTGATATTTGTGAATATCTCTAGCATAATTAGCAGACTGATGTGGACAGCCACATGAAGATGGATTTCCTGCAGGAACTAGAAGACTAAGACTGAATTTGCATGTTCAGTAGATCCAAGGAGAACATGAATTCTTTTTCCCTGCAATCTTATTTTTACAATTTATTGTTCTAAGAATTGGGCAGCAATTAAATAACCTTTACAAGCACCATGCTAATTGAAGTGAGAGCAGAGGAGGAAGTTCCACTTGCCAGAAGTATCATACAAAAAAAATTATTTATTTCTATTTCCCTTTTTCTTCCTATATCCTGGCAGTAAAGAATGTACACCACCTCCTCTGGACAGTCAGGCACTTCCTTAAACAATAAACCAAAGAAACACACCAATGTTTGTAATATTCGTCAGTTAGTATTTACTCAAGTATACCAGATATTTGCTTCCTAGGAAGCAAAACAGCTTAGTATTTTCAGTGGTGCAGACAAGTTATAAATAAAGGACCTCATTATACAGAGCAGTCTGTCTGTAGCTTCATGCTACAAACACTCCGATTTATACACCACATATATTTATGGAATTGCTGCTCTCCCCACACTGCAGCAGGAGATTGCCTTTTGGTTATGACATGAGGAACTGAGCTAATTAAAAAAAAAAAAAAAGAAAAAAATTGACAACTTTTTCTCAGAAACATCATCAGTGTCCCAGTGCAGTTTACGTAGGACACTTGTAAACCCCTTAAAACAGAGTGTAGACCACCATGGGAGTAACAAGCAGGAATACTGTAAGCAGGTACCTTCCATCACAAATCACAGCATTAGGAACATGGCTCTTTGTTCAAGCAGGTACAATCCTCACAGCTCAGTTCAAAAATGACTGTGCAAAACTGTGCTAGCAGCACACTGATACTTACTTTATTTCAGTTAGAGGAAACATCAGACTCCTCATTTTATACAATGGTGTAGACATCAGAGCTCTCATCTGACTGCTGATTTCCAGGCTAAGTTCACCCTGAAGCCACAACTTCTCTCTAGGAAAAAGCTTTAAGCTGTAGAAAGAACAAGGAAGCGGGTTCTTCCACTCTCACCACAGCAACTGAGTCACTGTGTGCTCAGAGGGATCACAGCCTACAACTTACACCAGGCTTGGCACTTAAAAGCCATATCTAATGCTCCATGAATCTTGTATCACTACAAAACATCCCAGCTTTAGCTGTAGAGATGGCCCGTTTCCCTGTCCCAGCTTGGAATACACTTATGGAAGCAGAGAACTGTACTTGCAAACAGTTTATCTATGGCTTTCAGTTTGTGCTCTCTTACCACCCACACAGCCTGTGCGAAAGGTTGCTGTCACACAATGTGTTTTGAATTGAAACTGATGCTATCTAAGTGAATAAGCTGTGTTCAGACCCTGACCAAGAAGCCTAATTACTCCAGGAACTTAGGTAGAAATAAGATACATTTTTGAAGCAATCTAATTTATAACCTACCTACTCCATGCAGAATTTCACATGGATAGTAATGGGCTGTACATCTTAGAAAACACAATTACTGGTGAGTATTTTCCATTCTTAAGACTTTGTCATTGTAACAAAAAACAATGCCACAGATCTATAATGCAGATTCATCATAGATAATCTTCAAATTAATGCAGGAAATAAATACTTATTTATGAATCTTGACCTGGAAACTTGAATGAAAGATCTTGCAACTTACACTACTTTTAAAAATATTGGTCTGATTCCTCACTACACCTGAAAGCTGAATCGTTTAGACTTGTTTACTACCCAGTTTTTCCTCTAGCAGAGTAACTACTGAAATAATTTTTCAGCAAGCTTTGAAACAATTTGTCATGATTTTTTAAACATACTTTTTATTGGCATAAACCAGTTTGATTTCAGCTTGATTTATAACGTACGTTTCATTGTGTGTTATTTTTCTAGTGCAGCTCTTAAAAAGCTGTTTCCATTCACAGGTACATTGCAAAGAACAAAAAACTTAAACATAAAAAGTAATGTGCCACCATAATTTGAAAATATTCACCTCATTCACATTCACCTGCCTCCACTAAAAGATTTATAACACGTCTAAACCAGGAATTGATGAATTCATCAGCGTCTGGGACATTTTGATCATAATCAATAATATAATTTTACCCTTTAAATGGGTTTTCAATTAAAGTACATTTTTTTCGAAGTAATTTTATTTTTGTCATAAAAATAGTTTCTGTGTGGACTAACAGCATTAACTCATTTGATACCAGGTACTCTGCCGTAAAGAACAATAACCTGCACAGCCAAACAATGATAATACAGTACTTAATGGAAGATACAGAAAATTCATTGTGCTGTTTCATAGGTTAAATATTTTAAACTAAAATATTTTTTAGATAAAGAAGTACAAGCATAAAGATCAAGCACCATTACACAAGTTCAAAAGTTCATTATCCAACAGTGAAGAATCTAAGGATAGCAAGAGAATATCAACGTTAGGAATACAGGCTGGCCTGGCTCCCACAAAATCACTTTCTCTTAGCTCTCAAGAAAACCCAGGACAAGATGGTCCAGTACCTTCCACAGAAAGTTAGCTGTAAAAGATTTCTTGGATGGAAGAGTCTCCCAGGAGCAGCAGAAATGGAGCAGACAAACCATCACCTGTCTCTCATCAGATGATATTAAATAAGAATTTGACTTTTATCTCTTTGGAAGCTGGCACTTACTAAGATACAGAGTTGCTGTAGGGACCTAAGGTAGGGAATTTTTTAAAGGAAAAATTATTTTTAATGCTATACAGCAAGATGTTTTAGATATAAGAAATAGAAACAAAATTTAATAGTCTGGAATAAGACGAATGGAAAAATATATATGAAGTCATGCTAAACCAGAGAGGTTTGTGGTCCATTGAACAAATACTCCAGATGTAGAAAGTGAATTAAATCAAGTGGTGTGATCTGATTATCTTCAAGGATTATTTGTCATGGGCAAACTACTGGTTCAGGTAGGAACAGACTGTTACCCTTCAACTAAGTGGCAGTTATTGATCTTTGCTGGCACAGCCTCATTGTTACATGGCTTCACTGTTATCGAGAGGCTGCTAGCTTAATGCCTGTCAGTCTGGGAAATACAAGTAGCCCTTCCTCAGGAAAGATAAACGGAGGTAATTTCAGGGTCTTTCATCTTTTTCAGAGCTCTACTGCTCAGAAGCCAGAGAGTGTATTTTCTTTGTCTACGGCAATTAACTAAATCTTGAACATCACACAACTTTTATGGATGGATAATACGTGTAACTAGAAATAGGGAGAAAATTTCTGGCACTACTGTTAGCAAAGGAAAAACAACTTCACCCAGCACCATCACCCTGTACCAGGACAGAGCCCTCAGAGCAAGGAAAGGAGAGGGTACTGAGGGGAGATTACGGAGAACTCTTTGAAACCCTTTGAGTTTTGGTGTCACTTCTGAGAACCTTCCCAATCGAATGGAAAAACAATTGCAGAGAATTTGAAAAGGAAAAAAAAAAGTTTCTGTAGCTTTAAAAACAGACAAAAGCCTTGAGATCTCGTCCAGGGAACTGCTTTACATAAATCTTCAGGAAGTCTCTGAGAGGCAGTATTCTGGACAGAAATCAGATAGCTATTTCTCAGGCTCAAGTATCCAGCTTGTTTTGAGGCAAACCTCAAGACAAATACACCAAGAGCTATAAATCAGAGAACTGTAGTAGATGCAAGCAAAAATGAGGCTACAGAAGCCGAGGAACACTGCTCTTTCCACTGTTTTTGTCCAAAAATATTTGCAAGTTTCACAGTTCTCACATATTTGAAAACTGAAAGTTACAACTTGGTAGAAGTCTTGGAAATTTCATTCCATTCGGTTTGGGGGAGGGAGGAAGCTGTAGCTTCCCTTACACTATTTCAGCTTAGTTCGATCAGCTTCTGTTTGTTTATATTTGGTCCTGCAAAGCTTCTTCACACAAGAAATTCCTCTTCACATGGTAAACAGCCAAATAGGTATGAACGCAGTCATAAATTATCCCTGCAGAACAGTAAACACATAAACGCTGATCAATTAAAGTAAGGGAAATCTTGGTTTATGTCCCCCTTGGTGGAGAAGGTTAATTCCTGGGATGCAGCGTTCTGAACACCTTCCATCATTGCTTTACACTTCCACATAGGCCCTTTGGTGCTGTGCATTTAAGTCCCAGCTGGGAGATCCAAACGCATGATGACATTCGAGTGAGTTTCTGAGGCTCAGTGAAYGTGGCAGGGGAGTCAGGCTCCTCGGAGAGGAGTGACAGCAGATGCCCTCCAGGGGAGCTACAAACCGCGCGTCATCCCAGACTGCCACTCCGGGAACACGCTCTGGACTCAAGGAAAAAAGCTGACAGGCAGCAGCCATAGTTTCAGCTGTTTCCTTCAGATCTCTCCCAGCAGGTGTCACTACAATGTAGCATTGCTATAAAATCTTAAAGTAACAAACATAAAAGTAGCAAGATTCTTTTTCCCCCGRATGACAAAGTGCCTCTGTAGACTAATTATGTAAAACATGAATAGTCCGCACAAATGGGCTTTGTGAGGAGAGGGTGGGGAAAACTGTAAGCTGTGTATCATTTCCACTTCCATACAACTGATTTTCTTCTTATGAATTGTTATACCTCTGAAAGAGATGTCTTTAATGAAGTGGTTAATTTAATGCAACTCTCAGCATTCTCTTCTTAATAGTAATGTACACAGATGGCTGTACTCCAGACTCCATTCATCTATTTCAAATTGTTATAAAATGGCTGCTGAATTCTATTCTTTGGAGAGATAAAATATGTTTGTAATGAACAACAAAATTTTCTAGCAACTGGTTCTGAAAATTAAGAAAAAAACCCAAACCAACACAATAGGGGAAAAATAATTTCCAAAGCAGTTTCCATGCAGACGCTGACTGTCCTACCACCCAGCGATTCTGCAGGCATTCAGACACCTCACTGTAATGTCTCAAAAATCAATAGCAATTTATTCTCTCTTTGGACCCCAAGCAACAAAAGTAAATAATACTGTCACCTGCGGTCTGCCTTCAGAACATGGTCACAAAACAGTCTTGCTACTATACCACAATCCTACAGAGCTCTTTATCTATGCTGGCTTTGCAGATTGTATTGACTTTCACAAGGGAGAAACATGCCAGACAGCAACAAAAAGGGGTCAAGTTCCTGTACTCTGACCAGCCAGGCTGCTGAGCTGGAATTAAGAAAAAGGTTTGGCACCTGTCTTCAGTTTCACCTATGTTAATTTTATTACTAGAGAAAAAGAAAAGAAAATGAAAAAAAAAAAGGCAACATTAGAATTTCGTTTTCCCATGCAATAAAAGGGAAATCCTAGAGGAAAAAGTTGAAAGACAGATTGGAACTTCAAACTTTTGCATCATTTAAAGGTACTTCCTACATTAATTTCTTAAAAATTGGAGGCTTTCAAATTCACATTCTTTACAAAGCTACTGAACATAGGTCAGAATATTCAAAGTAATCCAAAATACTGACAGGTTGTTTTCAAAATCATCATACTTTGTAACCAATATCAAGGAATCAATTCCTATCTCATTATACGACAGCCAGCTTCTTTCACCTGCTCATAGCATGAGGCAAATCATCATCACAGGGACTCTACAAAGTTTCAAACACATTCAAATTGTTAGATATGAAGATATGCTCACTTAACAATTAGTGACTCTGTGTATGTATGCCCAATGGACTGTTCTCTTTCCAAGGAATAATATTTAAATATGCTTGAATCTTTGCGTATTAAATAGTTTTCATTGCTGGATGGTGTGTTAAGCCTATAAGGCATAGAAATTTTCACCACCACCACCAATTCTGTTTTTTCTTAGAAATATTGATTGTTGTGGATTCACTATATAGTAAGTTCAGAATGCATCACTAGCTCATACAGGCATCATGTCCTGATTTAAAAGAGTTCACCATTTCTTTCGTGGCTGTTTATATCAATTAGCACAGAGACAGGGCATGGGCTGAATGCAAAGCAGGAAATGGAGGTTAAAAAAAAATTACCTTCTATTCCAGTTTAACATGGACAGTAACTCCATTAAGTAATTTGCCACTCTAAAATGATAAAATGCTGAAACTTAAAAGCACAACAAAAATATGTATATTTAATGGACCTCATAATAACTCTCATTACAAGCCAGGTCAGAATTATCCCTTTTTTCAATAGGGAAAAACTAGAAAAGAAAATGGGAAATTTCTAAAGATTTTCGGTTAATATCTTAGGAAAAAGAAAAATCTGTGTGGATTTTACACGACCACATGAGAAGAAATGAGGAGATACTAGGAGTCTATATTTACACAGGATATAAACACTTGTCTAATCAAAGGGCATTCTGAGCCAATGTTACAAAAATTTTGGTAAAACATTAGAAGATTAATGTATTAATTATTTGAGAAATCAGGTGCAAAATGCAGAAAACCCAAAAGCCACTAATGTCAAAGAAAAGCAACAAAATAAACTCAATTTTATATTGAGTCATAAACAGAATGAAAAGGGAAAAAGGCTACAGAGATTTAATTCCTTGTACTATAAGCCACAGCCACAATGAATGGAAGTCTACTAATGCGAGAACCAACAGTCAGGATAGAGCAAAAACAGCCTGAACAGTAGATTATTATTCAATTTTTTCATTAAAGACCRTAGAACTTTTTAATGAATATTTAATAAGCACATCGGCATCTGAAGTCAGACTGCTAGCATGGCTGGATACACATTCAATCCTATGCAGGCTCTTACTAGCCCCTTATTAAAAAAAAAAATAACCTCACAAGATAAAAAGATATTTTTATCTTTAATTTTTACAAGAGCTAAACAGCATATGAATCAACAAAGCCACAGTGAAAATCAGGAGTGCTTCTCTACTGTTCCATTTGTATCCCCCAAGAAGAACATTTAATTTAATTTACTATTTACTCATTTTATATTTGCAATTCTCTGCAAGTGTCAGTAAATCCAGTTCTAACTACACCTAGTACTGGGAACACAAAATAGAAATTTCTGAGACAGGCTTAAATCATTACAGAAATTCTTCTGTGGCTTTGAAGCACCTCCCAGAAAAGCTGTAAGAAGTGATATAAGCTTCAATGCTCTCAAGAATAGTTCTATTGTATTTAAAGGAATGACTCCTGGCTTGCATCAGAAGCAGCGTGGCCAGCAGGTCAAGGGAGGTGATTCTCCCCATCTACTCCACTCTGATGAGATCCCTCCTGGTGTACTGCATCCAGTTCTGGGGCTTCCAGCAGTGGAAGGATATGAACCTGCTGGAGTGAGTCCAGAAGAGAGCCATGAAGACGATTTAGGGGCTGGAGCACCTCTCCCATGAAGACAGGCTGAGAGAGCTGGGATTGTTTGATTGGAAAAGAGAAGGCTCCAGGGAGACTTTATAGCACCATCTAGTACCTAAAGGGGGCCTACGAGASAGCTGAAGGGTCACTTTTTATTGGGGTGTGTAGAGACAGGACAAGGGGGAATGGCTTTAAACCAAAAGAGGGCAGTGTTAAATTAGGCCTTAGGGAGAAATCCTTCACTATGCCAGCAGTGATGCACTGGAACAAGTTGCCCAGTTCAAGGAGAGAAACTCACCACAATTAGCACAAAAGGGAAAACATGAACACCTTCTGAATTAGTACAGCACTGAGGGAGACAAGTGAGAGTACCGGCATGTGAAAGGTGCTGGAAGAGATGATTTAGCTGGTTTTTTGTTTTGCCTACCCATTTTAACAAGCTATATTGAGAAACTGCAACCTGAGTTACAGACCAAAGCAACTAATATGAATGCTCAGTCATCCTAATTGATGAGTGAGTCATCCTAATCTGGTGAGTAGTTGACTACATCAACTACTGACACTACTAAATGAAATTAGATGTTTTCTTGACTATATGAGAAAAAGTTTAAGTTAACATGCACAAACTAACTTTGAGTTAAAAACTGGAGAGGTATTTAAACATTTTGCTAAATAATATCACAGTGAAAGCAAAACATTAGTCATCGTGTTATAAACTGTTAACCAATTTCTATTTCTCACACAGAAAATAGGAGTAAAAGGGTGCTTTTACTAAATGCTAATTTTAAGGGACCTGTACATTGATAAATGAATTGAAGGTAGCTTTGCATAAATAGGAACAAAGATTGTTGTGGTGCGTATATTGTTTTTTCATACATTGCAAAATCCAGTGCAAGTCCAAATCCAGGTGTTACTCTTTGCACTTACAGAAGTATGTCAGCACACACTGTAGGAATGTTATGATCTTACCAAAGTTTCTCTTTATAAAACGTCTTAAATTAAAACCAGTGCTGAGTGCATCTCATTTCACCTACCTATCCAGTAACAGACTTGTTACATTAAATAATTTATTCGGCCACTTCCCGATCTAATCATAAATTTCAAATGTGAGAAGAAATTAACACCTGATGTTTGGAATAAATGTGACAGAGGCAATATTGGCTTAATATTTTGCCATGTTTATTCTATCTGCTGGCCATTTCCTCTCCTTGCTGTAGATACACAGTAAGTGGAAAAAAACAATCAGAAAGAGAGATCAAAGAAAAGCATAAGGGAAGAAAGAAAAGGTTGCCTTCATTTTTAATTTTGGCATATCAAGTGTACCACTTCAAAATCTTTTTCTTTTTTTCAGGAAAAAAAACAAAAGACTGAAAATTCAAATAACCTGCTGCACCCAATCACTGCCATTTTTCAGAGATTAGACCCTGCCATTACAACTTCCAAAATCAAGTACCCTAATCAATTTTCTAAAAATAATACATTGTATTTCTGTCTGTCTTCTGATAAAGTTTTTATGAAGGCATGTCTAATCCAGCATATATATAAATGGCACAAGTCAAGAAGGTGAGGTAGAAAGCCAGCATGGCTCAGCAGGAATCTTCTCTTGGAAATAAGGCAAAAAAGGAAGGTGTATGCCCAGTGGAAGCAAGGTCAAGTGACATGGGAAGAATACAAAGACACTGCTTCACACTGTAGGGAGAAAATTTATGTGGACAAAGCCTAACTGGAGTTGGAGCTGGCCAGAATTTTGGGGGACAATGAAGAGTTTTTTCAAATATATTAATGGCAACAGGCAGTGTAAAAGTAACACTGGCCCATTAAAGGATGAGGATGGTCACCTCACAAACATGGACAAGGCAGAAGTGCTTAATGCATTCTTTGCCTCTGTCTTCAACACGGGTGACTGACCAAGGAGTTCTCAGTGCCCAGAGTTGGAGGACCATGACTGCAAGAATGATCTACTCCCAGCTGACCTTGTTATTGTGCAGGATCTGCTGCTCCAGCTGGATCCCTACAAATCCATGGGGCCTGATGGGATTCATCCAACAATCCTCAAAGAGTTAGCTGGTGTCATTGCAAAACCTCTCTTGATGAATTTTGAGCAGTCTTGGGAATCCGGAGAGGTTCCAGCTGAATGGAAGATGGCAAATGTCCTGATTTTCACAAAGGGCAAGAAGGAGGACCTCAGAAACTACAGGTCTGTCAGTCTCATTTCATTGCCTGGTAAAGTTATGGAGATTATTCTGGGAGGTATTGAAAAACATCTGGAGGACAATGGAGTCATCAGTCACAGCCAGCATGGCTTGAGGAGATGAAAGTCCTGCTTATCAAACCTGACTTCCTTTTATGACAAGGTAACACACCAGTTGATCAAGGGAAGCCAACTTMTGTAATCCTTTTGGATTTCAGTAAATCTTTTCATAGCGTATCGAAAGTGTCCTTCTGGACAAAATGTCCAGCCCACAGCTGGATAATCACATCATGGGATGTGTGAGCACCTGGCTCATCGGTCAGGCACAAAGGGTTACAGTGAATGAGGTGACATCAGACCGGGGACCTGTCACCAGTGGGGTTCTGCAGGGCTCCATCTTGGGCCCTGTGCTTTTCAATAGCTTCATAAACGACTTGGACACAGGAGTGGAAGAGATGCTAAGCAAGTTCACACAGGATACAAAACTGGGAGGAGCTGTTGAATCCCTCGAGGGCTGGGAAGCCCTGCAGAGAGACCTGAACAAATTAGAGAGCTGGGCAATCTCCAACCATATGAAGTTCAACAAGGGAAAGTGCCAGATTCTGCACCTGGGATGGGGCAACCCTGGATGCACAGACAGACTTGGGAATGAGATGCTGGAGAGCAGTGCTGAGGAAAGGGACCTGGGGGTCCTGGTCGATGGCAAGTTGAACATGAGTCAGCAGTGCCCTGGCAGCCAGGAGGGCCAAGCGTGTTCTGGGGGGCATCAGGCACAGCATCGCCAGCCGGGCAAGGGAGGGGATTGTCCTGCTCTGCTCTGCACTGGGCCAGCCTCACCTTCAGTGCTCTGTGCAGTTTTGGGCACCACAAGGTAAAAAAAGGATAGAAGACTCTTAAGAGTGCATCCAGAAGAGGGCAATGGGGATGACGAAGGGCCTTGAGAGAAAGCAATACAAGGAGCAGCTGAGGTCACTTGGTCTGTTCAGCTTGGAGAGGAGGAGACTGAGGGGAGACCTCATTGCAGTCGACAACTTCCTCATGAAGGGAAGAGGAGCGGCAGACACTGATCTCTTCTCTGTGGTGACCAGCAACAGGACCTGATGGAAYGGCCTGGGGGAGGTTTAGGTTGGATATTAGAAAAAAGTTCTTCACCCAGAGGGTCGCTGGGCACTGGCACTTCCCCAAGGAAGTGGTCACAGCATCAGCCTGACAGATTTCAAGAAGCATTTGGACTATGCTCTTGGGCACATGGTGGAACTCTTCAGGGATGGTCCTGTACAGGGGCCAGGAGTTGGACTTGATGATCCCATCCAACTCAGCATATTCTGTGATAAATAGATAGGTAAGTATCGCTGTTGTCTCAGGGTCAGAGCCAAATCACGACATAAGCACGATCCAAGAGTCGGTGAAAAGTGGATTTATTTATTAATATAAAGAGCTGTTTTATACCTTAATGTGCTTGAATATCATAAGGTCATTGGTCCTTTGGCCATCCACCTCTCAGGGTGATTGGCTAAGGTGCTACAACACCTTATTCCAAATATTTGTACATTCAGTATAATAACGAGTTCACAAGTGCACGATAAGAAGTTCCGTTAGAGAAACAGCTTCGCTGTTTTTCATAGCTTTTGTGGGAAAGGACAGCTTCTCACAGGATGCAAAATGCTAGAGAATTTCTCTGCTGAAAGCTTTTCAGCATCCACAGATAGGTATACACACATGCACGTGCACACACACMCACGTGTGTGTGTGTGTATTTCTAACAATTAACTATCACCCTCTCTCCAAAATGCTTGGAAAAAGGATAATTCGGGACCTTTGCTGACATTAAGTGCTCTCATTTCACTTACATTCAGACAGAAATTTCTGTCATCATAAGGCCAGGTGAGTCCTAGCCTAGAATTTACAACCTTCTGCTTATAAGGAACCAGAATTAACAAGAATATTTACTACGTTTGTAATGGATCAAGCCCTTCCCTTCTAAACAAATCTCTATGAATTGCTTCAACTACTAAGAGCTACCCAAACAAACTAAGAATTAGCAAAGTGAATCATTTTAATCACCACTTTGCCAATACTGCCAATAATGTTACTGCTAATGTGGCGATTTTTGTTTAGGATGTAAATAGAAATTGTTAACTAGATTACATCTCTTAGATAACTAGTTTTGACTGCTTATCAGTTTAGGCCAAATAAATATTTGCAATCTAAACACAAAAATTTTCAGAAGACATTACTTTGCACTTTCATTAAAAGTGAAATTGACTGGATAGGACAGCATGCTTGCTTCCAGTCTTTCCCATCTCTTTTCTTAAAACCTTGGTACATGAATTTGCCTCCAAACGTGGTCTTATCAGAGCAGAGGTACATGAGAGCAGATCACATAATTGGGAAGCCTGAAAATACAGGATAAAATTATCAAGAGAAAGCAGCATTTTATCACAAATTTGAGCACTAAGTGAGGTTTTTAAAAATGCACTACATTCTAAAAGCTYGAGATTTTTATAATCCTGGAGTGTGTTAACTAGCATAACTTGTAAGTTTGGGGGAATATTAGCTTTAAGGCTAATACTTCAAAATCAATACACCTAGCTGACTAACTGAGGTCCTCTCAGCCAGGTGCAATGCACACCGAGAAACCAAAATCCTCTACTTGTACTTTTGACACTGTTAGTGTATATCCTTCTGAATGGCACTTCAGACTTCATAATACACTCCTAATAGCTCAAAACTACTTTTCTCCTGAAATTTGACACACAGCTCCATAACAATTCCAGTAACAAAACAAGAGCTCACAGCCAGAATTCCCAGAGTAGGGGAAAAAATATATTTTTTTGCAAGCTTAAAAAATACAATGCACTGTCAAACCCAACTGCTTGTGCCTCTCTTTGCATGAAACTAAAATGATGCTTACAGGACAGATGTAGTTTTGTGGCTTACGGCTGAGCAGAAGCAGACTGCATATTATAAGCAAGCTGTGTAGCACAGTTCATTATTTAGATTGCCTGTTGTTTCCTATTGAAAGACCTCGATTCAATTCCTTTTTTCTTTATTGAGTTTTAAATACTCAGAAAGAAATACTCCAATAAAGAAGTAYTAAAAGAAAATAAAGACTGTTTTGAGGAGTGATGAAATGTATTAGGGAAATATTTCAATATCGTGGTTCTTATTATCGAAGACAAGATCATATATCCAGACTTCAAATCTGATTTCAATAGGACACAACAAATGAGGCACAGTGTGAGATACTGAATAAGGAGAAGTTATTGAATGTATACTGAATGAGACAGAAGCTCAGCAGAAACACAGAGGCCTCAACACAGTGCAAATCCATTCAGACATGGCCATGCCAGCTCTACCTGACATGAGCTAATATGGTACTTGAAGCAGAATTACTGAACTTACATACTTTAATAGCTCTAGAAATATTTCATGCTTACTTATGAGCACTATATATTCTGCATAAAACAACATGCTAGTTCAGCTATCAAGCTTTTGGTGCATTAACTAACCTACTATATCTCTTACATAATTATAAAATTATATATAACATCAAAACATACACAGAGAGCACATAGAATACTTTAATTCTAGTATTTCCTTACTTTTGAATGCTTGATCATGATGCTGTGAAAATATTCAGTCTACATTCATAAACGTGTAATGTTAAAAATAGATTTATGCAATATTAGCATAGTTAGAAAATGTTTACCCTAATATCAGAAGAAAATACCAATACAAAAGATTTCTGAAAGAACAGTATTTTTTGGAAACAGCAAAAATGCCAAAGGAATGAACTAATTCACACAAAAGGCTTAGCCATGTGGACTAAAAGCAGGTTAAGGGCATCAGCTCACAGATAAGTACTACTGAACAGTTTGTTTACTACAATACTTCTGAAACCTGAAGTAGCAGAATTTATTCAACAATCTTAAAAGACATACAACACCTAACATCTACTTGCTATGGTAACGATAAAAACAAAGAAAAAATTCAAATTGATTCTGAAGTCCACATTAGAATTACAGTAGAATAAACAATTATTAATATATCCATGTTTTTAAAAAAAGCTTTTTCTTCCCTTACTTGCTCATCATACACACTTACCTATGCAAAAGCAGGTAACTATTTAAGTGATCCAGACTTCAATCAAAAAAGCTTAGTATCTGACTAATTTACACTTACGAGACATTCTTACTATTCTTACAACTTAACGTAAATATGTAAATCTAACTAAAGACATTTACCTGCATGYACCATGTTATCTTAAGACAAACTGTCACCGACACATTATGAAGGCTAACCCAAACCAATTTTATTTCCTGAAGGACATGAACTTCTTTGACATCACTGTCTTGATTTCTCTAGGACCTTACTCTGAGGCTGTAACAGATTTCTTTCAGTAACGAGACAAAGGTACCATCTAATTCACTTTCCAGATTGTGAACATGACTGTTCAAAGCATGCATGTAGTTACATTCTTTCCCTGCAACAACTCAAGTTTTATGAGCACTTTTTTTAGTAGAAACCTATGATTTGATAGGAACAGTGCTTTTTTGTTAAAAAGAAAGTGAAATTAAAATTTGCCTTTAAGCACTGCTATTTTACAAACCTATTCAGTTAAAACAACACTAACCTATAAAAACTATGGCTAATTTTAAAGCACTATTTGCTTTCAGTATACTCTTATATACTCAAATGTTCTTGTAATTAAATGAGAAGCTTCAGCATTTTTCACCCTCTTTGAAAATCTGACAGTTTATATTTGAGTAGTTCCAGTTTCCCTCACTGAAATCAACCTGTTAGCTGGATTTCAAAGAGTACAATTTTATGATTTTAAGTTATTTTTCAGTCTGTTGACATAAAGAAACATTCAAACATACTTMATTTTGTGGTTCTTCTCAAATCTATTGACTGACTATGAAACACATGACACAAAGGAACACTGTCATTCTAAACACAGGAAACCATATAACGAAAAGAGCCACGACAAAATAAATACCTAYTCTTAAAATAATAGTTATGGAAAAAGAAAACAAAGTTCACAATCCGAAGGATTGTCCAGCTGGACAATTCCATCTGTCCTGCCATCATCTCAGAGAAATACTTTTAAGATTAGCCCCTTCACACATACAGGGGATTTGAGCTATTACTGCCCATCTCTGCACTCATCTTTGGCCAGAAGCTCCCTGCCTCTTAGGAATCTGGGCAGCAGAGATGAATATGTGCCAGCTTTACAACKACTGTATTTCAGTGTAACAAATTATCTACAAACCAACTCTTGATGTTCTAACTGACATCTAATACCCTGAATTTCAAAAGAATCTAAACAGCTGAAGCTTAAATAACACAGTTTTCTGCTACAACCAGGAAATTTACACAACCTGAAAAACAATTCAAACTAAGCCAAATAGCAACTTGTGAAAATTACAAATGTACATGTTAAGAATACAAAAGTAGAGTTGTACAGAAATAGTTCATGTATCTGAAAGTTCATGTATCTTTCATGAAACAAAATTTTAGTACAGTGAAAAGAAAATCCTAAAAAGTGACCAAGAAGGAAATAGTAAGGTACCCCACTAACACAGGGCAACTTTTTTTTTAAATGAGTGCTTTTCCTGTTTCAACCATTGTTTTATGTGTTAGAAGTTTCAGCATGTTTGTAAATGGAGGAGTAATGTGGAAAAATTGAGCATAGCTTTTGAGAACTAAAAGCTGTAATATCCTGTAAAAACAGACAGAATAGAAATCCCAGCAAGGCTGATAAAATAACTGCTCACTCTGTAAGAAATGTACCTGTTTCTAACATATGTATAAACTACTACATATTCTCAAAATTTAAGTAGCTTAAGAACAGACCTGCTGGAGCAAAATCACAATTTCCAGCATTATGGTAAGAATGATGCTTATAATGGCTCTTGACGGTAAACTAACATTAAGTAATGCACATGAAAGGAAACATTCTGCTTCTTACGAGGAAACTAAACAGCATTTGTACAAACTTGCACAACTAATGGTTACTGCCCAGTATGAACTCTGCTGCAGGTGAGGCTGCATATGCTAAAAGATAGATAGTGCTGAACACACAAACTCTTTAGTTATACTTTTTGGTGCCCAGTGGGAAACTAGCCAAATTCAGGCTGGACATTAAAGATCATTATGCTTTTAAGTTAAGCAGTCAAGTGACAAATCAGTAAAAATAAACATCATTAAGAAATATGGACATATTGCCAAATATTAATAAAGATATGAAAAATCTCATTTTAAACGGTCATTTCAAAGGTAATATTCTAGAGACGAACATTCATTATTAGGTCTTTAAAACAGCAACAAATTTTGTAAATTTCACCAATTGTAGAATTCTTAATGCACTTACAGTTTTAGCTTGGTTGACCTATTAAGACAATACTGGTTTTTAAAAATAATTGAGGGCTAAACAATGATACATTCCCAAGTCCCCTTTTTCCCCCTTTAGTGTTAACAAGTAGGAATATGTTTTCGATGCTTCCAGTGTCAAGATCAGGTGAACTGAATGGTTTTACTGAGTACACTACTCTATCTCCTTAAGGGGCTATAACACCACATTAAACTCAGCTTGTTATTAATAATTCATGGCAACTTCCTTAGTTCACTACAGGGGCATCACTCTCAGGGAATCATTCCTATTGAAATAACTTAACAGGGAAAGTCAGATAAACGTGTTACCATCAAAATGAGAAGCCACCTACCATGAACTCAGAGACACTAAAAGCCCTAAAGAATTTAAATCCTTACAATTTTCAGGCTAAATCCAGCATTCTACATACCTTTCTAAAAGCTGGTATTTAATAGATCAGCAAAACCAACAAAAATCCATCTATCTAATGAAATTTGGTTTTTTCTGCAGATCTGAAGTGTCATATTTCCACACATTTAGCTAGACTGCATGAGAGATATTTATGCTCTCATTACTCTGAAATAGACCCTTTTAACACGAATATTTTACTTCAATTAAGGATTAAACTAAGTATATCCCATTAAACATATCTATGATGCAAAAATATTATGATTTTGAATTGGAACACTTTTTACTATAGTAAAAAATACCTACTAATAAAGCAGTTACCATTGACGCCAATTACTGTACATAAAGACCATAAGACTTCATGGTCACGGAATAGATGGCTCTTACAGAATTACACCACGTATTAGTAACATTTGGATTTCAATGTACATGTCTAACTAGATGGACAGATTCAGGAAAAAATGGCATTCAGTATAAACACATTAAGATAGGGACTAGACACTCATTTTGTAATTTACTCAATGAAACAAACTTAGCTTTGACACATCAGTAAACCGCTATGGAAAAATCAGCTTTATCCTTACAGACTTAATTAATTCTGGTGTAGAAGGAAAGCAAGTCCACTTCAAAAGCTTAGCCTGCTCTCTGAGTAAAATAATGCCCTATGCACAAAAAATTCGAGTTGTATGAAAATTCAAAATTCATCTTTGATTCTTTAAAGTAACAAGAGAAAATACTGTTAGTGTTTTAACTGCCTTATCCCCCCACAAGCACATTTTGGTATTAAGAAATAAGGTATTAGTGAGCAGCTTGTTGTAACTTGCAGTCAGTGTCCAGCACAGATAAAAGCTTGAAAGGGCAAAGCCTCAGAGCTCCATGGGACTAAGTGGTTTACTGCTGCGCTTTCAACATACAAGAAAGAAGACTGTCTTTATTGCCTGTATCACCATTCTGTAGACACATTATCTACATACTTTTAAAGACAAACTTTAGATTAATTGGTTCTGGTCATGTTGGGGAAAACAAGGAATGTCAGGCTTTTGGGTTCTGATTCTATATCACCAACACAATAACTATTTCGTCCTGTTTCTCATTCGCTCCCTGTTCAGTAATGTATTAGCCCAGCAAGGCTGTTTCCTGACATAAACCCCAAGGACCAATAGAATTTCATTACTGTCTTACGGAGGAAACAGTTGAGAAGCCTTCTCAAAAAGTCACTTGTTTCTTCTAAGATAGTTGATATCTAAATCCAGCTGGAAACCTATGAAAGTGATCCAAACTTTCCTTCTGAAGACATTGGCAGTGTTTTATTTGACTGTAAACTCACTGCTGAGTTAAGAGAGTCCAATTCTCTAGTAACAACATGCAAGTAGATATGCACAATGGTTTCATGTACATAAAACAAACAAGAAACCCAAACATTTGACTTTTTTATCTTAGCCCCACCTTTGTACAAATGGCAAAGTAAATGAAAAGCTTCCCTGTGCACAGTCTTTTGTCCTCAAAGGGCTGCTTATTCTAATTCACGTTTAGAAGTGAACTAAGATTTCAAAAGCTGTATTCACATGAAATTAACGATCTGATTTTTTATGTGTTGCAACTGTATCCTAAATTGATTTATAGCTTGCTGTCTGCTTTTGTAGTTCAGGAAACYGATTAGATGAACAGTTCTAAAATAACACATTTGAAATGAAACAGGAATTGACTCTGAATACTCATTGCACACAGTGATACCCAAGGACGTCTTTGGTTCCAATAGTCCTACTATTACCCATGGAGAATGCTTAATTTTTTCAATTTTATTTATATTAAAAACAAATGCCGATTTCTTAATGTTGAAAAATCAGGAATGGAAAACATATGTTGGAACTGTTGTCACTGTCAGATGAAAGCAGGGAAATGCCAGGCTTTCAGAAGTGGAGTGCATCATGAGAAACATTTTAAGTCTGTCACCAAATACAATTTATACCATAAACAAGAATTATTAGTAGTATTTGAGTGTTACTTGGTATTTTTAATGTAAAACTCTGCACAACTGAGAAGGAAAAAAAAAAAATCCCAGATGTGTTCATGACATGATTTTATGAAGCCAGTGTCACAAACAGCCTGCTCACTTTAAAGCAAGTTACATGTCCTTCAGGATATTACCCAAGAACCCAAAATCTCTGCAGAAGGTATGTATATTAACATAYAGCAGATATTCACTGATATAATGTTAAAGTAACTGTATGGTTTTAAATACAATTTTAAAATATTTTATGCTTGCCTTTTAAATGGGAAATTATTTTTATCTCCATATCAATAACAAAAATTAGTAAATTTAATTCAGACATTAATTCAGAGGTGCCATTTCATAACACCTAAGGAGAGCTGCACAGTAAAATCAGCTTGTGTTAAGTATATGTGTCTCAATAACTCTCAGGTACAAATGGGGGTATAAAGGCATGGGCTGAAGCAGTTTGCTGAATCCAGACAGCACAAATACACTGCAGCAGCAGGGCTAGGATCAACTGTGTGACTCCATTTGATTTTAGTACATGTTACTCAAGTCTTGTATTTATTTGAGGAACAAGGCAACAGAAAAGGCCCCAGAAGAGCTTCTCCTCAGCTGCAGGCATTTTACGAGATTGATGTGGCCAAAGCACCATGCCATATTTGAAAATTTTGAGTTTTAATGTTATTTCAGCGCAGCAATCAGTATTTTTATAAGGCTTTAATGTGTTTTCATTTTACCTGTACTGAAAAAAAAAAGTATGGAAAACAGCGGGAAAGCAGCTATTCTAAGACAGGGAGGCATAAAACGTAAACATAATGCAACAAGGAAGCAAATGAACAAACTCCCCTTTTCCTTTATTAGAAATAAGGGAAACAGATTGTGCTCATCTTGCTTAGGGCCAAGAGCCTCATTGTGTGGAATTTAGCCAGGCTCCAGCAYACAGCTCACTATGGAATTTTGCTGTTTTAAAAAGTAAACCAGATGGGATATTTGCTTCCAACAAGATAATTCTAATGGAAATTGTTAGAAGTACTGTAAAAGAAACTTTTCAGCTTCATCTGCTATTTTATTGCACATAATAAGGGTAGGCAGAATGAAAAGCAGACTATGAAAAAACTCACAAAAAATTTAAAAGTTCAATACATTAATCATTAACCAAGTTTCAAATTTATCTGACTCASAACACCAACTGCTTACATAAAGCACACACCAGGCTAAAGCCAAATTTCAAACAGTAGAGAGACAGTAGCAGAGTTAGTATGAATAAAATAGCTTAAAATTATGTAAAGTGAGTAAAAAATCAAATTGAAGGTCAGCTTGTATCTTTATACAGCTTGAAGAAAAAATATSAAGCATGTCAACAGACTAGTACACCAGGGCCTTGTGAGACCTAACAAACCCAGCGGTTTTGTTCAGGACATTAAGATAACATCTCCTGTTCTTAAAAGACCCCATATTTTCCTGATGAGCTACAAAAGACAAACAAGAAGGTAGATGAGGTATAGTTCTATAGTTACTGGTTTTGACTTCTTGTACATCTGACTAAGAATTTTTGAAGTACTGGGCCCTAACTGTGCAAAATGAAAGAATTGCTACCCTTTTTTTTTTGTTGCATCCATATCTTAGACTGTAGACCCCAAAAACTGTTCCTGACAGTAAACGGGTTTTTTCAACACAAGCTAAACCCACTTCATCACCACAACAAATTCACTCTTAAAGAAAGAAAACAGGCAATAAAGGCAACATTTTGTAAACAAAGCACCTTAGACACATACTGAGCCCATTACTTCTGAGAAATAGGGTCAATTATCAGAGAGAGACAAGCTCATGCTTCAATTATCTCAATCCAGTTTGCCAAGGAGAGGTACCCACCACTAAAAATTTACTATTAAAATGGGCAATATATATTTTCCTTTTTTAATTCTTGCTCTCTCAGACTAAACACTGCTCTAAGCTCCCTTTTCTTCTTCAGAAACTGGTCTATACCAGACTTAGGACGTTCTACTCAGGCTTTGACTTTGTCCTGCCATGTTTCTTCAATCAGCCAGAAAGCAGATTGGAATTAAATTGATATGATTGGATAAAGGAAAATCAAATTTTTTCAACATTTAGTTTGGGTAATCTAATTATGAAGCTTTTAGTAATAGTGTAATTACTTTGAAGTTCTGAACATATGTTTCCACTGAGAGTATTCCACAGAGGACCCTGTATCTGAAAAGGGAAAAATGTAAACATAAATGTACAAAAATATTTGAGCTCATAAAAAAAAATTAAAATTGAAAGGAGAACCATATGCCAGAGATGTAATATGATGTCCAATATGAACCACTTTTGTTTCCATCATCCACAGTCCTTTAATTTAATTCCAATTAAGAAAACGGAAAATACTTTTTCCATGACATCAAAACACATTACCAAAATGTTACTGCATTGGTATATTTAAAAACAATGAAAATACATGCAGAAAATTTTAATGACAAAAAACAGCTGAACACTGTTCTTTGAACTTTGAAGGGAAAAATTTAAGAAGGTCTAATGTCTCCACTGATGGAAAGGGTGTCTTAGAGAAATAGCTCACACAGTAGGCTTGAAAAGCCTAGGCATCTCAGTTTCTTGTGATTCTTACTCTTGTGAAGTTAACTAAATATCCTTAGCTCTATACACTGAAAGTTATTAAATCTGATGTATTAGATCTGACACAAGACAGTTCTATTGGCTAAATTTACTAGGGRAAAAAAAAAATCAATGAACTAAGAGGGGAAATTCACCACCGAGCAAGACATTTAGAAATGCTAAACAAAAGATATACAAAAGAGCAGCACAAAGAACAGGAAGATACGGGAAAGAAAAAAAAAATCAACCAAATAAAAGGAAGCAGAGAAACTACATCATAATACAGAAAAGCTTTACACTTTCAACAAAACAGCACTCACATTGATCATCTCAACAGTGGTGAACAAAACAAGCATATTTTTATTTCTGGAAAGTCAAGTTTGCTTTTTTTGTTTGTGGTTTTTACATACCACAAACAATTTAAAAATGTAAATGAATTTGCTTCAGTGCCCATCTATGTCATCATGAGCAAGCTCAGTGCACAAGCCTACTCTTACACAGTGTACAAACAAATAAACAGACAAACTAAAGCAAAGGAGGATGTCCAACTTTTGTGGTAACAAATGCATTGTTCATACCACCTTCACAAATAACACAGCACAACCAACCGCTTTTGATGGCAACTGCTCTCTAAAAAGCTGTGCTTTCATTTCCTACAYATGACTATGTTATAACCTTGCTGTCCTTTAAACTGCCATGGAATGACAAGCTCTTTCCTCAATTACRATCTTCTTTCACCTTTATCAGCTTCTGAAATTCTTAAACAGTAAATAAAATCAACTTCTAAATGCTTTTCTTTTTTCTTTTCTTAGTAGAGGGGTCTAGGCTTAGGGCTTAGAAGTAAAAACAAACACACAATCCCATTGGTCAGATTTCCAAAATCAGGGTTAAAAAGGGAAGACATTAATGGCAAGGCACTTGTTGAGAATGTTCATTTGGTAACCAGCTTCCTTTCATCATTTCAACTTAGCTCAAACCAGCCAGGGATAGAAAATCAACAGTCTTCCTCAACAATCAGAACAGGAATACAGCCAAGAGGTGCGGGTTAAAAACTGCAGGATCCAGATAATTTATTCTGGAGATGTTCAATCGGCAATGACCCATCATTCTTTATAGACATGTGTGTGTGTGTGTGTGTGTGTGTGTGTGTGTGTGTGTGATCATCATTGTTGTCCCTCTTCCAAAGGTAAATGGAGAAGGAAATAATGGCATAGAATATCATAAATTCAGAGGTCATCAGAGGGGATGAAAGCTTTAAAATAGTTTTAGAGTCAGAGTTTTAAAATTTCCTTCATTGAAATTGCTAGCATGAATAGACGTGTTAAATTCTGCAGAATTCAGCCTCGAACAGTTTCAAAGTCCAAAAATGAGCTTTTGCTGTAAAAAAAATTAACTACTTAGATATAAAAATACAGGAAAACAGTTACCAGAGTTAATTTCTCTGAAGCATATAATTTATGATGCCACTGTTTTGGAAGGCATTGTGATATAACCAGAAGAAATCACTGAAGATTTTATCCATTATAGGCATGTAGCCACTGTAAAAAAGACATCTCTGAAATGTCCTACATAAAGTTACCATGTACTTAATGCATCAAAATTGTGACAATTTATTTATGCAATCTTTTGGCTGAATTCATGAGWAATCATTAATAAGACTTCAAGAAGAGATGCATGTTTAGCAGCACAAATACCAGCTACCACTGTACGAATTGCTCAAGCGCATGAAATAAAAGCCAGTTTCATGATTAATTCTTCATTAATTTCTATCCTTAAGATCACTAACATGAAATTTAATACTTGAGTAATGGCTGGAGAACTTAAATGATTCCTCATCTCTCATCATTGTAACAGAGAATTCGTAATAACATGGCAAATATCTCAGTTATTTCCATACGCCTCAAAGAACAACTTTGATGCTACAATTTTTCCTGGGTCAAACTTTACCAACACTTATATAGACATGAACATGCTGATTGAGAAAAGTGATGCCACATAGGAGTTACTGCTTAAAAGCCCATTTAGTGCAAGGAGGCAGGCTTCAGTCTGCTTCAAAAARTGCACAGTAAGGAAGTAATTCTTTCTCCATCTTGTCCAGCCTCAAGAATAAAACAGCCAAAAGGGTACTGATGCATTTTTCTACAACAGATAAACCTGATGGATTTTTATCCTTATTTTGTAAGGTCACCCATCATTCCACTCCTTTAGAACTGATCAAAATACAGAAGGACTGGGAGAGGCCTGAAGTATAACATTTGGAAACGGAAAAATTGTAAAACTATACATGTGAAAGGACATAATTTACCATACTAAAATTCAGTTACTTAATGATTATAAGTCCTCATAAAGCACAAACATTTGCAAGATGCCCCACCCACACTGTAGTTAAGAAGGAAGAAATCATGTATTGAGAAATAACTGACAATTATATAATTAAAGCTTGACAACTAAGTATCTCCAAACCAGTCTTTGTAGTGGCATTCTGTGAATTCTGGCATAGCTGCACATTTCTGACATTACTCTTTTCTTCTTTTTTTAATGGAAAACTTCAYACATCACCGGTCACATTTTGTGTTTAAAGCTGATTTTCAGTTCAATACTTACACACAGTACATAGCAACAACAATAGATTGAAAATAATTAATTGATCTATTTTACATAAACCTGTCTGGCAAAGTAACAAAGTTCCCACCAATGGTTTTATTCTCCCTTGGGCTTGTCCTAAATATAACAACTTGGAAAACCTGCACCATTCTCAGTATGATTTGCTTCTGTGGCCTGACCATTTTCACCACTGACAGTTCCATGATACAGTGCATGGGAGCCCAACTAATCTATTTCAGTAAATGGGGATATATGTTTTTCCAGTTAAGAAAAGTACTCCACCTCTGAAGGCAATGTTATCACAACAGAATCAAATAATGTGTTCAGCTTTCAACGTATCTACAAAAGACACACATTACTTTGGCAAGGACTCTTAAGTAGTAGCATTTGCTGTTACGCTTTGTAGATTTTTTTTTTTTTCARTTTCCATATTTTGTTAGCAAAGGCCTTTTCCTAATTTTTTCTGGGAATAAGTGGAATTTGAAATTCCTAACTTTATTCTCATCTCACAGGTAGGCTGCATCAAAGGTTTTGGCAATGGATACTATATTTACACATTACATGTAAGGACACATAGGAAATAATTTAAAGAAACTGTCAGATCAATTATCTGTAGGGCCCTATCTGAAAAATTCAGAACACTGCATCAGAACATCTTTAGCCACTGCTTGCTTAGTCTCCAGTTTGTCTTGATATTATAATACTACATTATAATATTATTTTGTAGCCATAAAAAACCCCAAATCAACCAAAAATACCAAAAAAATCAAAAAAACACACCCCACTTTTTCTCCCCCTTGCTACTTGTCTTTCAAAAAGAAATCTAAGCCAAAAAAGTCTTCTCATCTCTCTTAATGCAAACAAAGAAATCCAGAATGATTATGTACATCTAGCAAAACTCAGTTGTCTTTGAAGATATCCTACTTCAAATGATACTATCTTTATAAAACCTTGCTGATGGAGTCAGAACAAAGCATTTTGTAGGAAAATAATCGTTAAAATATAATTCCAGTAAAACACACAATGTTTCATGGTGCAATTCTGTACACACAGTACAATACAGCTACTCTAGCAGWAGGGAAAAAGGCTCAAAACAATCTGAGCAAAACAGGTCACGTATATGAAACGCAAGTAGCTTTTGATATTTGGAGGTTCAGGTTTTGTTTAAGCAAACTAACTATTGGACAGATTATTCCATGTCCTCATGCAGTGAACTATAACTTGAGCTATTATTCCAGTATTATAATGGAGCTATCCATAGGATGACATACACTGAAATAGAACACCAAGATGACAACAAAAGAAGGAAACGCAGAATTGCAGCATGAGATCAAAATATCCAAGTAGAAAATTCCTAAACTACTTTGCCTTTGGTTGTTACTATTTCTAGTTGCTATTATTTTCTAGTCTAAACACATTCAGGGAAATTCAGAAAGGGTTTATTCTTATTTTGCTTCCTCAGGGTTATTTTCATACCAATCAGAAATACTTAGGCAGAAAGTAGATTACCAACACACTGAAAAAAGGTGCAACACAGAGGAGTGATACAGATAGCAAAAACTTTCACCCAGGCTCCCATTCRCCCTTAACTTGATTACTGCTGGATGAATCATATTTCACTGTCAGAGCCCTTTGCAACCTGTCGCTGCTACCACCTTCATCTCTCATTCACCACAGACATGCTGAACTGCCAATGTTAACTATATAGAGCCCATCTTCTACATTTTTAGAACAGTTTAGAGCCTTCTCCTGTGTTTTTTGGTCTTTAAGAGATATTTTCCAAAAATTCCACAAAGCTGTCCCAGTATCTTCCTTCAAAATCACGTTTAATTTTTTATTTTTTCCCCCGGGACAGGTGTTTCAAGAATGTGACATTATTGCCAGGGCTGTTGACTAAGAAATAGTTCAGCCAATTCAACTGCAGCTTGTCACTTTCCTTGCACCAACACCAGTTTTCAGCTGATCCAATGGTAAGTAAATATAGGGTGTTAAATAAATAAAATAAAATAAACTTAAAAAAATTCCACCACAAACAACCCCCCAAACCTCCCATGCCTCTAAGTAAGTAGAGGTTTTGACAACCCAGGTCACTTAACTAGCTCGGTCTCGATTCAAATTACCATTTAAGGAACCTGAATGTGCACAAGTCTACGAGACCTGGTGAGATATATCTGTGAGAAATAAAGAGGAGAAAAAGAAAGGAAGAAGAAAAGAGAGAAAAACAAAAACTCAATTAAAGGAATAATCATGTATTGCACAATTATATTATAGCATTAACTTATGAAGACATAAAGCATTTCCAGATATATGAGACTGTGAAACATTCTGGAAAATATACCATGTGTTTCATAGGAAAATTCTTTTTAATACTCAGGTAAAAAAAATTGGCAGATGACACAAATTATCTCACCCTTCCCCTCCTGCCCCCAGTTTTGCCATGGCATTCCCAGCTTACAAGTGTTTAGAGGAGACTTTTCAGAAAGCAGGAAGTTGGACTAGGTCTCCATATCACATACTTTGAATTCTTTTTTTTGGGGGGTCTGGGGGTGGGTGTCATCCTGCTTTTGGCTGGGATAGAATTAATTCTTCTTAGAAGCTGGTATAATGCTGTGCTTTGAATTTCGTATGAGAATAATGTCGGTAACACACTGATGTTTTAGTTGTTGCTAAACAGTGCTTTAGCCCAAGTCAAGGACTTTTCAGTTTCCCATACTCTGTCAGTGAGGAGGTGCGTAAGAAACTGGGAGACTGTGGCCAGGAGACAGCTGACCCAGACTGGCCATAGGGATATTTCATACCCCAGAGCATGCACAGTAGATAAACTGGTTGGGAGTTGGCCCGGAGGATGGGCTGGACATTGGTCAGTGGCTGGTGAGCAATTTTATTGTGCATCTCGTGTTTGTCTTAGGTTTTATTCCTCTCTCTCCTTTTCACTACAGTTATCATCATCATTAGCATTATAGTAGTATTATTATTATATCTTACTCTGTTTCAATTATTAAACTGTTTCTATTTTGCCCCCAGTACTCCTCCTCATGCCCCTAGGCTGAGGGACGAGGGAGTGAGCCAGCGGCTGTGTGGTACTTAGATGGCAGCTGGGGTTAAACCAGGGCAGGTTGCAACTCATGTAAAGCTGTGTTTATAAATTTGCAACTAATTGGCATGTACATTTCATAATCAATATTCACAAACATTTCCGTCTGCCACAGTGAAAATAAAATTATCATTCCTCAGTCATATAACATTTATATTCATGAGCAGTAAGTAAATATTTAGATTTCACTGTGAGGGCTAGAGGCATCAGCTCTGTAACCACATGGGCAGTCCCTTAGGTACACTCAACTTACTTTTCTGAAGCATTCAAAAACAAACATACACTGCAGTTCTGCGAACACATGTATTTTATATACTACAGCAATACATGAGATCAGCAGATGACATTGCAAAATGACAAGATACAGGAATACCTGACCCTCCGAGCTTTCCTTAAGCCAAGCCTTCAACTTAAAATATTCTCTACTACGTAGAAAAAAAGTAGCCCAAATGACAAGTCCAGTAAGAAAACTTCCACAACTAGGAAGAGATCACTTGCATTAATATGTATACAAACTGAAAATACTGCATAACTGGTTTTAACTTTCTTTTTAACAAAGCTGAAAAAAAAAAACATTATCCATATACTTGCATTCATATACTGCTGACAAAAAAAGAATGTCTAGCCTAAAACCCTACAAGACTCTTGGATGCCTTCAAGATGTTCAATTTGAAACCAATGTTTTTACAACAAAATGCATGCTTTTCGACTTGATCGGGTCTTATGTAGACAGCAGCTCTGACACGGACACTGATGATGAAACAGCAAGGCTGAGGACAGCAAGGATTTGCTAAAATACACGTGCATCCACTACATTTTATAGGCTTTGCTTTAAATAATTCTCAAACTTGAGAAAGTGAAAGCAAGATAAAATGTGTAATAAAAGGGCTACAAAACGGATCCTATAATTTTGAACTCCCCAAGTGTGGATTAATTTTACAAGGAGAAAACCCACTCCTGAAGCAACTGAGTCGCATGTCACACCAGCACTGCATGGGTACAGAAGCAGCTCAAGGACCAAAGGGTCACACTCCCAACACCATGAGGTGTAAATCGGTACTTTTTCAGAGCAGCACCAGGCACCACGCCAGACCAGCAACACGTATGTTTATATGCTGGCAAGGCCAAAAAAATTCGCAGATCACACAGACCTTGCCCAGCAGCATTTACAATCCAAATACTGAGGAGGAATAAAAAGCAATTTAAAGACGACCTCTGTCGCAAGCCTTGGCSAGTTTTGTTAACGCTCTCCCACAGTGGTAAAACAGGAGGGCCCTGATCCCTCCCAGCACTTTGGCCCCCGCGCGCCCGGCACGGCCCCGACGCGCTTTAACCCGCGGGCGCAGACCGAGGGCAGCGCCGGCTCGTCCCCGCCGCGGGGTGCCCGCCAAGGCACGGGGAGAGGCGAGCGGGGACCGAGGGGAATCGAACGGAGCCGAGCCAACCTCCGTCGCCCCTCAGGGCCGCAAAAGCAACAGCAACAGCAGCGGCGGCAACCCAGCCAGCAACAGGAAAGGGGCGGGGAGGAAAGGGGCGGATCCGCATCCGGGCTCGCCCCGTTCCCTGACGCGCTCACTCACCGATCATGGCGGCTGCGGGGGAGGCGAGGGGAGACGCATGCACGCGCGCGCACGTGCCGGCCGCGCCTGCCGCTCGAGCGCTTCCCCCGCAGCCGCACTGAGGGGTCGCGCGACCGCGACCGCGGGAGGGGAGGGGAGGGGCGGGGCGGGGCGGGGCGGGGCGGGGCAGGGCAGGCAGGCCCGGAGCGCGCACGCTCCTCAGGGAAGGAGGTGGAAGCTTGCGGGGGCCTCTGGGTAACGTAGTTCTTGGCCAGTTCACACCCGCTCCCGCTACTGTGCCGTGATCGCCTCACAATCATACACACACACACCTCTCCCCTCCGCCCTCTCCCCTTTCGCTAATGACTTTCTCGTTAATTGCTGTCCGCCGCCCCGGTGTTCGGTGCACCGGGCGTGGGTATAGCTGTGCGGGGCGGGCGATGCCGACGGAGCTCTCCGCGATTCCCTTCCCGCTTCCCCGCCGGGTTGTTGACGCGTTGCCTGGCGACGGGCGCGTGGCGGCAGGTGCCCAACGGACCCCGAGAGGGACCCGCAGGGCCGGACCCGGCGGGGGGACAGCGGCGGGCGGGCGGGCGGGGGCGGCAACACCCCGGGGGACAAGGACATCAGGTGGTGATGAAGGGCTGGGTACGGCGGAGAAGGGGGGGACGAGCTGGGATGATGCAGCAGTGGACTGGGGGCGAGGGGCAGGCGAAGAGGGCTTGKGAGGGGCAGGGAAGGCGCGGGACGGGTGCGTGGGACTGTCGCTGGTTGTGCAGGGAGCAGAGCTGGACCTGCTGCCTTTTCTAACTCGCTGGGCACGGGGCGCTGACGTTCGCTTGTCTTTTCCAGTCCGTCATTTGCATCTGGCCCGTCGCGGCACCGGTGGGGAGATGGTAGTGGAGGAGGGGGGCCCGGGCCCCTCAAAGCCCGCAGGGGACAGGTGCCGCCGGCAGCGGGAAAAGAAGGACAAGGAGCCGGTCTGCGAGGGATTCACTATTAGAGCCATGATGAAAAACAGTGTGGTACGTTTGCTGCTAGCATTGAGGTGACACTAATTAACTCACCTTAACGTGTCCAAGGAGCATAGCAAGTTATAGCTGTGGATAAAGCATGTCAGGAAGGTGTGCAAGTTGCTAGTACTTTATCTGGAGTTTGCTGTTTGGTGAAATTACCTTCAGACTTTACACAAGTATTATCACAAGGTAACTCTCTGTGCCTGGGGAAATCGTGGGGCTTCAACTACCAAGTGCATTGCTTTGGTGCCACAGTTTTTCTGTATGGCTTTGTATTGGCAATGCACATCGTATTAAACTGCCAGCCTCTGGAATTGTGTGTGAGGCTTACTGCCTCCCATTTAAAAAATGCTGACAAGTGGTTCTTGCAGTATTGCTCAAAAATTTTCATGCACTGGCACAGTGTATAAATTTGATGTGAATGTTACATAGAATGGCAGAGATCTGGAAAATAGATTAGTTTTTAAAATAAGCTAGGAAAATAATAAAAAGCTTCCACACCATCTAGGGGAACACTAAACTGGAAACAAACATTAGTTCTCCAACTCATAGTTCAAAGACAGAGGAATTGATCCAGCAAGCTTCCTTTTAAGTAACAGTCACCATTTCTAATGAACTTAGAGGTTTGTGAGTTAAAATATTAGTATATAGGTCTTTTAAATTACTTATAATGTTTTATTTTTCTACCTTTATTAGAATATAGGAGTTAAAAAGGCTTCAAGTAGTACAGAGTAAAAATGTTCAGCATGTAAGCAGATGAGGTAATATGACCATACATCTCTGCCTAAACTCCTGAATTGTACTTTTCTTTGTTTGGACACAGCTCAAGGTGTTAGCAAAGTCTTGAGTCCTCAAGGTTTTTTTAAATCTATATACTCTTCTGACAGCAGTTATGAAATACATTATTTCACTTCGTTTTGCTGAAGTGGTCTTCCTGGAGCAGTCTCTGGTCTTGTTATCTGCAAGAACATCCTCTTAAAAACCCAAACATGTCCATCTTTAAACAAATTTTAAATAGAGTAAAAATTATGTATGTGTAAAACTTTCTCCAAATTAGTAAAACTAAAACAGGATTCACCTTAGCTGGAAAAACACTAGGTGAAYGCAACCAAAAAAATCCTTTATTTTAAAGATTGTTTGGTTTGTTTGTTTTTAATTCTAGAGATGCGTGGAATACACTATAATACTTCAGAAACCTGAAGGATTAATTTTTAAAATATGTTTACTCTCCTCTGGACAAACTTCAAGTAATGGATATTTGCACATATTTGTTTACACCTAGATATGTAAAAGACAATTTTGTCTAGAAGAATCAGCAGTTTTAGTGGAGTTTGAGAAATACATATTTAATTTTAAAAAAGGAGCTGTGACTTGTGAACATAACTAATTATGAGTTTAATCAGAATTTAGGTTTCCTTTTAAATTTTTATAGAAAATTGACTTTCATGGCTGCATTTCTAACTTCCTAAACATGAACAGAACATTAGATCATGTGATTGTCATTAAGCAGCTGCATACAGGTAAATCTGCTGCCTTTGGAGCTACTCACTGAATCAGAGAAATTACTTTCTTTGGCATGGATGTCTGGAAATCATCTAGCCCAACTTCCCACTTGAAGTGGGCCTGTCACCAGCGCTAGATCAGTTCAGTCATGGGTCTTCCTAGCTAAACTGTGAAATCCCCCAGCATCAAGGATTCCCTGACCTCTCTGGGCAACCTGTTCCATTTCTGCCCTGCTCACCTGCCCCCTCGCCTGCCCCCTCAGCCCTGTCTGAGGTCAGATTTATGGTGTTCTGACCTGCTGCACACATTGGGTAGGGAGCAGTGAAACTGTTCGTGGTCCTGGGAGATTCATAGTGCCAGGGCTGTGTTTGGCAAAAGGCAGCCACTGGAATAATTTCCAGTCAGTGTGCAAAAAAATGAGAATAGAGTAAGGAACATCTCACTGCCATTCTGTCTGTGCAGAAGTAGGTGTTCCTTTTATCTTTTCCAACAACTGGTTAAATGGAGCTTCAGATTTATTAAGTACTCACTTGTCAGAAGTTGACATCATTGATGAAGTTCTCATGGAAGGCTTAGGAGTYGACTGAAGGGTTGAAAGCACAGCAGGAAAATATAGTTAAGACATGGTAATTCTCTTTGTTAACAGCATGATAAGGCATAGGGTTGAACGTGATTGGCATCTCCAGGTCAAACAATGAGGTATTGAATAGCCTTCGGTGCACGCATGCAGTTAGTCTTACACATTTCGTGTAGAGTCTTAACAGATTACCATTATGCATATATGACTGTAAATATTGTAGTAAAAGTTCCAGAATTCTTTGATGTTGCTTGGAAACAGTGTTTTACTATGCTGTTTTTCATGAAAATTCCTGAATACAGTCAGTTTTCATAGCCAGTAGTAAGTGCAGAAATTAAGTAGATCCAATATTTAATCAGCTCTTGCTAAATCTAAAATTTGCTTATTGAAATACAGTGCTTAAATATTCACACAAAAATGTTCCTGAACTGAAGAAAGTGTTTAAGTTATTCCAAAATTGTAAATTTTTATAGCAGTCTAGATTAAAAGCAAGGTTCAATAAAGGTCGTCTACTCTAACAAGCTAGAGACTGTGACATTTACATTTCAATTGTTTTGTCCTCCAAGTGAGGACAAAATTACAAGGAGGACATCCTCCTAATTCCTAGAATTAGGAATACAATTGAAAATTAATATATAGACTAGCAAGTATAAAAGTGTCTGAACATGAATGTGGACATCAGGAAGATATCTCTGTTTAATTTGGATCCTCTCCAGATGATATTTTCCTATTTTCTGCAACTGTACAGAAGAGAATAAAGTGTTAGTKTCTCCCTTTGCTGTAATGCACTAGTGATAAAAGCACTTTTCCAAGGATAAKATTTATTTTATTACTTAAAGGAAACAGTAGAAAGGGAATTCCCATATATCTCCCAACTTTTAAAAGATTCTTAATCAGAAAGTTATAAGATTACTGAGGTGAAAAAGATCACAGAGGGAAAAATCTGCACGTGTCCTTTCAAAGTGCTGTTGCTGTGTAGCCAAGAGTTAGGATTCATAGGACWAGAAAGTAGCAAGGAAGGAAACTAGCTAGATAATATACTTTAGTGCATACATCATTCATGCATGAGTTTTGGAAGCTTTCTTCTTTGGAATTTTATGCTAGAATGGATCTACTGATATGGAGTGGAATTGGAACTTAAGACATCCCTGCTAGGTGCTGACCCCATAAAGCTATGAAAGGTTSTTTTCTGTTCTCTTGTTTTGTTTTTTTTTTCCATTTTTTTTGACCCTTGATTTCTTTATGACAAAACATCAGAACATTAGCAGGAAAGATGGAGTTTATCTTTCCTCTGCAGGTCCTCCATTAGTAACACTGTAAGTATCCTTCTGTAGCATGTGAATTTGAACTCCTCTCGCTGGAATACAGAGTTTAGATTTTCTCCCTGGCTTAGAATATAAACCAGCAGATTTTATATAGAAAATARTACTATTACATTCATCTGTCTTCCATGACATCAGTCAGAAACTGCCTCAAGGAATAGGCCGTAGGGATAGAATGAGAATGTCTACTAGATGGCCTTAGAACGGAAGGCATGCTAAGAATTGTTCCTGGATTTCTAAAACCAAAGCAGATATTCAACCTGAGAGAGTCTTAGTTATGTGTAGAGCACAGCTTTCATCTCCCAGAAGTGTAATTCCTCAGAAGCAGAAAAACAGTTATTTGTATTGCAGCTCTGGATTTCCATTCTTCTGTTCCTCATTTAGGAGTCTACAGTCTGTATGTATTGGGATGAGTTCTCAATCTTTGTAGTTTAAACTCTTCTTTCAAGCCATTTTCAATAATGTGTGTTGTGAACGGCTTTCTTACCCTTTACCATTTGATAATAACTCATAGCAAGTGTTTCATTTTAACCATAATGTGATTTGTTTACATTCTGAAACTTGTGATTTGACATTATATTTATACTCATCCACACTATATAACTGAGACTACTTTTGTCATTTACCTTGTAGSTGTCAAAGTTTCTGATCTGATTTTGAGGCTATAGGAAATAATACAAAAAAGAAGTTGCATCTTTCTATTATAATAGCTAATTTATTGGAAAAAGCAGTGTGTTTGGGGRCAAGTAGATGTCAAGTTAAAGGAATGTTTTGATAAATGTGTATTGAAAAGTAGCACATATGTCTTGGAGGAACTGCTCCAGTTTAACAATAGCAATTGTGTACAATCTATAAGTATACTTCAGTGAACACTGTGAGACAATTTAAACTGTCAGTGCTCTGGAAGGCAATCCTATCTTCTTCCTCTCTCAGACTGTTTAGTACTACTGCCCCTTATTCTGTCCACATTTGTACAATGTTGGCTGATCAGAGAACTGATGCTGCTGAAAATACTCCAGCCTTTAAAGCTAACAGTGTTGAACTGCGGTCTTGGATTGAGGCAAGCAAAGCTTCTGCTTCAACGAGGTTCATCTGTTTTGCCCTTCTCCCTGTCCTGACTGCATTCTTCCATCTTGCCTTTTGCACTGACCTTGTTTTGTCTTGCAAATATAGAGGAAGTTGGATCAGCTGTAACAGCTCTTCAGTTAATATATGCAATGAGAAGGGAAGCAGGAAAATGTCAGCACAAGCTATGCGGGTGGGAATGTACCTCTTGGCAACATCGGGACTTAATTCATTTAAAACCACTTATGAAATTGGGTCCTAGCAGAGTAATTCCACAAGTATTTACAGCAGCATAAACTTGTACCACAATTAAAAGGTGTGGTTTTCATCCCTGGACATTTATTCTTCATGCAGTATGAACTTTTCTATGGCCTTCCAGTAGACTGGACTGGGGCCCTGGTTAAACCTAGATTAAAAGCAGCTCAGCATTTTTTATTTTTAATAGCAGTGCAGACTTGACATACACTTTAGGAACAGTGTAAGCTCACTAACGTTKTCACTGCTACAGCCCTGCCTGTTTCTGCTGCCTATTTGCACCTCCTCCTTTGTGCCAATACGCATTGATCCAGCTGGATTGATGAGACACTTCAGCTGCATTAGGTTCAAACATGAAAAGCTTCAATGCAAGGAGGTTTTTATTTCCCCTCATAAAGTTATGTTCCTTTCCAATTCCATACTTGTGTTTACTCTAATGACCTCTTTGATAGTATAATGTAAAAGCAGAATATACAGGAAAAATACTAATGCTTAAGACCATAGTGGTCTCAAAAAGCGTCTATTTCATATTATGTCTTCCAGCTGTAACTTGGATGGCTTAATCATATTACTCTTGTTATTTTAAAATAATTCTAGTCAGTGCTTTATTTTTGTGAATGTGGTGAAAGGTTAGTATTGTTCGTAGTTGCAGTGTGAAGATGAAAATACCTGTTTATTACGCTAAGCATGAAATCATGTTGCTTCATTTATGAAAATCTGTTACACATTTGAATCTCCAGTAAATCGTCTCTTTTATAATTCAGTTATATCACTTACAATAGATAATAAATAAATTATCGGCTAGATGCTGTTTCATGATTTGATTGACAATTCTTGTCTTAAATAATTTCATTTAATCCAGGTTATTTTACACAGAAAAAGACCTTGGAGGTTTTAAGTTTTGTATCTCGAGAAGGTAAATGTAAATTGATTTTAAAACATTATGACARTGCTTTTTCAAAACTCATCTACTAATCGCATTTTTACGAACTAATGAATAAAATATTCTAACTGGAGATGATTACAGAGATAGTTGTCAAATTCTGTCAATTCTTGCATTGGAATTAAACTATTTTAAACTTTGCAAACTGTTTACAGATTTCACACAGGTTAAAATCCTGCAGTGCTCTGAGTAAATGGGTATCTTCCTCTACTGTTTCTCTGAATGAAGAGGGTACTTTTCGGTTTTGAGATTTTTACTGCTAATATAGGAACTTGGAACAAATTATTAGACAATAGTTAATAACGGTAGTCTCTGAACAAGATTTTAAGCTGTCAACTTTCTGAGTAGGGAATTATCTAAAGTAAGCATTTCCCACGTGCAGGTGAGTACGCCGCTAGAGCCAACCAATTGAAAATGTGAAAGACATGAATTAGAAAGCATCTACCATAAACCCTTCTCAGCACTCAGTCTCCAGAACAGTTTCCAAAGAAATGGACACATATGTACATATTCTTTCTTTTAACTTGATATCTTTAATTTTGGTTAAGAAAAATCSTGTACTCTGTGTAGGCTTCAGCCTTTGTCTTAGTCTTCTCCCTGTTAGACTGGGGATGCTCTAGGGTGCTACCTGGCGTGAGTTCAATGAAGAACCATCAAGGCAGGGTTGTGGAGCTCATGTTCCAGGAAGAGAGGCTGAGGGGAACTGTATTTCAGCCTGGAAAAGAGAAAGATACCAGGATACTTCATGGTATTAGGTCCTAACAGACCTAGTGACCCAACAGCTCTGAGAAGGCTGTCATTCTATTCTGTCTAGTGATGGGAGGACAAGAAATGTGTGTTGAAACRAGGTGTTTGTGATGGTGAAAAGCTTTTTCACAATGAAGATAGTCAAGCAGTGCATCAGGTTTACCAGAGCTGTGCAGTCTCTTTGGAGATTTTCAGGACCCAAATGGAAAAAACCCTGAGCAACCTGTTCTGAGATAACCCTTGGAGAAAGAGGTTGAATTGGAAACTTCTTGAGGTAATTTTCAACCTGAATTTTCCCATGATTCTACTTCTTCCATAATATGATGATTTGTGGTCACTCCATGGCTTTGCTGCTGCTAATGTCAGACAAATTAGTGATGACTAATTGACTTTCTAGTTGGACAAAGAAAAAGGCATTTGAGGGTTTTTGCTTTAATAGATTTGCTGCTTTTCTGAAGATGTGGAGGGGATAGTAAGTACAACTCCCTTCTGACCCTCAGAAAAACTATGTAACACCATATTGTTCCAGTTATAGTAGTAAACTACATCATAAACCTAAGGTTGGCTTTCTGAATACAATTGAGTAAGCCTGCATCAGTGCTTGGTAGCAGCAACACGTGCTTATTAGCTGAGATCAGCTGCAGCTAATTCTTCTTATGTGGTCTGCTGCAAATATGCAGCAAGTGCTGCTGCCAAGTATGCAGTGAATGCTTAAAGGAACTGGAGCAGCTGGCCATGTCTGTAGCTGTCAACTTCTGGATGCTGTCCCTTGTCTCAGTCTCCTCTTGTCACTGCTATAACTTAAATAACATCAGAAGCTCTAAGTGGGTGAGGGAGACAAGAGGTGTAGTACAGTGGTATTTGCACTAGGAAAAGGAGTGGGAAAACAGAAAAGGAACTGAATGTGACTCCCTAAAGTGGGAACTTGGGTGATCACTAACCCAGTGTGATTTTTTCCTATCACCGTGCTTCCCAGACTTTGCAGGCAGAGAGTGCTGGAGTCTGTACTATGGAAATGGAAGTTTTCCTTCTCTTCATAACTGATACTTCAGTTAACATATAAGCTTAGACTATGTTTTACTGAAATTACCTGGTGAGGCTTTGAAGGGGTCAGAGAGGTTTMATTTCTTTCATGAAGTTTTCTCAAAATTCTTTTGAAATGGCAGTTATTGTGAAGCCAAAAAAAATTGTAGCCAACAATACAATAGGTATATTGACAATGCCATAGAAAAACTACTGTGAAATACTGACTGGTTCCTCCTAGCAGGAGTTGATTCTTTTATATACTTGACATCCATATAAGCAGTTTGGCATAGCTTTTCATTTTCATAGCATAGTTAAATAATTTTACTGGAAAATTTACTGCTCTCTGATAACTTCCTTTCTTAGATAAAGTACATGTCAGATAAGATGGAATTATAAAGTCCTGAATGGCGTCACAGTGTACTGAAGGCTGAATTATGGGAGTCTGGTGTTTAATAGTTGCGCTCTGACTCTGTTACAAATACAATGTTTATTATAGTTGCAAATTTTGGTCTCTGGTGGGTGTATGTTGAGGGGATGTCTGCACAAAAAAGGAATTTCTCCTAAGTGCAATGTAATTCTAGAGTCAAACTTTCTGTGGAATTTCTTTTGGGCCTCTTGCCTGATAAACCAGGATTCTGACATGATAATAAAATTCTGATGTGATAATAATAGGATGGTAAACATATAATTTAGTTTTTCGTACATTTGCGATGGTATCTGTTAATGTATGTTGAGCAGTTTTCATGCATGTGTTTGAAAGAAAGATTTTTCTTTTTGAAAAATCCCTCTTCACCCATGTTTCTGTAAAGGATGAYGTCAAGATCTTCGTAACAAGAGTAAATACTGATTTGCTTTCAGTTTCAGAATAGAAATATGTCATTAGCCTTACTAGGATCCAGACTAGTTTTGTTTGGTGGGGTTTGTTGGTTAGTTGGATTTTTTGTGTGAAAGAAAGACTTTTTAAACAAGGGTATACTGCAGTAAGTACGAAAGTTCTGCACAGTGTGTGACAAAGTTAAAACATAAAACACACCACAGAAATGTCTGTGCRGTGAGARCTCTTGAGTGCCTTGAAGCAAGTATGACATACTGTTAACTTCCTGTGTGACAAACAGTTGGAGGAAGAATAAGTCTTTAAAGTTATGTTTTGATGCCTATTTCCTTGGTAGTAAGCATATTACTGAAAGTGTTTTGTGTGGTTAGGCAATACATAGTATTCTGCATGGAAACTGATGTAAATCCAAATCAAAGGGTACAATATTTTCTTGCCTGCTTTACATGCTTAAGACATCCATTGGTTTTGCCATTATCGCATGAGCATTTTTAATAATTTTTGTCTTGYTCTGCATTTCATTATAATATGAAAGAAAGGACTACTTCTACCTAAGCTGTTTGGACTTACTACAAGTTCTTGAAAATATCTGTAGGTATTAGGTCTTCTAAATTTAGTAGATCTTTCATTTTTCGGTAATTGTTCAGATAGGATTTCTTTTCTGTTATTTCCATGTAAGATTTGTCTTAATGACAGCTGTATTATTAAGCACATGATTTACAGAATGAAATATTATTTCCTGAATATTTTTTTTTAGTTTAAGTGAGCGAGCGAGGAAAGCCCCATGCAAAGAGAATTTCTCCAAGGGAGTGAGTGTGCAAGGGCTTGTGCAAGGAGCATCCCTGATGAAGAGTTAGGGTGCAAGAATCTGTGCAAGACTGGGATTGTTCAAGATCATGCATGTGAGGCTGGTGCATACCCCTATGCACACTCCCACTCCCGGATGCTCCACTGAGTGTGGCCACCACAGACCCCTTTTTAGAATGGTGTTTTAGAGGTGTTCTAAAAATCCGAAAGCTTTGCATTTAGTTTTCTCTCCTTACAAGTCTCGGTTCCTACAATTAGGGGATATACTTTATGATCCAATTAGGGGACATACTTTATGATCCACCTTTTCTGTTTCAAGACTAATAATTGTATAGTTATTAGAAAAGACTGRTGGTCTACATTTAAATCTTTAGAAAAAATAAGTTATGCCGTGGCTTTTTTTACTGTCTTATTGCTGATGTTTTAATGTGACATTAGTGTTTTGTATTGGATATGTTCTCAGCTAAAACAATTTAGGCCAAGGTCCATGCATACTTTTACTGACATTGGTAGCCAGAATTTGATAAACCTTTTTTTTTTTYCCACAGAAGTTCAAAAATTACATTCTCACTTCCCAAAGCAGGTCTGTTGATCTCTCTCTTTCTGCACACTTACCTGCTGCTCGTGCTCACTTTTTCTCTGTCTTTATTTACTTCTACTCCAGATGTATTATTTTTTCATATCAGTGGATTTCCTTTGCAGTGATGTTCATCAGGTGGATTTTTGGGGGGAGGGCAGTTCCACATGGCAAGAAACCTTTTAGAGAATATAAAGCTTATACCCAGACCTTATTAGAACCCTATGTATTAATTTTTACTGTAAAAAAAAAATCTCAAAGGAATGGGCTCATTATATTTTTAAATTGCAGTTTTGTAAGGCATGACTGGAAAATATTTTTCACAGGAAGTATACATGTATTAGCTGATTTTTAAATATTTTTTATACAGTGTTTGACTAACTGTCTCATGCCCTTCTAATTTGTGTGTCCTTCATTTAATTCGTCAGATTTTATATTAATAGTTAAAGGTCAGAGGAACAATAACTGCAACTTGATTTGMTCTCCTTTGTAATAAAGTCCGTCAAACTCAGAAAGTGATTTCTGTGTGAAATGTGTAACTTCTGGTTGAGCTAGAAGATATGCTGGATTTTTTTAGAAAGTAACGAAAGGTAATGGTGGTGTCTGAGTCTGTTTTATCTCTAAATTATGCCAATGCTTAACTTAACCAATGCAGTGCTATTAGGAATTTGCAGTCCATACCTACATAAAATTATCACAAAATAGTCAGATTTCACTGTGCAAATATTTTAGAGTGAGAAAATTATTTACAGAGAGATACTATCTTTAAAAATCCACAAAAGTAAAGTTTTAGCATGCTTCAGACTTCTTCTTAAAATCTGTTTAAGTCATCATTATTTTATGAGCTTCTAGTATGCCTTTGGACATATTCAAGATGTATTACAATATTATTATTCAGGACAACAGTCAAATTTTTTTATTTGATAACTTCTGAAGGCTTTTGGTCATCCAAATGTTCATCCAGTATGAAGAATTCAGACAGTGCACTAAAATTGTATAACATCCATCACTTAAAAAAGTAAAATAAGTTCCAATGTATCAATAAGACATCAATGAGTTATGCATTTAAGATTGCAAGAGATTTCACAAACTATTCTGTCTACTGTTATCTGACAATCTTTATAAGAGGAATGTTAACTGTGTGTCAGCCATTGACAATACTGTACCTGTCAATTGTATACAACGCTCAGACCTTTSGTTGCAGATTTTATCGAAGAAATTACTGGGGTTTAACACATTTGGTTTTGTTTGGATTGTCATTTTTCCTTTTCCCTGTCACCAATTAAAACTGAAATATTTTTCAGCTTAAGTGAGAAGACAAATGACCCTTTAGTCGCAATAGAACAATTCTGCCTCTATTGAACAATGTTCCATTAGACAGTAATAACAAAGTGTATATTGGATGRAAATATTAAAATATATTTGCAGAGGTAATTAAAAATTGCCATTAACGAATCAGTTAACTCTAGATTTTTTCCCGCATTTGATATTCCTTAAATTGTTCTTTATTGTCGTTTGGTAGGATTTAGGTGATTATTCTCCATATTTTATCCTATTTATTCTTTTGCTTCTGGCAAGTTTGAGCTCTTGTTCTTTTATAATATTAAATATTCTTCCATTTTATTAAGTTTTAAATAAATCTCTTTTAAGATTGATAACRAAAACACTTGCCTAAGGGCGTTTGGCACCAATGTTTAGCCAACAACCGGGATAAACGTTTCCGAGCAAAATGTCTGTTCTGACCGCCATTACAGTTCCTCTGAAAGCAGCTTGAGCTGGGATATGCATATGACCTTTTCTGCTTGAAGTCACCGTTTGGAGTTCATACTTTAGAGAGGTTAAATGCAAGTCAGCTGACTCCTAACTGAGTCAGACTGGACTCAGTAGACTGGAGGTAGGCTCCCTTGTGKTAGAAGTTCTTTTGAAGCCTTCACTGTGTTCTTAACACAGGAATTAATAAAATCAGCACCTCTTGTGTTTGTGTTCTAACTCCTGAATAAATATGCAAAAGATGGCAACATTATTTAAGGGGACCTTCCTGCAAGCAGGTTTTAGTCTTCAGAAAATAATTTCATTGTGTGGATTTTCAGTAGTCTGATATATCACTTTTATAGTCTTGATTCATGTGTCTGAACTCCAAAGAGGAATGGAAATTCATATACATCCCTGTATTCAGTGTTCTGTAGGTATTCAACATGTCTTCCAGCATTTAAACTTGCTGAAGTGTCTCATTCCCTTCACCAACACTGAAGGAGCCTGGGTCCAAAGCCTGATTTAGGCTCTTTGAATTCACCCTGACAGTGGGGGCTGGTGTTTAAACAGACCTTAGGTTTGAACCATGGATAATTCAAYGGGCCAAAAGCTTTTCATTAGGCATCTAGAAAATGCTATAATGTAAATATTGGTTATTACCTAGTGGGAGTTTTTAAAAAATTCCACTTAGTGTAATATGCTCATTATATGAGGGGATCCTGTAATTCTCTGTAGTCTCTAGTACTGTTTCCTTTAGCCTATATTTTTAGGTTTCTTTATACTTTCTTTTTCCAGTCTATTTCCCTGGTTTTTTAATTATCTAATTGACAGCTTTAGATGTATATTAACTTTACTTCAGGGTCCTGTAGACTGACTCTAAGAGACAGAGTAGTTCACAAGGTATCCATTGAAGGAGCTATTACGGCGTCTTGTTTTCTTGCAAGTTACAAACTGTCTGATCAAAATGATCATTTTGGATCATGTTTTTCCAAAGAAAGGAAATAAGATGTGTTTTTAGGGGACATCTTCATAAATCTTGTCATGGTTCTTGTGTTTTCAAAAGGACTCTCTAGAGCTGTGTAAAATTTGCAGTCTAACCACGGAAGATTATGGTATTATATGAGAAAGCCACAAAGTGAAAATAACCCACTGCACTAGGTACCAAGCATTCAAACTAACAAAGCCTGATATCCTGCAGGTTTTTTTTGTTTTCTGATTGATRAGTATAAAAATTAAACTTTTTAATACAATATTTGGTGTCTAATAACATGAGAAACCAGCCTCTTGATTGGAGCACCTGTCTCTGTTCTCCGTTATTTCCAAAAAACATGAAGGCAGCTGTTTATGCTTGAAACTGCCTTTTCCTCAAATTCAGTTGAAAATGACCAACAGATGCACATTCTTTAGGAATGAAGGCAGGCAAGTGTACACACAGCATGGACGTAGAAGCCTTGTTTCCTTATGAAGGTGTTTGAGAAAGGGTACCCATATGCATTCATTCCATTCACCAGGAAAAAAAATGGGATTACAAAGGAACAAAATGAAATGGAGCTATTGCAATATCACAAGTGAATCAGGTAAGCAAGAAAAAGATTGAGTTCCTTTCAATCAGAAGCCATTGCTTGAAGATGAACACTTAATAACTGAATTACATAATTTTATTGTGAAAATGAACAGTCCGTCTTAGAGCCCGGACTTCAGTGTTGGAATTACAAGAACATTAGCGACTTCTGTGGTTTTCCAGTGAAGTGACTGGTACCAAAAAAGTTGACAACAGAGCAACACAATAGAGAATTTTTTGTAGAATCGGAATATCTGAAGCAGATCCTTTTTGAACTTCATTAGAAAGTAGAAGTMATTTTCCTGTAGTGACAGAGGACAAACCTCTGACTTCCTCTCTGGCTGCCATGTTTAGCCTGTAGGTGTTATTTGATACAACTAAAGGTCAAGAATCTGTCGCTAAGTTTTGTAGTTAACCAGTATTGTTGTTTCATAGGTCCTATTGTTTAACCTCCTGATTTTAACGTTCTAGAAACATGAATTCAATCAAAAGCACGTAAGGCAGGCAAGAAATATTTCTCAACACTTACTAGCTATTTTCTGATACACCGTTTAAACACAGGAAGGTAGTAATCATGGTAACCCTTCTAGTTTGCAGAGACTACAGCTGCAGAGCTACCAGTAAGACTAGACATTGTAATGTATATTGAAGATTTTATTATATAAAAGATTTCTGTAGTATTAATGAAAAACAGCCTTGTGACAATAACTTCTTATAAATAAAATAGAATTAAGTGGTAGATAAAAGGCATAATAATTGGAACAATTGTTTTGTATAAGCCAAATATCTGTGTTCATGTTTGAGAAAAAGACAAAAATAATTTTATCAATGCTTATCAATATAAAATATGGGTTTGTAATTTATGTTTATTATGAGTAAACCTGAGATTAAGGTGGGTTTGCTACTTATTTAAGTGAAGGACAATTAATAACATGGAAATACCACTTAATTTCCCAGATCTCATTTACCATATTGTATTTTGGGAGGGGTAATAAAAGGAATTCTTCCAAGGATAGGCATTTTATGGAAAATTATCATCAGAAAACTTACTTTGTTTTAGAAATAAAATAGCATGCATTAGAGAAGTAAGATTCTATCATGAGATAATAAATTCTTAGCACATTGATAAAAATCCATTTTGCATTAAAAAAACCAAAACCAAACATTTATTTAGTGATGTGTGAGTTGAGTTAATAGACTGGGACTTAAGTATTGGATACTTTTTTCGCTATAAGCCTTGTATTTATACTGGKTTTTTTTTCCAAACAATATGATTTGCTGTACATGTGCCGCAACCAAAATTCAGCTATTAAAATATAACTTCTTAACCTGAGAAAAATCGTGCTTTTGCTAAAGACATGAGTAGGCAAAGTTTTGATATTTTTAGAATTTGTATACAAAAACCTTAATGGAATGCAAAAAAGACAAGTGTTCCTATTTTCACTTCACAAATGAGGAGGATTTTTAAAGATTTAAATAATCCTTTTAAGAAGAATTTCTGTTTAGTTGTCTAAAGCTAAAATATATATGCTAATGCTTTAAACTCCAAATTTTTGAAGTATGATATAAAAATCTTGAGAATGACAGACCTAATTGAATTTTTTGAGTCAGCCATGTTATCCTCAGCTACCGTTGTTTGCATTACACATTGAAAGTGAACATGTAGATAATAACCTCAATGTCCACCTGGAAAACAGGAAAACAAAGATGGTGGCTGTGTGTATGTGTGGCTGGCTGATGGCACTGTTTGTGGATTGGTGCTCAGTGGATAAGCAGGAGGGCTTAAGTAATTTAGCTTTGGCCAGCTCTTCAGTCTTGCATTCAGAGTGTACTGGTGTTCCTGAGAAACAATGTCCCTTTCTAGCACAGCCACAAGTAAGACATGCGTGTACCTCATCAAACCTCTCAGTAGTTTTTAGCCCTCAATGTCTTTTGTCTGTTTACACAATACCACAACTTTTGTCTTTCATTCCAGGCATTTTTTAGCAGTTTTTTTTTCACAAGTCCATCTGTGTTTCCAAGAATGAAATAAAATTAGGAATGTGATAGCTTCTGTTGCCACTGAAGAAGTGTGTTGTCTCAAGACCTCTCATAAAGTTTTGTGTTAAATGAAACAAGAGGTAGAACCAGTCCTCATAGCATTACGCAAATAAAAGCTTTCAGGGCTGGAAAGAAACCACCCATCAGAATTGTCTTGAAATCTGACTGATAAGAGTTGACCTATCCAGTTCAGGGTGACTGACTCAATTCTGCTAGTCTCCCAGGCAAGTCAGCAGCACATGATGATCTTCAGTGTCAAACACTGCTGATAGGTTTAATGAAGTAAGCATGGATATCTTCCTCTGAGCTGTGCCAGGGAGGAAATTGTTCGCAAGCAAGACTAATGCACTCTGAAAGCTGTTGCAAAGTTTGAAAGCCTGACTGCCCTGATTTAGGTTCTTGGCAGAGAAGTCAGATTCTGTAGGAGAGTATGTTGTTTGGTTGGGTGTTTTTAATTATTATTTGATCATTTTTCCAAAAAACAAAAAGCTGGACAGAACATTTGGACTAAAAGGATTTTTGCAGCCTGGGCATTTACACTTCATTTTTCATGTTAGTTTAAAAACTGTGATTTATGTTCAGATTACACTGGGATGATCAGGACTTTGCCCAGCTGGGTTTTGATTGTCTTCGAAGATGGAGATCCTACATCATCTTTGGATAACCTGTTCCAATGACTACCTTCATTGTGAAAAAGGTTTTTCTACGGTCAAGTCAGAACTCCCTTTATTGCAATTTGTGACCATTGCCTCTTCTTTTCTTGTTATGCATCACTGCAAAGAGCTTGACTCATATCTCCTGTGCTCTCATGCTTGTAACTGAAGGCAGCTATGAGATGCCTGTTCAGATTCCTCTTCTTAAGGCTGAACAGTTTCCCTCATCCTCCCCTCATATGTCATGTACTCCAGTCCTCTTTTCATACTGGTGGCCTTCAGCAGCCTTGTTTTAATATATCAATGTCTTTATTGTACTGGGTGGTCTGAATTGTGACCTTATTCTCAAATACAGTCTCACAAACATCAAATGAAGGGGAATGTTAAATTCCCTCAACACTCTTGATGTATTCCAGAAAGTAGTTACCTCATCTTTGCCACAAGGGTACACAAATGTTCCACTTATTGTTCACAGAGATCCCCAAGATCTTTCCTGCAAAGCTGCGTTCTGCAGTCAGTACCTGGCCTGTTCCAGTGCAGAACTTTGCATTTGCTGTTACTGAACCTTGTGAAATTCCTGTCAACCCATTTTGCCGGCCTGTCAAGATGTTTCCGAATGCCTTCCTCCAAATTTGATGTAGACTGCTGAGTGGCATTAAATGCCACATATCACATTTATGAGTGTCTCCATCTCATTAAGATCGTGGGACAGTGGATGAACTAATTTCTAMTTCAGCTCCCTGCTCCTTGAGAATGACAGTCAACTGACATAACTCTTTTATACTCTATAATTTTAAAATTTAATTCTCCACCATTTCTTGAAGGGATTCATTGCATATCTTACCCCACTGTGATGAATATAAAGACTATAAATCTGATTTTTTTATACCACTAGTATTGTTCTATAATGAGTGTATCTATATCTATCATTCTCTCTGATGGCCTGCAGACCTTGCTATATTTACTACATAAAATTTGAGTTAAAAAAAAGGTTGGTTGGTAACCAGCATTAATTCTGTAACTAGCCTAAGTGAAGACTTATTTACTCACTCTTTACTTTCTTCTGTCATAACAGCCTTTCTGTTAGAGTGTTCTAATTATCTCTTTTGATGACATCTAAAGGGCAGTCTAAAATATCCAGTCTTTTGCATAGCACTTAGCCACAGTGTAATCATATTAGCACTCTTTCATTGCCATTTCAGTGGTTATAGTAGGATGGTGACAGTGTATAGTTGTAAAAACTAACCTCTGTATGATTGTAGCATAGTTAGTAGACAGTCTGCTATGTGAGTAGACATTTGGCTTGCTTTTGACCAACAGGACTGCGGTTACAAGTGATCAGAGGTATAATTGAGCAACAAATTACAGTGAATGTGAATTAAACAAAGCATCCCTAGGGCTACATGGCAGAAGTCAAGTGTTACTAATTCTCTGAGTTATTACCTCATAATGACTAGCATCCTGAAGATGTTTTTTTCTGTTACAAAATTCTTGCAGAGTGAGTGAGTTCWATGAAATACTGAATAACGTTTTTCACAATGTGTGATTCATACTGAGAACTTTACCTCTGGTAATCAGATCACATTGCGCAACGTAAATGTGTATGTGGTAGAATCAGGCTGAATTCAGGAGAAAATAACATTTTAACTTAATTTGAACTAGTATTTAGAAAAAAATCATCAAGCAACTTCCCTGCATGTACTTAGTGGATCACATATTGCAGGCTTCTGGAGCTGTGTGGCTGTCATAAATCATTCAGTAAAGGGAGAGGCCAATGGTGAATAATTTTCAGTTTTAGCATTTCTCCAAAACACTAGTTTTTATTAAAAAATGTACTGTTATGTTCAAATTTCTAATGCAATTTGAAACTTATCTCCCAGGCAGTAAAATATTAATGATTAAAAACTGTAGTTTGCAGTTTCTGTGATAAAATATGATTGCATTTAACCAGATATATAGCTAGGGATCCATTGCACTGCTCTTTAGGTTAATTTATAAGAATTATCTTTAAAAACCTGAAAATAGTTAAACAAAATCAAAGGCTTTCAAGTACTGTACATTGACTGAAATTAAGTATTTTACTTGTTCTTGAAATTCATTGTACTTTACCAACATATTTATCCAGGCAACTGGAAAGTATCCCATTTGATGTAAAAATGAAAGTTTTGCTGGCTTTTTCAGTTTTTAGCTTGTCTGTGAATAATGATTCCATACTCTCAATTGTAATGGTGGCTTGTGTGGTAGCTCAGATCAACCTAACTCAGCAAACAGTAATCATATATAAAAAACTTTCTCTGACTGTTGTGGATAAGGTAAAATGTAAATAAGGGTGAAAAAGCCTAATATTCTATGAGAAAATGTTAGGATGTCAGCTTCTCTCTGTGTTTTCTTCAAATGTTGTCAAGGAATGAGGTCTTTTCTGCAAATCGTAAAAATGGTTTGTTTTTGTTGGGTTGTTTTTTTTAATCAGCACATTAAACAAAAACGTATCCTTTTCATCAGAATGTATAATTTACTTATATTCAGTGTAGCCTATGAATAAGTAATATATTTACTATAATGCCCTTATAGTAACATTTGCTTGAGTGTGCTACTAAGTGCTGTGATAGCCCTTCTGCTCGCAGTGGAGGATGTTCACAGCAGAGATCTATAGATTTTTAACGTGTCTAGTTACATTTATTACTATGTATGTATATATATTACTGAATTGTAAATACGTGTAGTTACACAGTTAATTGATACAGACACCTGTACAGATATAAATAACTTTGTGTTCTTGTATTTTCACAAAGAGATAGGTATATTCACAGGTACGTTATTGGATGTATTTCTCAAATTCTGTTTTCATACCTTTTGGATACATCATAATTTTAAAAAAACCCACAATATAAGGCATTTTCATGGACATGGATGAGAAAATGTGTATGCAATATTGAAACAAATTTATCATTATTTTTTACCATGAAGACATAACTATTTTATATGGATATGCAGAGATAATTTGTAAGTATTTTTAAAGAGCTTAACCTTTTAGCCTAGAATTAGTATGAGAAAATTTAGCCCAAAGATTGCTTTTCCCAGTTACCAATTTTTGAAAGTGGGAGTTCATATTGGAAGTATTTCTTGTGCTCCCTTCCCTTGCAGCCTTCGTAGCATAGCTTGGTAGTGAATAGGGGTGTTCCTAGGAACCCTAATACTTAGATGGCATAACTTTTTCCATTTTACTGGATTCTTACATTCTTTTCTTTGAGGAGAAATTTACACACATTTATGTCACATTTACAGTGTTTGCAGCAGTTCTTTAATTTGGTGTAAATAAACCCTATAGGCTATAGCGTGTGTTTCGTAACACGAAATTGTCTTCAGCTTTTGCTGATATATAAACTTGAATTTTGGGATTTCCTTTCTTACTTGCAGAATAACTGGCCAACTACCAGAATAATTCTGCATCACAATTTGGAGTCAGACAGACCCTTCAGCCAAAGTAAATGCTCAAGAGCTCTCTCAACTTCTGTATGTTGGAAGGGGTGGCACTGGATCCGAAAAAAACCCAGGCTGTCCTGTTTTCAGAACTTTGCTTTCTCCTACCCCTGACAAAACTGCAGAATGTCTTCAGAAGACATAAAGCTTGGTTTTCATTCCCAGTAAATGTTTCCCTTTGTCCAAGGCATTTGGTTCTGGCATACAGTTTCCCTTCTTTTTTTCCTCCTTCTCTGCCCCTGACACAAGCACTACATGGACATGAAGGTATCTTATTAGTCCAATAAAAACAATGAGAGGTAGAGTAAAAAAAGAGACTGGAGTGAGTTAATCCATTTGCCAAAGGTGGAATTGTTTGTTTGCTTGTTCCTTTAAAAAAGCACATAGGAACAAATACTATATTAGCTGTAAAGCATACCAAAATTAGGAAATGCCAGATTCTACGTTGCCTGTGGTATCTTAATTACTGCTTCTTTGCGTCTTCATAGTGCGCTGTAATTTTTAATAATGTTATAGTAATTTTATTATTTAGTCCTCAGGATAAACTCAGAAGAGTCAGAAATGAGATTGCATGCACACCGTTAAATCTGCTGGGTTTAGATTACTGCTTTATTTTGCAACATTAAAATCTTTTGCTCAATCACTGTATGTAGACAAATGTGATGAAATCTAATCACCAAATACCTGGGAAAATTATACTTTAGAAATATATAGTATGTTAGATGCATTTTATTTCAATTATTTAAAGAAATTACTGTTCAAGAATGCTAAAATGTCTTTGATCATAAAATGCTGTTGATAACCAATAGTATAGTGTATGTCTAACTTTACTATCGTTGTGTCCATGCATGCAATGAAGACAAGAATATCTAGTTGTAAAATTCTAATATGCTAAGTGCTATGAACTAAAGAAAATCCAGATAGCATAGTAGAATTCCTTTTATATAAAACTGATTTAACTCTAACTCATTATGGTGATGACTACCCTTATATTTACATCCTTTACTGTGTGCAAATTAGAGTTATAATTAGCACATGATCATAGTTATCAAATTTGAACGTTCATTCCATCAAAGCTTGCAGACTTCTTCAGAGCATAAAGATTTTTTCATTTTGTATAATTATCTTTGTGATTCGTGCTRTTTTCACAGTAAATTCTCCTGGCTAATCCTGTTCACATATCATGTTCTATTTTTGTTCAATAGATCTAAAGAGGCAAACTGAGAAGTAAGAGAAAAGCTTCTGTGAGTTACTTGTCCTTTTTTATGACTCAAGCCCTTCTGACAGTTTTTAATATTGTAGCATTTTCGGTCTGCCTCTTCAGTTTGCTGGATGTTTGACTTCCATCTTACTCTGTCTGCAAAAGGGACTTCCTTTAGCACATATTTAAAGAATATGACCTCCTTCCTAGCTTATGCTCTCTTAAATACTTCCAAATTACTTTTTTGTTTTTGCACCGTTCTTTCCACAAAAATGTTTTCTGTGTTTTTAAACGTAGTTTCTAAAGGGGGAGAGACAAAGCTGAAGAAACTATGAGCAAGGCAAGGTCGTAAGAAATGTTGAAGGAGCTGAGACTATTGTGGTGTTGGGTACTATGGAGAATACAAAACAGTAGGAAACTCCAGTTAGGAATTCTGTCTGTCCTTAGAACAATTTGTTTTGCCATATTGCCACTGTAAAATTGTTTAAACTTGCCCTTAAAAGGACTCTGTAACCTGCCAAAGGGCTAACTAAACAGGAAAACTAGGGTGCTGATGCTTTTTCTGTGGTTAAAATACAGAGCTGTAAGATTGCTCACCAAATTTGTTAAGGCTAAAGTGTATTTAACTGTTTAAAATGCATTTGTTTTTTAAGCTGTACCCATAAGTAATGCACACAAGATGCATTTGTACTTTACTCCTTACTGTACTCTTTTTATATCCATCAAGTAATTAGTGTTACAATCAAACGAGTTTTATTCTTCTGTTGCTTCTCTGTAAATGGAAAACTATTTGATGTATATTTATATTACAGCTTGAGTGAGAAAAAGCAGTTGTTGGAATCTTCACTTACAAAATTAAATCGTGGGTTTTATAACGATTTTTGAAAATCTGATATGCAGTCTATATGCTGAGAATTCATGGGGTCTTAAAAATAGTTATGAAGAATTCTTACATGAACTTTTGATTGACTGAATTGCTAACTAAATGGTTAAATAAATTTTCTCTAAAAATATTTCTTCTAAATAGAGGCAACTGAAATGAAACATAAGCAATAACATTTCTTCTTCGAAAAGCTGTGTTACTTTTTGAAAAACTGAACCTTGACTAAACTTTCATTAGTTATATCTTTATCCTCGAAATGTAGACTATCGCAGTTTTGCTCAATTTATTTTGAGAATTCTAACTTCAACTTTTATTTTTCACCTCATCAGACACATTGGTATGTTTTAATTAAAAGAAAAATTGTCACTGTCTGAAGCTAGTGTTCTAAGATTTGTTAAGAGCTCTAAATAGTTTATTTTTATATATGTATAAATATATACATGTATATATACACACACACGTGTGTGTGCGTGTGTGTGTGTGTGTGTGTGTGTGTTTGAGTTTAGGGAGGATTATTCGTATGATAACAACTAAATCCTCACAAGAACCCCAATGTTAGATTGCTTTCCACTGTTTAGAGCTGACAAGAATTGGGAGGTTTCAGAACCAGCTATAATGTGAAAAAGCAATGAACTTGTTCATATGTATCTGGAAATAAGCTGGATTTTTTTTTTTAATCTGAACAATGTCCTTTCATTTTTCACCCTCATTTCTTTAAATTAAGATGTTACCACATAAATGACTACCATAAAGGAACATAATTCAGCAGAATATTTCTATAGTTTTTAATTCAATTTGATGTTTTTATAGTAAGATACAAATTAAGTATATATACCTGATTTTCCCTGAAGAAGGCAACCGTGCACATTTCTGTGTTTGACTACATGGTATTGCCTTAATTTATAAAGGTTACAAAAGTTAACAACATGCACAAGAACAACTATGCAACTCAAGGATTGAAACATATGACTGGCTCTGGTTTTGAATCACTGGCTTGGTTATACTATTGCTTTGCTAAGTAAGAATAATTATTATTAAGAAAAATGAAATGTTTTTCTGGTATTTCACTGTCTCTAAAAGATTCAAAAGAAATCTTGACAAACATCCTTAAATTAAAATTTTTCACTTTCATGAATACTTGGTATCTTGAGGGTGCTAAACAACTGACTGTCGAATTGACTGGCTTTTTCCTCTGATATAACATTCTTAGGTGTTGAGTCAGAAAAAATAAGGATTATTACATTCATTCTGAATTTTGCTACTTCTCATATCTCAGTGTAGCTATCCACTTAGCGGTCCATGAGAAAGAATGAACTTCAGTTACCCTGTAGATGTAATTTCAACTGCTGTTTTATAGCAATTCTTCAAATAGTCATCCAGACAAATCTGTTCTTGAGAGCTTCTTGAAGGCTAATTATATATCCTATACTGATATGCATGTTACACCAATGAAAAAATTGTAAATCAGGACATAATTATGAAGTTTAGTAGATCTAAAAAAGCATGAAGTGGAAAATCGAGGATTTTTTTCCTAATGCAGTTAGCATTCTGCTTAAAGTTCTGTGATTAGCTTAACTGGGATAACCCTGGTAGAGATTTATGCAAACCTATGAAAGACTAATGCTGATTTCTATAGATTTTTGTATTTGGTAAGCTGCCATAAAGTACACAATTCACTAAAACACTTCCTGTTAATTTGGTGTGGCATGACATGACTTATTCTCACAGATAAAATGCCATTGTAATCATATGTTACTGAGATTTATTCTTTCCAATCCAGGCACAAGAGGAATATAACTGATGGGCACTTTTCCAACAATAAAGCCCTGGTCTTGAGTCTGGTTTACCCTGTGATGATGGTGTATAACATTTCTCTTTCAAAACCCCTGTGGTTTTGCATTGCCTCTTGAGCCTGGTACCAGCTGTTTGATTAGGCATTGAATCATCAAGAGGCTTTGCAAATCCCAATAATGGGTGTGGAATGCAGTCCTGAATTTTAGACTCTTGTTCCCCAAGGAGGAACATGGAATCCACAGCTTAGTCACTAAGCTCCCTATATAGCATCTTGAGGATAACTGCCATAAAAAAGATGAAACTTCTGTTTTGAATAGGTGCCTCTTTGCAATAGGAAATGTGGAACATATGGTGTCATACAGTATCACATCAACTTATACTTGTCATCTTTGGCTTGGAAGTGCAGAAAGGTACCCTCATTCATTTGAAGTTAAAAGATTGAAGGGTTTTTTTTCAAAGAATAATCCGTTATAAGTATTCTCCGAACAAATGAAGTCAGGACTTGCTCCTGTGCCAGTGCTACAGCTGCCATTCTCTATATAACAAACTAGTCTTTAGAAGCTTTTGGCTAACAAGAGAAAAGTCTGGATTTGATTCTCTGAGGCAGAAGAGATTCAGGTTCACTTCTCACAAGAGCCTCCGTATGTACATATATATCCTTAACCTTTTCCATTGYTTTCATGTCAAACGGGAAAGTGACGACAATGAAGATTTCAGCTTTTGCATTTGGGAGGAGCTGTTTTAGCACAATAAATTGGCAGAMGTGTAACTCCTCTTTTCCCTGAATATGAATATAATTTTTTCATTACTTAGGGCATGAAAACAGTTTAGCATAGCCAGATCTAAGGCAAGAAAAGAAAAGGAAACATTGCAGCAAGAATAAGGCTGTTGTGGCCCTGCAGCTTCGAACATGTTAAAATACAATTTAGTTAAAAGAGTAGTGACATCCTGAAATGGATGCGAACAAATTTACTTACTATATTACTTGAACTTATTTGAAAGTAAGTTTCTTTTATCTCTTCTCAAGGCAGTGTTAGCATTCATTTCCCCCTCAGTGAAATGTAAACTTATAATTGCTGGTTGAAAAAGGAGGCTAAATTATTACAACAGGTTTGCTATGGTATTTTCAGCCCCAAAGAACAGTATTTTATCATGCTCACTTTGTTAGATACTTAACACTGCAAGACAAAATGTCAAAATATAATTTAAGTACAGTGTACATTTTTATTGGGCTTTTTTGAAAATATACTGATAAACAATTTTCACAGCGCAATTGTGAACACTTACATTATCTGTTATTAAAATAAATTATGATAGTGTTTTATGTTGATTGCAAACAGAAATGTTATTGAGAATATGTACTCTTTTAGAGCTTTGTTGGACGAGTCATCTCAGAAGAGTCAGCAGTGACTACTGTACTGCATTTGCCATGTCATTTATTTTTATGAATTTCAAGTACATATTTGAAAGTAGTTTAATAAAGTTTTTGCAGTAGAAATATGCAATATGATGCTAAAAGCATCATAATTCTTTTTTTTTTWAATGTGACCATTGTGACAACCTGAACAGCATGCTCTGTATAAGGTAGATTTTAAATGTTACTACAGCTATGTAAGCCAAGTAAGGAAATCTGCAAATTAGAGTAGAAAGCAGGTTGTGTAATAATTAACTCTCAGTTTTCTGAGTACTTTTTTTCCTTTCATCCATATTGTAGTATATAGCAGTATCAGCAGGCCGATACCAGTAGCCTTCAAGAGATTATGATCAAACATATTCTGTTTAATAATACCTGAAAACCAGTCTTTATACAGTGTGAGTAGATTTATAAAACATTATCATTTTGTTTAAAAAACATTATCATTGGGCTTGGAGTAATCAGCATAGCAAAGATATTAAATGAGTATGTAAGGTTAGGTACTGTGGCAGAGCAAAGGTGTACAAACATGAGCAAAGATGGGAGTTCAGGGTGTTCCAGTACTTTGCTGGAACTGCCATTATCTTCCAAACTTTGATTTTCATTATCTTATTGAAACTACACATCCTAAATAAAAGGAAAGTCTTAAACTTAATGTTTGTGCTAAGTTGCTGTCTAAATGCACTCCTCATTTAAAAATGGGTGAAATCAAAAGTGTCATTAACTAAAAATAAGTGGGGTTTTTTATTTTGCAGTTATCAGTAACACTGAGAAATAAAGCATTTATCCTGAATTTTGATRTTTCCGCTAGAGGCAGTAGAAAAATCAAATGTGTATTATTTTCCCMAAACTTAAATGCCCTTGATTAATAGGAATATATGTGACAGCATAGGATAGCTTTGCTTTCAATCTGTTACAAAGATCATAGAAGCAGTAAATATTAGGACTCCGGAATGTTCCTTGAGGGATCAGGAAATCTGCACMTTTCTAAAGACTGACCTATCACCTTGAAAAGCAGTCATGAAGGAGAGCTGCAAATGGAAGACCACTGTCAGGTCAGCCTGTCGTGGTGCTGACAGGTCTCTGATATAAAACCCAATTTACAGTTTAAGAAGCACATCCATTATCCTTCTGATTTTAAAATATAACATACATCAGCAAAATGATAAAAGAAAGTGCTTAAGAATTATGAAAGTCAAGGACTATTTCATATCAGAAAGTCACAACCTTTTTTGCATATTACTGATTAAAATTACAGAGAATTTTAATATTCAACTGTGYCTTTATTTCTTCCAGAAAGTTAAGAGTTTGTATCAGTTGAACTTCAATCATTGTAATTCTACTYGTATTATGTTCTTTGGATTAGTCAGACGTTATATTACACTACTCTTTATTGGAGCTGAATAGGTTTTTGGAGGTATGGATAATTTTAGACAAAGTGATGTGTCCGTTTTTGGGAAAAAGTACTGTCTTTTTGATCCTACTAACAAAAACGCAACAACAACCAGAAGCCGTATTTTTCCTAGCACTGGTTTTGAGCTTCATCTCCATTTGTAGTTTGGAATAGAGTAAAATCTTTAGGTTTTCTGTGTAAAGAGGATCTGTAGAGTCTTCTACTTAAGAAAGTTTCAGTTCTTGAAAATGGAAAATTTAAGGCATTACTGAATGGTCAGTAAAAAGGAACAGGATATTAATTTTTTTTACCTGATTACCTTAAAGAATTTAAATGTTAAGTTGGATAACCTAAATTAGTAGGAACAAAACACTGATTATTTTACTGTAATGTCCACCAAGGCTGATGGAGAAATGAGATTACATATTTCTAGTATCAAAGCAGTTTTACTCTTTAGAATAGTTTCCAATGTGATCTTACTGAATAAATTTTAAAATAGCCATCTTAACTTGTGCCTGTATTTGATCATACCTTTTTCTTTTATTGCTAGGTAAAGAGTTGCTTAGTACAAAACTCTTAATTCTGCAGAAATACCAGGCATAAGATTGCCTAAGTATATTTTTATAACTTAGAAGTTCCTTAGGAGTAAATATACTATTATTTTTGTATTTTTCATGCACTTAAGTTGAAATACATTTCATTAATATTTTTCAAGTTGCAGGAGAACTTCATATGGAATAATATATGAAGATACAAAATAATTGTAATTTCAGCTAACTGGCTCAAAATCTTTTATGTTCAGTTAATATGTGTTTCTATTGTAGTCTGTATTTTCACTTAACATTTCCTTGTTTCTTGAAGATAGTGAGATGTTATCTGAGTTCTTTTCTGTATCAACAAAATTAAGGGTGTTTATAATTTAGAGGAACTAAGAAAAACACTTTTTAGCATGTAATCTAAAATACGTTTTAGCCATGCAGTCTCTGGCAAGATTCTTCTTTAACTTATAAWGTATATAACTGCATTGGTGTTAATAAGAGCACTGCGACAATTGTCATTTAGGCTTATGTACAATGTGCATATCTTCAGGCTGATTGCTTTCTAGGAACAGCTGCTCTAAAAATGTGAATGGAGCCTTGTACCTGCACATGAATTTGGCTAACAGGAGGCAGCCCTATGTAGTTAGCCCTTTTTTGAAGTAATTACTTCATGAAATAAGGTCATCTACCACAGATTGCTTTTGAGTTCTTCTAAGAATTACTAGGAAACAGACATTCCTTTGAAGTAGGTTTTTTTTGGTGGTTGTTTTTTGGTTGTTTGGTGCTTGTGKTTTTTTTTGTTTTGGTTTTTTTGTGAAGGTTAAATGTAATAGAGCTTTTTTGGAATTAATGTAAAAAATTGCTACTGTAGTAATAAGACTTGAATTTGATACATTTTTATTGTCATGGAAATTTTGAAAAATCTGCGTTATTCTTCTAATGATTGTTTGAGAGGAAAAACAGAGTGAATACTGTAGTTCTTATAGACTCTAATTTCAAAGGATTTAAATACCAAAAAATAACATTTACTTAGAAATTTCCAAAATGTAACTCTTCCTATAAAGCAAATTTTGTAATTTTTGGTAAGGTATAGGCTATTTCCTGGTGATAAAGTTGCTCAGTTTTGTGATTTCCCAAAGCTTCTTACATGGCTTGTTTGAACTATTAGAGGTGTTCCAAAAAATGTATTTTTTTACAGCTCAGTGTAACGTTATACAGTCTGCAAAGCAGGAAATGCAGGCCAAATGTGCAGAGTAGGGTCTWTGTGGTGAAAAGCAGAGATTGAAAAATATTGTGTATCACTATGATGAAAGTGATAACAGCAGTGGTAAGCAGCATAAGGCTGTGGTCTTGTATATAATGTACTAATATATAATGGACTAAACAAGGCTTGTTTAGACTGTAAATCATTTTGTTCATATATAATATCAGCAGTTGGGAAAAGGTCATGAAGATAATTTGTTGCATTACATGTAAATCCATTATACTGCAAGACATATTTAAAGGGACTATATACCTGGTTTTGTTTGCATTTTAGATTTTTCCAAAGTATAATTATTCTAGAATAGTTATCTGTATGTGAATATTCCCCACCTAGGTGTGTTTCCATATGGACTTTAAGTGAAAGAACTTATCAGAAAAAATCGTTCTACGCTAAGTAGTGGATATTAAATATTTTGGAAAATTTCCAGATCTGGATGGGTGTTAATGGTGTACCCTGCAGACTTGGTCCAGAGCCCACTGGATTTAATTCCCCTTGCTTCGATGAAATTTCTTTCAGAACTACTGAGCCAGCTTTCAATATTTACTGGAGTAGATAGAGTTCAGGCAATTAGCAATTTTGAATAGGATTTAATGGGGCATTCAGATGATTCATCGAGCTCTCCAAAGTGGTACATAGATTGAGTTTCTTTGTAGTTGTCTTGTTCCAGAGTGGAACGAGACATCTCTCTCATTACTGTGTGTGTGCCTTGCAGGAAACATTTCTACCAGCTTCCAAAAGCAGCAGTAAATCCTTCTTTCTGCAGGTATGGTTCCATGAGCAGGTGAGCTCATATAACACTTGGCTGCTGCCTAGAAGTCTTGACTGTTTTTTATTTTTTTTTCCCCCGGTCCTCATTTTGAAGCCTCTCTTCTTGTGCCATCTCTCCTGTTGATCTGACATTACAGTAAGGTGATTTGTCTTGCTAAGCCAGCAAAAAAGGATCAACTTTTCTCTCCTTGGTTAGTTTTCTACCAAATTATTCAAATGAATCAGCTCAGGAAACACTCACAAGCATGTCACTCAGTAAAAGTCAGATGTTGGGAGTATATGTCGGGTAGCAGGAAGTGGAGAAAAAGCAAATTCTACCTTTAAGCAGTGGTGAGATGTTAGATCAACTCGTTGTGTAGGAATGTTGTGGTAGAAAAGCCACGATTGAAGCTTGTACTTAACAGTGATCCCTCTAAAATACACTGGCAGGTGTGATTTCTTGCTTCAGGCTGTGGAGCTAAGGCTCCAAAGTGTAGGCTTTCCTATAATCACACCTAAAAATTAAAAAAAAAAAGAAAAAAAAAAGGTCGATTAGGATTAGTTCTTTATTAAGCCCATTCTATTTAGAATGAATTCTTACTTTATCCTCTAGAGGATTCTTGTTTCTTTTTCTTTCTTTGTGATACATTCAGTTTTTACTTGGTATTCTATTCAGGTGTATTGGGCAAATATGTTCTGGCTCTGTGTATGCACTCTCCCTTTTTCTTTCTCACAAAATTCTACATTCATCATAGTTCTTTTGTGATATGRTTTAGAGTAGAATGTATACTTTATAGAATATATCTGTACTCTATTATTTATTCTCTGTTGTTTTCATTATCTAGTTAAATAGTTACTTTTTTAATTTTTCCATTCCTAATGCAGTAGGGCACATAAACCAGTGTCTTGGACATCATGCCATATTTTCAGTGTCATTAACTAAAAGCAGGAAAATTATTATACTGACATGCGTTTAATTTATTTTGTATCTCTTCCCCATAGTTACTGTTTTGTGGATAATTAATTTTTTTTTAGKTTTTTTTTTCTGTTAGGAAATAATCTATTTCTCAATACATTAAAATTCTCAATACATTAAAATTAGAAAAAATAATATTTTTTCTAATATTGCTATCGTATTATTTAAGGCTCTCATATTTTCTTCAGAAATAGTTTTATCAGAAGATTTTTGATCTCTTTATTTTGTTAATTTTTACTTCTATCTCCCAGTCATGATTGGATTTTTGGGGATAACCCCAGGTTAGCTATTTGTCGTTTCTAGCATAATGGTACTGTTCTTTTTCTGATCCGTTTTCAAAAAATCACTGGGAGTATTTCCAGTTCTTGTCTTATTCCCGTAAAAATGTAATTTATTATTCATTAATTAAAATGTCTTTAAGCTATTTTAATAAACTTCCAAGTTTATATTGCAATGCTGTTGCAATATTCCATGTTCCCTTCCTCCTTTGGCTACAGCAAGCCCCATGAAACTGAATGAATGAAGATGCAGGAGAAGACAAGGCACAGATAAATCATATCGAAATTCTTCAATCTTGAGTGTTTATCAGAACACTGCATTTCAGGCAGTTTCAGTCAAATGCCACCAACAATAATTACTGCAACATTGCTGGTTCCGGAACAACTAGTGCTTTTGCAATGTTAGGGGAAGATTTTCTTCAAATTTGGGTGCTGGAATTTTCTTCAGTTGGGAAGTGGTCACAGCACCAGCCTGACAGAGTTCAAGAAGTGTTTGGACCATGCTCTCAGGCACATGGTGTGGCTCTTCGGGATGGTGCTGTGCAGGGCCAGGAATTGGACTCAGTGATCCTTGTGGGTCCCTCCCAACTCAGCATATTCTGTCATTTTGTAAAATTGGTTGCTACTTTATACTGCATTTGCATTGGAGCAAAGATTTGTGGTCAGGTATTTGATTTTCACAATAATTTTTTTCTTGGTGTCAAATATTCTTTACAGTCATGTTCCTGAGTTTATTCCTTAGCAAGCAGAAATGCTAATGTGTTAAACAACATAAAATTTTACTAATACATCCCTTCTGGATCAGTTTCTTCCAGTAAGTGAAAACAAAGCAAGCCAGAGAAAGGGTACCTACTTTGTGTTCTGAGATTGCCTTATCTGTATAGCTTCTGAATCTTTGAAAAATATGCTTTACTGTACTATTCTTAATGGTGTTATTGCAAACATTCATAGCACATTATCACTAGAAGCCATAGTAAAAGTACAGGATCTGCTGGTGGCATTGTACAACACCATTTCAAAATGAGAAGCTTAAGGTTATTGTTTCTGTACCTTTAAAAATCTTAAATGTGTGTTGTGCACATGAGAGAAATATTTGAAGATAATTATTTCACTGAAATAGAAGACTACAGAGCATGGAGGAATATTCTGGAAGAATATTCTCAGAAAGCTACAGAAATGGTATGAAAATATATGTATTACATAGTGATAATTGCTAACATTTTATTTCCATTTAGTCTTTGTCCCTATGTGAGAATATTTGATTCTGTTTGTCTGCGGTTTTATTATGCCTAATCCAGTTTATAGATTGTCGTGRTAGATAATGACCCTTTTCTTCCAGGGTTAAAAGAGAAAACAAGTGGGGAAAAAATATGCAACTATATTATTAGAGTTATTGTGGGGTAATTTCTCTTTGCATCATTTTTAAGCAAACTGAATCCTTATTTGACCAAAAGTTATTTTGTCACTGAGCTGTAATTACTGTTAAGATTTTAGGTGTCAACACTTTCAGTAGTTTTGAAAATAAGTTTTACCTGTCATCTAGCTGTGTCATTGCTCTAATTTTGTTTTTTCAGAACTCATTATGCTGTTACTCAATATGGTTTTGATCTTCACAGAACCTATAGCTTTATGAGCGCATGCTCTCTTTTCCTTATCTCTTGAAAATGGCAAATTCACCAATAAATTGTGCATGGAACCATATCTTTTGGCACTGGCTTTTTACAATTCTGTTGGCTAACTGCACCTTTTTTGCCTTTTTCATTTCCTTAGTTTTCCTTACTTATTCCATATTCTTTCAGTAGTAGATTCTGTTCATTGGTGATCTAAAGAAAACTGACAACTGAATGTTCGGAGTTTACATAGGTGCTCTTGATTTTGGTAGTCCGGTTGCCTGCTAATGCTCCTTGGGATGACAGTTATTCTGCAACCCCTGTGCGGGACACAGAGAAAGGGTGTATGGTTTTTTCTGCATCTCAGTAAGAAAGGCCTGACAACAAAGGACATGATGAAATAGCTATTTAAGTAAGACAGAATAAAAACATGAATTCAGATAGCAAATAAATCTAATGTCCTTTCAGATGCTGGGAACCCTCTTTTGTTCAGCRTTGCACTCTCCTCCAAGTGGATTTTCCTCTGGCACCTCACTAGGTTTTCAAAAAGCTGGTTTTTATTATGTATATACATTTTTCTGGGGKTTTTTTTGAGATATCAGGACTTCATGTTTCTAAAGACATATGTGAAGATTTTAATATATGGCCCCTGATATCTGATTTGTGCCAATATCAGCTGTGATTAGTTTGATAATCTCTTGTAGCCTCTTTAATCCTTTCTAAGACACTTTATTATTGCAAACTCCAGTGTCTGACATCAATGTTTTTATTGTGCCAGTTACAATCTGGTTTAATTTTGGAAATCAGTTTTTTCTGTTTGCATGCTCTCTCTCTGTATCTTTGCAGTTTCTTTTTGTGGCAACACTGTATAATCCTAAGCATCTTTTGCTGAGATTTTTTGAAGTTGTGATCTTTCCAGTAACCATATGATTATTTTCTTCCTTCTTTTATTACTAGCTGAAAGTATTTTCGATTGATAAATGTAAAGCAAAAGGTGACTGATTACATAAACCTGAAATTTTAGAGCCTCATATATTTTAGGAATAAAGGAAATAATTCATAGCAAGTAATTTGCTCAATGAGTTAAAATGAGTTTACCTTCTATTGTTCCAAAATTGTTCATGAGACTATCTGAATTCCCTCAATCTTACTGTACTGATTTGTTGTGTAAATATTTTCAGCAATTTGGCAAYGAATTTTTAATGTGGGTATTTGGTTTATAATAAAACACAGTTTCAATTAGGTAACCTTCTAAGTAGTCTCTTCAATCCATCTAAGTCAACTGTCTATTAGAAGACCATCTTTCCTTTTGAAAAAGAAAGTATAATTCAGAGTATAATCACTATACTCAAGACTTCAAAGAGTAACTTACAGCTATGGCTATTTCATACTGGAAAATAAAATGTGAGGTTGCAAGTACTTGGGCATGTAAAATGCAAAATGTAATATATGATCAGCTGGAGGTTTTCGTTGTTTTCAGTAATCTCATAAATTCACCAAGAGGGCTCTTCTCAGACGGATGGGTACCAAATAATTTTTCATTGCGCTAGAGTTCTTTTTCACAGAAAGTGTCCCAGAAATGTAAATGTTGTCCATACACCTTCTTATTAGAAACCATTTCCATGTAAGTTTGTAGAGAATTCAATATGAAAAAAAAAAAAGAGATAGAAAAATTGAGCTAAACGTTTGTAATCAGTAAAATTAAAAATTGTCAGCAGGTTGCTTRGTCTGGAGAAAAGGAGACTTAGGGGAGACSTTATCACTCTCTACAACTACCTGAAAGGAGGGTGTAGTGAGGTGGCGGTCAGTCTCTTCTCCGAAGWAATAAGCATTAGAAAAAGGGGGAAAACAGCCTGAAATTGTACCAGCAGAGGTTTGTATTGGACATTAGGAAAAATTTCTTCACCAAAAAGGTTGTCAAGTCCTGGAACAGGCTGTCCAGGGAAGTGGTTGAATCAGCATACTTGGAAGGTAATACTGAAAAGACGTGTAGATGTGGCACTTGGGGACGTGGTTTAGTGGTGTACTTGGAAGTGCTGGGGTACGGGTTGGACTCAATGATCTTAGGGATCTTTTCCTACCTGAATGATTTTGTGATTCTGTTCGATGATTAACTGCAGTACTTCATTCTGAGTTTCATCAGGGTTATTATTAGTTTTTCTCAGTTGACAGCTGAACTGTCAAATACTGTATTATTCAAAATTAATTTCTTCTTAAAAGGTTAATAAATCTGATCAGTAAATAATAGTTACTGCTCACCTGTCTTTCACATTTTTACTTCACAATTACCCAACCATCTTTTCTTTCTGAGATGGTGTAATTGATACGTATCAAATAAAATTGTCAGGATTTTTTTCTCAATTTCTGCTTAACTTTGAAATTGCAGTTTCTGTTACTGAGCTGAATGAGAACTTCTGTTTTGATTTTGTTGGTTACATAGATTAGTCTAATAAACGTTATTCATCCTATCTGCAAATCTTATTGCTAGATTCTATATACGTTGATTGCATTTGTCAAGGAAAATAGAGCTAATAAAAAAATAACTAATTTTAATATGTTAGAAACAAAGGTTTTTTATTACAAATCTTTAATATCTTTACAATGATTATTAATGCATAGTCTTCCATTACTACGGTCTCTTTTTRTTGATCCTCAGTTCACCAAAGAATTCCTGCTTATCTTGTGGTAAGCTGAGTGACGTCAAAAAGAAAAGATGGATGAAGCCTTATATTTTACTACTAGCTTCCAGTTGTCACTCTGCTGGAGTTTCAACTGTGCCTTTTACTCTTTACTGGAAAGAGCATTTCTGCCACCCAAAAAGGTGGAGAAAACAACTATTAAAATTAAAATAAATTTTACCATGTAGAGAATCATGCTCAACTTGCCAGTTACCTTTCAGTATCCGTGTTAGATAACTGAAATCTGGCTCATCTGACAGAAAAAAATGGCATATGTAGTCTTATGACAGCGAACTGTGCAATGTCATTCAGAATAGCCAGATGCCTTGCAGTCTCCATCCTAGTGTCTATATTTATATCTAGCAGCAAAATGGACATTGAAAGGTGGTTTTTTTAAATGAGCACCAGCAAAATTGCTGTGGATGCTGAAAAAAAGTTGTGAAGATTCCAAACCGAGGGRGAATGTCACATCTATTGCAACTGTTTTCAATGCTTCTTCAGACAGTTCTTCATTTCTCCATATTTGAAAAGTTTTTTTCATAATCATGAAGGCCTTTTTCTTTTTTTTTTTCTGCATTGTATATGGAAAAATGATACAGTGAGTTCGAAGGAAAAAAATTTTTAAACTTCTGTGTCTCAGAGCCATAGTTCTTGTTCATTTGTGTTCTTGGGAGAACTGCTTTCTGACAAGCTCTTGTGTTTTTTTAAATTGATTCTGTTGCAACGTATGTTGAAGAAAATTATTCATATTTCTGTTTTGGCACTTAAAAAATTAGCTCCTTTTCCCTTAACTCCATCTACAACTAGATTATGTTAACTGTGTTTCATCTATCTTTTCTGTCTTACCTAAAGAGTCTGTGAGGTCCCAACAGAATTATGCTTTGTGATACTGAAAATTGAAACTKCTACTGGAATTTTGTTTTCCTTAAGTATTGGTTGATTTATTTTAAAATATTGTTCTTTGTGATTAAAATAATAGAAATGTTTTTACTTTGATTGGCATAGTCTTCAAAGTGTGATCTCTCTGTCTTGAAATTCAAACTCAGAGTTTGAAAATTAATTCTCTTCACTAAGAGATGCTGGTCTGAGAGACTGCAAGGATATACAGAATTATAATAGACATAAGTACCTGTGTTAGGAAATAAAGCCCCCAAAATTAATTGAAGCAATTGGTAGTCCAGATGTGTCTCAGAAAATGAGTCTGAACTTTCTGGCAAAATGTAAAGTTGAATCATAAAGCACTAAAAGCTCTTAAAAAAAAAAAAAAAGCTTTCTAAACAAGGATTGTGTCTAGTAGCATGGTAAATACATGCTGTTGCATCTGAATTACAGCCTAGGTCACCTGCATTCTCCATCAGTTGCTGCACTGAGATTTAATAGCAAAGCGTCAAGGGGAAGGTTACCAGACTAAGCAGCCTATGCAATTTCTTTGAGCTACAGAAAAATACTGTATGTGTGAAACCAAGAATTTTTGATTCATTTAATTAAAGTYGTAGCCATCTGATTAAAAACAAATCAGTCTAGGTAAGAAGATACTGACACATATRGTCAAGTTATCCAATTATTGCTGCTTATGCCCAATAATGAAACTATTAAAATTTATAAACACAAGCTTTCCAGTACCTGTGCCTTAAGCTGATGTTGTGCTCATCCTTCTAATGCACATCTGGATTTTGAAGTCAGTGGTGCTATTCCTCCTTGAAAGAAAGGGTTATGCAAAGTGATCAGCATCCTAGCTTTTTTGATAGGATGAATGTGGTGGTTTTTTGATTTTCTCTTTTTCCCCATAACCAGGGAGTTCCCCTTGGTTATGTTTGCCATTACATTTATACATTAGCTATCACAGCTGACTTTTTCTTTATTGCCACATTATATCCAAATTTACTATAAATTATATGTTTTGCATATGTTGTATACTGGTTCTTGTCTGGTTTGGGGGGGGTGTTTAAATCTATCAATATACAATCTTTTCTATTCTTTATCATCCTTATAAAATGATGATAATGATTCGGTAATTATAATGAAAACTATATTAAGCATACAAGGAATATGRTTCCCTGAGACTCTGCCTACTTTCCAAGAAGTTTTGTGGAACTCAAAAAAGATTTTTTTTTTATATTGCATTGTTCTGTGTAATTGTAGCAGTTTGTTGCTCATGGCACTAGATTTTCTGATGCCCTCTGGTCTCTTTGTATCTGTATTAAGGAGCTAGGAGTAAATAAATAAAAAATGCCCAGTGAAAGTTTCCAATTGCTAATTATCAACATTAGTAAGCAACATATTTATCACTCTAGTCTATAATGTAAATCTTCCAACTCTTAATGTGGGGAGTTCTGAGTTGTGGGGGTTTTAGAACAATTACTTTTGACTAATGTATAGAGACAGTAATATTTCACTGCAATATGTCTGTACAATATTGATACAATTTTGCATTTGAGAGTTTTATTAAGAGTTTTATTATTAATGCTCTTTTCTAGATGCTACGTGGAGCAGTTTCATCATAGTTCCACCTTAATTTATTTTGGTTTTTTAATTCTTTGATAAATTTCAGGAATACATTTCTCAATAATTAGTGTCCTATTTTGGTACCCTGGAGGTCAAGACACTCATATGCAATATGGAAATCTTAGATTTTTTCAGTTATAGCACTGGAATTGATGCATCTGGGATATGATTTCAACTAAAACAGTGTTGTCAAGGGTTCTAGAACCACATACAAGACATAAGATATAAATAACTAGATAAGAGCAGTCCCATTGAAACTAGATACCTTAATTCCAGTCCCTGCTCAGAATACCATATATAGCATAGAAAACTGAATCAGGAGATGTTAGGAGAAAATAACATGTAATCCCATAGATAAAGCATTCTCCTTTTTCTGTCAGGACCAGATCACTTGTTATGTAAGGAATCTGTACACAGTAAATTGGTGGTGTCAGTTTAATTTGATTGAGCCATAAATGTGTCTGTTACAACGCAAGAAAAYGGGATGAATTAGACATAATTTGACTGAGAAATGGCATAACATCTAAAAGAACCCCTTTTATTCTGCACATTATGCATACTTTTCAGTTTCTCCTAAGGAAAAGTGATACTTGTTAATTTTTTAGAATCTTCACTATGAAAATTTTCATTAAGTTTGAAGTGTTCAGTCTAGGCAGTTAAGGCTACTTTGCTAGTAATATATACTGAAGATGCCCTGTTTCTGTCCTTTGACTTTCACCTRTAAATATCTTCATGCTTCCTGGGGGGAAGGTTGGGATTCTGCTCCCTCTAGCACTCCAGCAATCAGCTCCGGAAATGATGAGGAGTATAAGAAGAGGAAATAATTATGATGAGGAAGAGAAAATACATAGGTGGTCATACTTGCTGGAAGAAAAAATCTGCTGTGRGTATGCTTTGAATGTAAAAAATGAAATGAGCTCTCAAACTTTACAAAAATCATGTTTTGACTAGCTAGATAGGATATGTTGTCCTGTGTGAAAAAAYATCCCTGAGAATACTCCTGTGAACCAAAGAAAAACTTAGGTCAATCTTCTGTGTTATTTCAAGTCTAAGTGGAGTAAAAGATGTATGCAATAATGAAAAAAATTATGCCTCGCTGAATCTATAATCGCATAAATATATAGGACAGGAAGGCTAGAAAGCTGTTGAAGTGACATTTTAGGGTCTAATTATCTTATGTGGAAAGAAACTGAGGACATTACAACTGAAGCAGTTGGACAGCCTATGGCAGTGAATGATGACAATGCTAAAAAGAATCTGTGTCTCAGACATCTTTTCAAAATGGCAAAAAAAGCCCCAAAAACTCTGTCTGTACTCTCCAGTCTCAAACTAATCAGTTTACTGAAAAGAGAGATATTTGCAATATTTAAGGCATTTTTGGTAGCATGACAGAAATAATGGATCACAAAAAACAATAGTAAGATTAAAAAAAATGGGTGAGGTTTTGGCATTCAATAAGAAGAGTTAATCTAGCTGTACTTCACTAACACACCTGAGACATCATGATGTCCAAACAGTTATTATCAACTGCATCCCAGTATTTTAAAGAATGATGGTAGAATTCACAGTACATTACTTTCAGATACTTCTGAAGAAAGTTCAGCCGTTTCAGGGAAAAAATGGAGGGAGTGGGGCTTCAGAAAAGGTCTCAAGGCAAAAAGTGATTAAATAGAGTTTAAGCAGTTTCTTAAGTCATAGCACACATAAATGGAACAATTCTTAAAGAAAAGCATAGGACTTGGCACTGGATARATTTTAAATTTGTCACTGAAGATTAGCAAATATCAATATATGATTACCAAACTTAAAAGTGCTGACAAGTATGAAGATGATAACTTTACATAAAGAATTTTTTTTTAAATTTAACAAAAGGGTCCCCCATATCTTCCAGACCTCAAAGAAACCACAGAATTCTCACTGCTCTGAATATGGGGCACATTGATTTAGCCCACAATAAGAATGCTGTATGGATTAAAGGTGCAGCATAAGAGCTTCRGTATGAGGAACAGCTATATTCAGTAAATAGAAATGGTAATAGGATCCTACAGAGTAAAAACTTCCAAGTTTTTCATTTAAGTATTTCATACATTCTGGTCGAGATTAATATATTTCCATGCAGATTTAGGAGACTTCAATAACAGTATATCTTCCAGCTGTTCTGAAATTATTAACATCAATATAATAAATTTTTATCACCACTTTTAGACATGAAAAATTATTCTTCAAGTAAAAAGGTTGCAAACAACCAGTCTAGATAGTTGTGAAGATTGAAACAAAATATTTGGGGAATATCAGTTACTATGGAAAGTGCTTAATCCTGCATTCACCAATATGAAAAGCATTTCAGATAAAAAAATTATGAAATAGGATTATGAGCTGTGAAAGATACATCTGTCCCTTCACAGTCACAACCTAGCTACTGTCAATATCTGTGAAGACATACTGTGTGAGAGCACCTTTTCACTTGCATCCCCCAATTTTKACTTCTGATATGAGACAAAATTGACTCTTCCACCAAGGAAAATTTTCCTCTCCTTGGGAGATTTTTTTACCTATATGCCAAGCAGACAAACAGAGATTGTTAAAACCTTTTCAACGTCATAGAATATGCATTAAAAACTCTTTGTTTCCTACTAGTCTTCCTCTTGAGAGGGAATGATTTGAATTTAATAYCAAAGAAATCCATTGATCAGTTGTCCCTGCAAAAAGGACAGATATCTTAACGGGTTAATAAATACCTTTATCAGCAACATTAGCACTGAAAGTAAAAAAAAAAAAAACCTGCCATACAGTTAAATAGCTATCAGGAAAAGTTTAGAAGGCTTCCAGATTTACTGCAATTGATGCACTGGAAAGCTTTGTGAAACTAACAGAGCAAGACTATATTCATCTGGACTTGAGGGAAAGAAATGTATTAGCAGAGAAATACATTAGCAGTTGTCACTCTTCTCCCTTTGCATCAAACTAAATTGCTTGGCAAGCATCGGGAGAGAAATCTAAATTATATGAAATACTTCCACTATATTCCAGCAGAGAATAAGAGATGAAGGACCTTCCAAGAACAAAGTGCTGTAGAGCAGTCTGTAACATAGGCACATCTGTCTTATCAAAACATCTTATCTCTTCCTCAATCAAAAATAACATTTCTGATGTGGCAAAATAGAGTAATTAATTCTGCATGCATCTTATGACTTACTTTCAGTAGTGTCTCAAGGCAATAACAAGATACAGTATCTTGTACAAAATCACGTGTCTGATTTTTCTTTCAACTTCTCATGCTTTGGAAGCATTTGTAATGTTTGCTGACCTATCAGTAGTTTCATTTGGGGGTCGTAAAATTGACTTCTCTCAATTTGACTTTTGAAGCTATGAGATGGGCTTTGATCTGTTGTCCAGATTTGTGGAATAGCCCCAGAAGCAGCTTTTAAGCATTAGATGTGGCACGATTTAAGGCATATCAAGAGTGCCACATTTGAAGAAATATTTCCCTGTTTCTTTTTGGATATAAAAAGCTTTTATCTGATACATGTTGATGGATTGTGTTCTTTTGATATTGAATGCTTGTGATATTGATATTAAATAAAAGGAATTAATGTGGAACTCAGGAGTACTACTGTGCCTTTGCTGTCATTTGAAGTTGCTCATTCAATTTTCGGTATGACTGCATAGCAAAATCAAAACATGACTGCAGAATATATTAACCACCTAAGTTAGTTTATTCAAATTAGGATCAGTAAATTAAGACAGCAGAACAGGCTTTGTTGCTTATTGCCACTCAGAGTAGACACTCTTGGRTTTGCTTAGTTCAGATCCTGATTGCTAACATTTGCTAAGATTTGTGTTTCCAAATCTTTACTACTGCTATTCTGTTTATTCAAAACTCCATGTATATGTCACCAAATACTATTATCATACTATTGTTCAGTTGGGTTGGTAGGTAACTGCCAAAATCTTGATGTTTTCTCATGCATGATTGATGGGATTGTCTTGATGATGGGATTGCCTGTGTTACAAGTGTAAAAACATGTAAGGTACTTGTGTGTGTGGTGACTCCAAAGAGTCTGTCAGTGCTTACACAAACAGTTCCTTAATGCCATCACCTTTACATCTCCCTGAGACAGTAGCATGCACTAGGAGACTCTGTTTTGTGGATACAGTGCAATTTCATACACATACGTTTTTTAGTTTCAGTACAAAGAATAAGAATTTATGATTTTATTTCTGAAAATTTTATTCTTCAAGGTGATAATATGGCATTGTATTTTCATGGAAGACTGCCTTTTTTGGTTAAGACAGTTGAGTGGTCATACAACTTTTGATCTGTATATCTTGAAAAATAAATTTAATGAAATATTTTTGTGAGGAGAAAGCATAAAAGGCTTCAGTTAAATTCCAGTCTTCCTGTAAGAATCTTGGTAGACAAAAAATAGAAGTTATTTCTTTTCTTCCCAGTTGTAATCTAAATGCATTAATCTGGGTTAATCAGAAAAAGATACATCTTTAACCATTAAATTTTATTACAATGTCACTTGTCTTTTTTTTTTAATAATACGTGAATTGTTGTGTAACAACAGTAGGATCTCAGTCCAGTTTCTGTTTGGCTTAAACAGCTCATGAAACTAGTGTTAGTTTTCACAAAATTAGCCAGGTGTCCTATGCAGGCATGYGTTGAGGTCCCTGCGTATGCATAGAGTTTGACACTCAGAAAATGTACAAAATTCAGTTTCAAATATTAATCACTGTTTAAACCTAGCTTCCAGTAATTTTTCTTAGTCATTTTCCTAATGTGCCATCACTGAAAAGTCTAAGAATGCAACCTGATAAAATGGCTTTAAATCCCCATGAGTCAATGAAAGAAATATGGTTTTTCTCTCTTTTTTGCTTAATGGCTTGTATCTTTTATCTTGTCACATAGTTCAATGGCATAGAATTACAATAAATTAGTTTTGCAATTATCAAACTCTTCAACTTCTCTTTGGCATTTAACGAACCTCAGAATCTGTTTATTGCTTCATATACTTTGCCATCATGAATATTAGCCTTTAATTAACTGGAACTCTAATCTTAATCTTTCTCGCTATATTGCAATGAAACATTTTTGTTAGGTTGAAGAAGATAGTATTTGTTACTGTTTTTCCAATAAATGGAATATTTTCAGAACGACCTTTTTATCAGTAATTATAACAATATAAAATGTAAGAAGGCAAAACTCATTATCACAAAGAAAAGCATTGTGTGGTTACTTTTTGTGTATTTCCCTTAGCAACATAAAATCACTGAGAAGCCTCAGCTGAGGGAGATCTATAGAGATCATGTGGTCCAGGCTTAGATMAGGAATTGCAAAAAAGTAAAAGAGAAAATTATACACATAAACTTTTCCTCAGGCAGCATGTGCACAGCTAGAATGACCCAAAGAGGTGTCTGCATTGGAGAACAGTGCTCAGTGGTGGTCTCCCTACTAATGAGGATTGGAAGGAAAATAAACTATTTTGAAAAGGTAAGTGGTACTAGCTCAATACGGCCACTCTAGCAAATGTCTCATAACTTAGCTTTATCAGATACAAATGAAACAAGTTGTCTCCATGAAACAAAGCAGCACAACAGTACTCTTCAGTCATGCAAGATTACCATATCTTCAGTGCAGGGGCAGTTCTACCGTCTTCCTGATTGCTGATATTTCTTTGTTCTAGGCTCATTCCTGTCTTGATCATTTCAGTGCTTTAGTGTCAGCTGCTCTTCCTGGTATTTAAATGTCTCTATACCTATTGCAGACCAATCTGGCAAGAAAAGCATCTTTAAGACAAAGGGAAAAACAACAACTCTTGAACCTATTTTCAAGTGTGCAGTGTGCTGCTACTCTCCAGCTGTACACACTACTTYGGTAGTTATACAAGACAAGATGTGTTAGGAGGGTAAGAAAGTCCATATTGAAGGGGAGACAATAATGGCRTATCATACTGAAATGAGAGATATGATAATAAATGGAAGTTATTAATGGAACTTCTTAAGAATTTGTTTTAGGCCTATCTTATTTAATATTTTCATTGAAAAAATCATGATTGTATAATGAAATTTAGAGTTGACATAATATTTGGCATTGTTATTAAAACAGATGAGGATCATAGTGTGACACAGATAGAAGTGGAAGCCCTTGAGAACTGGTGTAATAGAAATGGAATTAAATACTATAGTACAAAGTACAACATAATGTACTTAAAATTAATGACAAGAAATTATATTACTAACATTGAGCTCATCAACTGGAAAAGATAGTTTCTGTGGCAGTTAATCAATGGATAACTRTGAGATGCCAGTGTGATACGGCCATAAGAGACTAAATGTAAGGCTAGGAGATCTACCAAACGGACTGTCTCACATGAAAAATAATACTCACTGTATTGCCGATTACTGATAATAGGACTTCTTTTTCATCAGCTTTTCCAGTCACAGCTTGAATGTACAGAATCTTCTAGTATTTTCAATACTGACTTTTAGCAAGGAGTTCCATAAATCCACTATTTGCCGCATGAATACATAATTACTTTTGTTTGTTCCAAGCTTCTTACTGACTAGATTTTTTTTATGTCCTGTGCTTTTACTGAAGGAGATAGTGGAAAATATGTCCTTGGTAATCATTTCCCCCACTTTATTCTGTTAGTGTGAAAGCCGTTCCATACCCTCGGTCATTATCCTCTTCTGAACCTTTTCTAATTCTACCATATCTTTCTTGGAGGTGGCAGATCAGAGTAGGTATATTACTTAAGATGGAGTTTGTAACCATTCATGAAAGGACAATGCACAGCAGAATGGGTTTGATAATCAAGAYACTTATAGTGCTTCTATCATTTTTGTTCCTGGATAAAGCAAAGAAAGAAATTGAATTAACATAAACATATTTTCTAGAAAATTTGTAAAACTTTCTAGAGTAGGAAAGTGTGCAGTAGGAAAAGGCTCATAGCAAATTTACTAACTTGAGTTCAGAAGAATAAAATGTTTGGTWTCAGAGAAGATGTAATTTTGGATTGCATTATCTATAATTATGATATCCTCGTGGAAATAATTCAGATTGTATCTCATGTCATCAAGACAACATATTCTTTACCAATAACTGAAGTTAAAATCTAACAGTGCCTTCTAATATTGTACAGAAAATAATGTTTTAAAGGATGTGTGAAAGACCTGTTTGTGCAAAATATACAAAAAAACCAGAGGTGCTTTTCTAGTGGCCTCAAAGCACAGTGACTCCTAGACTTGGCACAAATGAAAAAAAAAATGCACAAAAAAACAAGTGAAAGTACTTATACTGGTGGCATAGAACAAGTTGTTCCTCTGCAGAACAATAAGTGGGAGGTTTATTTACATTGGTTAGAAATGCTTTTCTTGGAGTATTACTCTCAACTGCTGCAGATGTGTTTACTAAGCAAAGTTACAGCTGTGCATATCCAATCTGTTTTCACTGGATATGGTCTATCAGCGACAGCAATATGTAACAATAGGTCACAGTTTAGTGCCCTAGTTGAAGCAATGTGTAGGAAAGTACAGTGCCGGCATATCACTAGTGGACCCCTCTACCTCGGCCAGTGGAAAATGATGTGAAAATACTTTGGGGGAAAAAAGTGCCAAGTCAAATTCAGATCAGTAGTTAGCAGAGTTAAATTACAGAATAGCACAAATGAAACAGMTGATGTTACAAGTTTATATTCTGTTCACTGGAAAGCTGAATGTCTGTACTGCTAGAAACTAATGTAAGGGTAACTGAAGATGGAGACAAAGAGAACAATACAAAATACTGGGTATGGTTTATGATCCTTGAAGCTCTCACCTTTTTTTGAAAATGACACATTCTAGCAAATCATAAAGGCATTTTTGACAAAAGAGATACGCAGAGAATTGTAGGAAGTCCTTATCCCAGATGCACAGCTATAGAGTTTCTCAAGGAAGAATCAGTTGTCAAGGACATTTGAGATTACTTTAGCTCTCTTAGACTCTTTTAGCATTTGAGATTAGCTTTGTTAATTAGCTTAAACAATAGATTTCTTRTAACTACTTGGAATTCTATTATCATAGTGCCAATCGTTTGTTGCTGTTACTACCATGTTTGTCTGAGAAAAAGATTACAGAACGAGCATTTTGGAATTGGACTGTCATTCAAACTATGCCATGTGCTAAACCAGCAATAACTCAGATAAGGAACTAAGTGAAGCTGAATCAAATTTCCTCACATGCAGAGGGGAGAGGTCTGAGCAAAGACCTTTCTTCTTTCCAGTGCTTCAGCTGTCAATACTGAAGGACTGGAAGTCATATGAAAGCCAAATCCATAGCATTTGGGGAAGGGATATGCTAGAAGAGATTACCTAATCTCATTCCCTAGTGACTAGGGAAAGACAATGGAAGGTGTAAACAGTAATATTAGCTGGCAATCAAGTAAAATTACTTCTAGAAAAAAACAAAGAGAAAAAAGAGAAATACTTAATTTTCCAACAACTTTTACTACATAATGTAAATACTTTCTTGGTGTTTTATTTTTGCTTAAAAATGCTATGATAATGGAGAGATCTACTTTGAAATATAACCATTTTTATGGGACAATCTGAAAGTGGCAAAAAAAAGCAGTTAACAAAACCTGTAGTTAATTACCAAAGTGTACTTTCAAAGAAGTGAAGTATAGCATGTAAAGAAGAAAGCGAACTATGATTTGGGAGATCAGTATTATTTTTCTTTCATATCTGTTTCTATTTTAAGTCATGTAAATTAGGCTTTTTCTGAAAATATATTACCACTAAACTGTGGGCGTTTTGTTTTGTTTGGCTTCTTTTTTTTTAAGGTAAGAGGGCCCCCACCTGCAGGATCAGTAAAAGAAAGACCAGCAAAGCGCACAGCTTTTCGCAAGTTTTATGACAGAGGAGACTTTCCAATTGCTGTTGAGCATAACACTATAGGAAACAAAATCGCCTGGAAGGTAAGTCCTGGCACAGCTGTGACAGCCAGCCGAGCTTATTGAAGTGACATCTCTCATTGTCAAAGTTAGCTTGCAAGTAAATACACTGAAATAATTTCTTAGCAAATGGAAGATGGTGGGAAAGTCATTAGAGAAAGGCCCSTGAGTCAGCTGTCTGCCTTGGCTAACAATTAAATTATATGCTGCAAAAAGGAAGATGACAGAGTTGCTTTGCCTTAGAGAATTGTCTCCTGCCCAATTCATCTCTATTTTTATGAGGACCTGGCAATGCAGCCGGTTTCAGGCAGTCCATCAAATGATGGAAGTGGCTGGATACAGTGAGCAGCAGCCATTTATCTCCCCCAAATTTCACCTTCCTGCAGGACACTTCCAAATAGAAGCTTTAATTACCTAAATGGATAGGTCAAGATTGCCTGCTCTCTGAAAATGCAGAGCAGAATACAAACGAAGGCAGATTCTCATTCCGCGGCTGTACTCTCAGTCTCCAGCATATGTCAGACAGCGTAATCGCTGTCATACGTGCCTCTGTTACAGGCTGACCTCCACTGCTGAAACCATTACAGCTCCGACATTTCTCTGACAAAAGGTTAATTGGCTTCAAAATAAATGTATCGCCTAATGACTCCATTCTAATGCGGCTGTGTTTCTCTCTAAAATGCTTGGTGATGTTATTTGTAAAACTTGCCAATCGTCTAAGTAACTACTGCAGACTTTTAAATTTAATTTTAAAAATGAATGCTGATCTTTAACCTGCTTCTACTGTTTAATTACTTTGGTTATCATGAATTACTTTTTTTTTTTTTTATMTTATTTACTGGACTAGAATAAGATTTTGCTGAAAGCAGTGATAGTTACAGAAAATGAACATGGTATGCATGAACAAAATATGTCAGATTTGTAGAATGTTTTAAATTGTTCATGTCGAGAACATGATACCAAATTTAAATGTAAAGCTATGTTAAGTCAACACTTAAAGGAGGGATTCTGCAATCTTTTAGCTGATTCTGCTTGTAATGAAGCCAACAGGATTAGCCCTATAGTGTGGTAAGTAATACTGTATTTGATAGTAACTAAATTTTTAAGGTAATTCTTTCTCTTGTTGAGATAAAGAAGAAAGATTTGTGCTACTATTTTGTTGCCTTATAGCAACGTTCAATCAGCACAAGGAACAATTAATAGTTCTTGCAGAAAAGGGAATCTCTATCCCAAAAGACTTTACCCATAATAGGGATGAGATTCCAGTGCAGTTGGGCTTTAGGCAACCCTAGAAATTCTCTTACTGGACTAAAATTTACAGGCTTACAACATAAGTCTACGCTCTGATCTTTCATCACCAGGTAAGACCCAAAGGCAATTTCCAAGCAACTGCAAAAAAAATCTGCACCATTCAGTTTTTATCTTGAGGCTTTATAATTTCTAATTTCTCAAAATCAAACTGAGAGGTACAGAAATACTACTGGACTGGCATTCCACTAGATGATGCTAGTGACTGCTTAGTTAACTTAGGACATGAGGCAATGGAATGAGGCTGCCTAAGCGTTCAAATGGGACATTAGGAAAAGGTTTTTCATTGAGAGGGTGATTGGTCAATGGAACAGATTCCCCAGGGAAGTGGTCACAGCACCAAGCCTGTCAGTTTCTGGACGATGCTCTTAGTCATATGATTTAGATTTACATAGTCCTGTGAGGAGAAAGGAATTGTATTCGAGGATCCTTATGGCTCACTTCCAACTTGCTAACTTACCTGTAAGCCTTCCAACCGTAGATGAATGTCTAAAGTGTTTGGTTCCTGTATCTGACACTTTTAATTGTTTGAAAACATACTACCTTGAACAGTCACAAYAGCAGTCTCTAGTCAAAGATTCAGCATGTATTTTTTCTTAACACAATTTGCARTCTTATAGACCTAATGTCCACCTACTGCAGTAAAACACTGGCATTTAGCTAGTGCAGTGTAGGACTGAGATGTCATGCAAGAGGTTTTTTTTCTATTCTGTTAATCCTTTCTTTTGAAACAAAGTGTCAGAAYTTCAGCATGAATGCAAGTAGGCAGCACAGACTATTCCATTCCTACATTAGTACGTGTTCAGATCTAACCTTATTTCCATTATTCCATGCCACTTGATTTAGTCATAAATCAATCCAGACTGAGTTCTGTGGCAGGCACTTGAGAAAACAATACTGAGGTAGTAGAGTTACTTTAGGCTATTGTTATTTTGACATGGAACTGTCATTGATTATTGTGCAGTTTAAGTAGATGAAGCAGGCAAACTGGCGCTTTCTAGTTCAAGCTTTACGTTAGATACCTTCTGAAGTCCTAGAGGCTGCCCAGCACTGCAAAAGGCTGAGAATATTGTTCATCATTAGCTGATACTTAAAGGTACAGATAAATTAAGGTCTGTATTTTTCACTGGTTTTAAGGACATAGTTGCACTACCCAACAGGCATCTAATGGCTAATTTTCATCAGTTCATCATATTTAACTGTATATCTGATTAAATAAGTTAATTTTTAGTAATATATTTTACTCAATACTGATTAAATTCATGACAATGAAAAGATATTTTACTAATGAAATGTGTCTAGGYAAAATGTCCTATAAAATCTTGGCTGAATTGAGTGGAAGGATAAAAAGAAGAAATAAATGGTAACAGTGATATTTTAATCCTGCTATAATTGCACAATATCAATGTTTTATTTTGAGAGKTTTTTTTTTTCCTCTGTTTATTTGTAATGTATATCGTGGTGCATTTCACTCTTGTTTGTGGTGCATGAGAGAAAATGCAGGAGGGTCTCAGAAACCTAATTTTTTACTGACAAAGGAAAATACTACAGGATTTTTTTTTCTTTCCTGCAAAATACACAGCTGTATTTATTTGCTTGTTTGTTTTTATAATTGCTGAAACAAAACTGTAACTGTCAGACATTAATTTTATTTTTTTTTAAACACTTTGAAGACTTGTTCACTTTATTGCAATTCTGTGGACAGAATGCAGTCATTTGCAGCTAGAACAGGAGAATCTGAAATTATTTAATATACATGAATTTTGTTAATATGTACCAAAAAATACACAAAATGACCTTTGATATTGTGACAGTTCTGCATATCTCTAATTTTAAGCCYATGATTAATTTCCTGTAAGGGCTGGCTACATATAACTGTGGTTGTAGACCTAGATAAATATAAATTTTAACTTCAGGAACTATGTAGAACTATTACTGAATAAGTGCATGTGTTGAATATTTAATTATGAAATAATAGTGCTTGGTTGTTGTTGCTTAGCTTAATTTCCAAAATGCATGAAATTTGGAAAGAGGTGTTCTTGCTCCAAATTAACCCTGAGCTTAAACAAGATTGAACTGTGCAGATAAACCATGGTGTTTACTTTGGTGTCTTTTCTTAAAAAAAGGGACCAAAGCAAATTAGATTGCACTACAAGACTGTTTTAGCAAGATGTGTTTTCTGTGTGAATTCTCAGACTAAGTCTTTAAGTTTAGACAGGCATCTCTTTGAATATTTCTATAATGCTGTCATTCTGGTTGGTAAGTTTTRCTGTTGTTGCAAGTTCAAATAAACCCATTTCAACCTAATAGAAGAAAAAATGTGAAAAGATAATATATGTTTACAACATATTATATACAAGCATAGGAAATCRAACCTGGTTTTAAAGAATACCATCCAGAGGAAACAAAAAAGGATCAAAAAAACTTTGATAATGCCAAAGCCAAATTATGTGGTTCTAGATGATATAATCACATTCATTTCTAAAAGAAGAAGACATGATTGTATTGGAGTTCCTAATGTTTGTTTTAAAATCTGGACAAAAGTTTTCCTTCTGTCCTTTTCAAAAAGTGACTATAGAGAATGACTTATTAATTATGTCTGTGAAAACAAGACATAACTAACTACACAAATGTCTGGCTTGGATTGCAATTAAAGTGAAAAAATCATTTCTAAATGAATTCCAGACTTTTCATCCCCATTCAGTGGATGTACTAGCAGTGAGTGAATTTGCTAAATGGCATACACTTGATGTAACATTTTAATATCTACTTTGAAACCTTTGTTTTTATCCTTCCTCGGTGATCATAAATAGAATTGTATATATGTCAGTGTCTTAAAATTTCTGCAAATATTTAATGCTTATGTTCCTTTTATRAAGCGGTAGTTTTTAAGGTCTAGAAATAAACAACTTCTTTGGTTCAGTTATTGAACAAATGTTCAAGGGTCTTTCCAAATATGAAGCATTTGATTTTGTCCGCTAAGAGAGAATGAATAATAATGATATGGCTTGAAAATGTACTTTAATGTCTATTAAACATAAAACTTTGGAACTTAAATTGTTGTTAATTTAGAATTAGATAATATTAGAAAGTAATCTTTATAGGAAAAGAATGTGCTAAAATATTTATAAGACCTTTGACTACTTTTGCTGGATCCCACAGTTCTTTTTCAGCTTGTGTATATTGCAATTTTATTTCAAAATGTAGTAATACATTCTTTTGCACAATCTCATGCCAAGCTATGAATAATAAAAGCTCATAGTTCAGGTCTGAAAACGACTTCCATTTTTAAACATACGATACTGAATTAAAAAAGGTCAGAATGCAATTAAACCTTTGACTAAGAAAGTTGATAAAACCAAGAAAGTATTTCTGAATTAGAAAGTGTGTGTTTGAAATGCAGTCTCTCTGTATCATACAGAAAGTCATCAGAATGTTTGAAAAATTATTTTTTAGGGAGTGGAGTTAATTATGCAAGTCATTATGCAGGGTAAAAAAAGCTTCTATTCTTCAAAAGAATTTTAGCAATTTCAGAGMAATGAAAACCAAATTCAGAAACTCAAACTTTTTAAGCAAATTGTCAACATGAACATGATTTCCATCCTTTGGGGTTTATGAGATTTTTTTCCAGAATATCTATGTTCRCTAAAGATATGACTTTTACCATTTTAGTTTCTCTTCATCTCGTCTTTCGTACACAGTTAATTTTTTTTGAGGAGCTAGTATAAGCTATGGTAGCAAAATTACTTCTTTGTGGTAGAAACTAAATGCAGTGGTGAAAGAAAGTGGTATGCCTTCAACATCATGAATTTGGAGTGTGCATCCAGTTTTTCCTTACACCTACTATTGAAGGTTGTTTTTAGTAGTAGGGACTACAAATAATTTGAACATTCACAGAACTACAATTTTTTTAGTACGTTGTATACTAGTTTCCATGGAATTCTAAACTGCTATGATTAAGCTGGTACCTATATCCAACACTAGGAAAAAAATTTTTGTTTGTTTTTGTGGTGGTTTTGGTTTTGTTAATTTTGGTTGGTTTGGGGTTTAAATTTTGGGTTTTTTTCTTGGAAGTGAAGTCTTTTTTGCTTGCTTGAGGGACAAGTTTTAAGAGAGAAAAAGTACTTTTTTTTTATATTAACAAATATAGTTGGAGGGGAGACAAGTTTTCAGTTGCAGAGCATTCAATTAATGTCTTCATATTTTTCATTTTTGTAACATTATTTTGCCATTAAACCACATGAATAAACACTGTATGTTATTCACTATGTAGTATCAAGTAAACTTAGGTAACACTTACCAAAGTTCAAATCCCAAAACAAATTAAAAGTAATTGGACGGAGCTCCTTTACCCTACAAAATGACCCCATTATTATACTGTCATCTTGCAATTTGTGTAATTCAAGATGTAATTCAAGAAGTTGAGGGGTTTTAAAAGCTTATTGATATCTAAGGGGGAGATTCAACTTTGCTTCACCTCTTCTACTCTCTGTTTCTAAAGAATTCTTGACACTGGCATTGATGCTTATCAGAGCCCTCTGCAAGTAAATTTATCTCACTAACTCAGGAAAAAAAGGTGGGCATGTTTTTTCTTGGTAAGCAACATGTTCATAGTCCTGGAAACTTTGATTACAAGACGGTCCATGAGTGCTAATGCTGTGTGTTTGTGAAGAAGAGAGAAACAGTAGTGGGCTACAGTGGAAAATGTGAGAGAGTTGAGGGATTTCAAAACTTTTTCTTTCAGCAGTGATGAACTGCTAGATTAGTTTAGCTGCTTATGGAATTGCAGCTCAGATATCTGAAAGCAAAGAGAACAAACTGCTGTGAAAAATAATTCTTTTTAAAAATTTATTTTCAGATATAGACATTTTTTCTTCCATTTTTTGTTAAACTATATTTAACATCTTCTTAGTAAAAGATGTTGAGAGGACACTGTAAAAAAACTTGTAAATCCCCCACAAGTGTTGTCATGCAGAATGAAAGCTTTTTGCAAGATTATGTAGAAAGAGGAGCAGTCATGTATCATGGTTAGACACAGTGGGTACCGCACAGAGTGGTGTTAGTTTATATTTTATTTAATGTCTTCTTTAGTGTTTTAAGCAATAGTTCAGTTTTCTGATGCGATTGACCTCTATTTATCTTTCCCAGAGGGCTCCTTTTTTAAAAGCATTTCAGTGATCCTTTATAAGCCTGTCTCCAATGCAAGTGTGTTGGTATAACAGAAAATTGCAGTGTGGATTCAAGAAAAGGAAAGTGAAAGCAAGAATTTATTAAGCCAGAAACAATACATAATAATTTAGAGAAACCAGAAGTATGAATTGAAGTAAAGAAATAAAGTCTTGGAGAAGCCAATTTTAAATGCTGCCTGTGGGAAAAAAAACCACAATTATATTAATAGATATAGTGTAAAGGAATACTTTGGAAAATAATATTTTTTTTTAAAGGAAAGTAAAAACCTCAGTTTTCTCTGGAGACAGTAATACAGCAAACTGTCTGGCAGAGTAGCAAGAAAGATGTATTCAGCTTTAAACTAAAAATGTAGCAATAGCTCAGTTGCATCATCTTAAATCAGAAGTTATTAATAAACTGCATACTATTTTTCCATATATTTACTGAAGCAAGCACAAGCAAATACTTTAAACAGTTGTGTATACACAAATGTCATTCATCACTCTTTGTGACTGTGATACTAATACCCAACTAATCACTATCAAAAGTGGTGTCTTGTCTGATATGCATGTGACTTTTTCTTAAACGTTGTTAAAAATTACCATCACAAGTCTGTTCTAGTTTTGGTTTTTTAAATGCATAATACTAAGAAATAGACCCATTTGAATGAGTATGACCTGGTTTTCATTTATGTGAAAACTGCTTTAAATTTATTGAGCAGTGTTATGTAGTACTATACATATACACCCACTCTACGACCCTACGTTATACAAAGAGAGAATAAATGCAATATATTTTCTAGCAAATAAAACAACAAAATTTCCATTGACTACAATCGAATGGGATCCTTATTACCAGATGTAAATATTATTTTTCATCTTGTCCCTTTTTCTGCCTATGATATTACAAATTTTCTTGCAATCTATTAGGTTTTTAGTTGATAATGATCACAGGAATCCATTTTTGATCAACTGTCATAGAATCATAGAATCATGGAATCATAGAATTCTAGGTTGGAAGGGGACCTCAATGATCATCTGGTCCAACCTTTCTTGGCAAAAGCGTGGTCTGGCCAAGATGGCCTAGCAGCCTGTCCATCTATAAATTATAAAGGCTGAGACAACTGGGATTTTTCAGCCTGGAAAAGAGGAGGTTTCAGGATGATCTAATTGTAGCCTTTCAGTACCTGACGGGAGCCTACAAGAGAGATGGAGAGAGATTTTATAAGGGCATGTAGTGACAGGACAAGGGTAAATGGATTCAAAYGGAGAGAGTAGGTGTAGATTAGATATTGGGAAGACATTCTTTACTGGGAGGATGTTGAGGCACTGGAACAGGTTGCTCAGAGAATCTGTGGATGCCCCATCCCTGGAACTGTTCAAGGCCAGGCTGGATGGGGCTCTAAGCAGCCTATGGTGTGATCTGGTGGAAGGTGTCCTTGGCCACAGTGAAGAGGTTGGAACTAAATGATCTTTAAGGTCCCTTCCAATGTAGACCATTCTATAATTCTATGATAATGTTCCAAGTTATGAAAGCTCTAGAACTTATGACCATCCTTTTTAACAACTGCCAATTCAAGTCTCTCTCTTAAATCTAAGGAAGTGTTAGTTTTGATGTAATTACATTTATATTTAACAATATGTTGATTTTATATTTATATGCAGTAGGTTTTTAGTTGGATTTTTTTCAAAAGTCCTTAATTATATTGACTCTAGCATTTTATGTGATGTAGGTAAGTTTAATCATCTTTCATTTACAGACTAAAATAGGGTACCAAGCTGATGTCCTTCAGTTATTGCAACATTTTTAAAGTTGTTGAGTAACTCTGGGTGCTTCCAGTGTCCATTCCATGATACATAGAGTCACAGAAGGTATTGGAACAATAGGTTTCTCAAGTTTGAAATTTCTGTGTTGATTTGATCTCACCACTAATAACATTAATTCCAAATAAATTTATCATATTCAAATCTTACTTTTCAAAAGCACTATGCTAGATGTAATTTTCTATTGAAAAAATTTCTTAATAATAATGCGCCAACTAATTGCATGCTTAAAACCAGTCATTAAAAATGTAGATAGCCMATGGCCCTGAAATACATGCTTTTCTGTTGGCTCACCACTTTTTAATACTAATCTACTAACCATTCATGACTTTACCCTTTTCTGTGAAGTTCTTTTTCACATATGAAGAGGCGATGTCTTTGCAGGTCTTAGAAGAAATGTGAGATGTTAGAGATTAAAAAAGAATCTTACCAAAATGCTACTGCCAACCCCTGTAGCAAAACAGGGTTTTTATGAAATCCCATAAAAATCACTGTGGCTATTTCAGTACTTACTGACATTCTCATTGGTTGATTTTACTTTGTATATTTAAGCTAGTATTTGTGGTGAAACACCAAGTTATGTCACATTATGTATTAGAGGTTACTCAATATAATCTCTTCTTTCTTACCACTTGTGGCTCACAAAAATGTAATTCTTTCTAGAGTTAGGTTTTTTACAGTCCTCTAGTCCTTTCCATTTCTTTCATATTTATAATTTGTGAATTTATGAAACGTCTCTTTTCTCTCTGCTCAGAAAATGTACCATATTTTTTAAAAACATGACATGTACGTTTACTTAACAGCTGAATATGTTTCCTTTAAGAGTAAAGAAAGTTTTCCTGCAAATGTGTGAGATCTTCTTTCATTTAACAACATCAATGCTGAATCTGGGGACTAGTGTTGAGATGGATTCTAAAACAGCCTTGCAAAGAATAGTGAAAGTTTACMTGATTTCTATAGTACAGAACAACCATATTTCATTCATTAATTCCTCTGTGGCTAATTAATAGTTGCAACTTATCCCAGGATTCTAGACAGTAACATTGTGGCAATTAATTTACTGTTCCTTTTTCCCTGAATACACAATTAAAGCCATTCCTTTATTTGATGGCTTACCATCTCTTGAAAGTGTATGGAATGAAAACTCAGCCATGTATCAGAAGTAACTTTAATTTAAATTTGCTAAATGACCTCTGAAAGCTAGATGAAAGATTTTCTGCTGAATGGGCTGGTGCTCCCTGCTTGTATAATTTATGTGAGAAATTAGTGTGAATGGTTCACTTTTATGGAGAGTGCTGCTTGTAGTAAGCCTGCAGAAACAATTTTCCCCCAAGCCTCCATCTGTTCTTCCAACCAGGGCATATGCCATCTCATCGAGCTTGAAAGTCAACTGATTTATGACTCCTGAAAAGTGCATAGATTGAAAAGAAAGGTCGACTGCTGCTATGTGACAATGATTTGCTAGGCACTTGGATAAAGACAATTCACGTTGCTATGGACTCCAGAGGACACAAGTGGTGTTGTAAGCTTTGGAAATTGGTAAATTGACATGTAGGACAAAAACAAATTGCTCCTCCTCCTTCAGACAAGCAGATACCTCTCTTGTTAAAGATGGAAGCTTTTTAGAAATTAAGTAGGTAATATAGCCAAGACATCTTGTTATACTTGTTATATTCAGGCAGAGTAATCTTTTCCTAGCTACAGAGTTTGGCATCTAGAATTYGTTCCACTTTAATCTTTAAGCTACAAGCAGAAACATCTGTCTTTAAAACTGCATCTTGTTGTTTTGTCAGAAAGTTTTGTTCAGTGCCACAAACATAGCACTGATGAATTTTCTCTATCTACCCTGAAGGTGATTTCTGACCCCTATCCAATTAATGGATGACTTGTTCTCTGGCCATTAGTTATCACCCTTCCTCCTTTTACCCAAATATTGCACAGTTCTCTGGCAAGTGACAAAACAAATGGAATTGACAACATAGAAATCAATGTGTGTTTGATGTTTTCATTTCTAGTAGTCATACGCTGTGACCGTTCTGCTTTGAGGCTCAGATACTGAATAATTTCTTCAACTACTTTTTCTTATCAATTCTGATTTTCTTTATATCATTTCAGGTTAAAAACAGTATGGAGTTAAGTGTATTTTTTATTTGAGAAAGAAATGTAGAAATTATATAGAGTCTYTCAATATGAAAATCTGGGGCAGATTTTACCTTGAAAAACACGAAGGTGTAGTATAAAAAGTTCATGTGACTAGTAGGAAGAGTCATCCTCTACAAGTATGAACTTCTTGCTTGTTGAGGTATCTGTAGCATCTGTTAGAAAAAAATGGCTTTGTAGCTTTCCACAATTGTCTGATTTTATTTAGCCACAGATATCCTGACCTGGTTCACATAGACGAGTATACTTTCTGAACAACATAAAATTCAGTGAAGAGAAGCAGAGCATGCAGATTAACTAGATCATCATTATCAACTATTTCATTGTATAAGTCAGTAGCCAACATAGGTATTGAGTATTCATATATTTTGTATGCTGTTGACTGACTAAAGATGATGAAAAAGTTGAGCTAAGAAACTGTGACACTTAAATACAAATTGTAAATGTCTTATTTTGTTGTAAGAGTGTTGAAGAGATATGTTAGACAGTTATAATACAGCTTATAAAAACATAAGTTGTGTAAAGAAGAGTGTGACATGTTTAAGAAAACTTCATTCTGTATGTCTRTAAAATTAATAGAGAAACATTCACTATCACTGAAAACATATATTCTAAAACCATATTCAATGAATGTCTCTACTTTGGAAATGTATTTTTTGTGGATGTCTGTTCTTATGAGTTTTGTGACAAACACTATATATTTTGTTACTTTTTTATTGTTTCATTTTTGTTGTCCACTATATATTAGGCATGTGCATGAGGCAAACTTATCTCCCTCAGTTCCATTTCATTTCCTATACTACTTTCAAAGCATSAATTAATCCATCATCATTTCAGTGTTATTTTCTCATCACTAGCCTTGATGAATGTTTCACATCAAATTCATGTTCACGTCTACTATGCTACCAAGTTCTGATCTGGCCTAAGCACTGCTCTCATTCCTCACATTGTTATTCTGCAAATTAATGCTATTGCTTTGCTTATAATACCTATTTTTATTGTCCTTTTAATTTCTTCCATGTTGGTTTTTTCATCTGTATCTCTTGCTGAACTGTGAAGAGTTTGTCTTCACGTGGATAGCTCAGCAGGATCTGGTTTAAATAAAAAATACCTTTTACATATTTTGTTATGAAGTAAGTGTGCCCTTGGACAGAAATCATTTGGATTAAGATTCATGAAAACTTTCTAAAACAGCAAGACCTAAATTTTTAAACTTTTTTTTTTTTCTTTCCCTAAATTCCCTCTTCCTTTGAAAGTTGTTGACAACTTGGTTTGATAAAATATAAATTTGGCATGAAGGAGATCTGTTCCTGCAAAGATTTAAGCATGCTCTTAATGCCTTGTGATCAAACCCACTGAAGCAAAACTTTTGCTTGCACTATGTAGCAGTGGTGTGAGATGTACCTACCTCTAAAATGAGAAAAAATTTCCGTTTGTTTGTTTTCAATCATAATGATGTAACTTCCTTAAGAAGGGCTAGCTTCAAATTAATAATATTGCATCTTTAAGGCATTAAAGACCTTAAAAATTCAGCTCATTTAAAAGTGTCTGATAAAATCTCCATTGAGGTGATTGAATTATGCTTTTTTAGGAAAAAAAAAAAAAGACTGAGTCTATATTTACATTTCAAATAGCACTGTGAATTTTTGACAGTAGTGATAGCATGTGGTAGTTTATCAGAGCAAAAATAAAATATCTTAAATATTTAAATGAGATAGTTCCCCTTRGCTTTCAGCTTTGCACATTAACGCTCAGGAAACAGACAATTGTGGGGAATTATAAATACTGCAGTTGTACTAAGTGACAGAATCTGTGGGTTACTAGTATGCTCTAGTGTGGCTTCCTTAAATACCATGCAAAAAAATGTGTCTTACTTTGGTTTAAAAGGAATACTAGCTACATAGTCTCCCTACAATCTAAGTAGCTGTAGGACCTGGTAGAATTCTATATTTAGAATATGAGAGTTAAACCGCCGAATAACCTAACTGGCACATTAGACTTAAAAATAATTAATTTAAATCTCATGCATTGGAACCGATCTGCTGTTTTTAAATTAATATTATATTCACATATGCAGGTAAATCCGTGCGTTATTTAAAGAACTATTACAAAAGATAAACAAATGAAAATCACAAATTATGGTCTTTAGAAATATATGAATATTCAGGTGAATATCTTCTCAGACTATAATGAGGCTAAAAAAGGGTGTTGCTTCCAATGTAATCGAAACTTCAGTCTGAATGTAGATCACCTTAGGAATATGAGTTATATTGTAACGTAGTGAATCTTTTCTCATAGTGAAGACAAAGTGCACTGAAGTACAGTTCTGCTCTGAAAAAGTAACACAATCAATATTGCTCTGTTCTGTTCATATCCAAACAAATTCTGCTAGRGTCAGAAGCCAGTGCTCATACACTTCACAATCATAAATACCTATGTGAGCCTGTACAGTAAGTGATGTTCCCATTCTGTGCTTCTTATCCTGTCCTTTTAGGCTCTTAAAAAGGCCAGTTCGGATGGGAGACYCCTACTTTGTCTTGCCATTTAATAACAGCATTGGAACCTTGCTGCTCTTATTATTCCTAGAGTGGTGGACAGGGGCCCATGTCTCAGGCAGAAACATTCCTTTTAACAAAGCTCGGGCTAAAGTGTCAGTTTTGTACTTGAACTCRGATGAATTTAAGTTTCCTTTGGATTGTTGCTTAACTTGTGCTTCCACAGCGTGAAAGACAAAATGCATTCATTTCTTTTAATTTTTTTTTTTTGCTTAATATGTTCACAGATCAGTTTAAATGCTTGCTAAAAGAAAAAAAAAACCAATCCACATATTAACCAGGTGAAAACTAGTCTTTTTTATGTCTGTTCCAAACTCTAACCTTCTGTTCCTCTGCAGCAGTTTGGGTGAAAATGYGAGCAATTATAAGTTGATATGAAAGGGCATAGTATACATTAGTTTGGAAATTTGCATTCCATAGTTATTAAGACTACTTTACTCCTTTCAGAGTTAAAATAAACTTGCCTGTTTAAAATTCTTTCTGTCATACAGCTCTCAGGGGTTGATTCAGTTTGAGCTCAAATAATAGTTGCCAATTTTCTAAATTACTGGAAATTTCTAGTTTAAGCTAGAGATGAGGAAAGCTGCATTTTTGTTTTGTAGAATTAAATCTGTATTTTATGTCTTCTTTCTGCTTTTCTATTCCTCTTTCCTTATATGCTTTGATGCTTTTCTGAAGAGATTGGAAAAATAAGCTGTCTAAAACTCTTCAGTAATACCCCTGAATTTGCCCTATTCTTTCTTGACGAACTATAAGAAGCATATAGCCACAGTCATGACACTACAAACCCTCCCCAAAATGAGAAAGTAATAATTTAATGGTTTTTTAGGTAAAGATTATCTGTAAGRAAAAACCTTGATCTTTATTGGATTTATGCATGGATTAATCTTTTAACTTATTCAAAGAATTACTTCACAAATTAAATCAGAAATGCATAGCATATTATTTGCAAAAGATTTATCAACAACTGTGATAAATTTGATCTATTATTTCTGTGAGATAATAAAAGAAGATAATAAAATTCAGTCCAGCTACACCAGAAGCCCTTAAGTTATTTATAACAAGTGTGGAAAGATTAAGTGTGTACAACTTTCTCTTCACATAGCTCCTGCCATCAGTCCATCAGTGATCCCTCGTCTCCAGATATTCCTGGTAACAGAAAACAAGGTTATATTTATGCATTCTTGTTCAGAGTAGCAGCTAATTAGGACAATAGTTTGCTTTTGAGGGCGTGGAAAGTCAAATTTATATGGATTTACCACCCAGGAAGGTGATTTAGACTATCTGATTGATTTTGCATGAAGTTAATTTCAAATGCTCACATGATTAGAACAGAACAGAATAGAATAGAATATTTCAGTTGGAAGGTACATACAGTGATAATCTAATCCACTGTCTGATAATTTCCTGATGCATTAGTTAGATAAAACTAGTAACCAGCAGTAATAACAATCACAGAGAGCAGGAGCTTCAGCCCCATACCTTTTCCCCAGGTAATTTCTTATTTATGCATTAAGAATTCTAGATTATTAATCTAGGTTTTTTAAGCATAACCTAATGTGGTGATATCATCTAATATGGTGACTGTCAGGTTGAAATAATCTTTCAAAAAGTGACTTCATTTTTAGATATGCACTTGCTGTAGTTCAAAATTCCAGTTACTGGTTAGCATTGGGCTATTTGATGAAAATTTAAAGGTAGCAAATACATGTTGGGACTGCTAGAATTGTGCTGTTCCTCTTAATCTTTTATTTTATCAAAGAGGTTTGCCTTAGAATGTAAAAGTGAGTTCTCTGTAAGAGTGAAGCATGTTTTCTCTGCTTTAATAATTAATTCTGTACCCATGTATATTTCATTATAAAGTGGCAGCCTTTTATACTGCTGTTACTTCTGTAAGGAAGTCAAAACTATTCCATCCTTACACAGGTTAGGGATAATATGCACAAGCACATTAGAATGTTTTTTCTAAGTTTTTATGTTTAAAATAATATTTTCATATCAGCTAAGAAATGTCTTTGCTCATATCCCAATTCTCACCTGCAGATCATGAAATTGCTGGTATAACAGGATAAGCCTCCAAGATATTATCTAGATAAAAACTACTGCCTTTTATTTCCAAACGGGTTTTTTAAAGTATTCATATCTGATCTGATATGATGTTATATGGAAATTATTTTATTCAGGTCTTCATGTCCTACCGTACATATAAAATGTCACTAAATTGGTAGAAATTTCCATGGCCTGCCTAGGACCTACCAAGCAATACTGTGCACCTGCATGGAATTATTTACAGTTATTCAGCAATACATAGTACCTGGGTTAMATTTGGTGAATATTGGTTTCAGAATACTTTAAAATACTTGGAGAAGTTGTTAAATAGTTAGGTTCTTTGTTTGCAAATTCCCATTTAAGACAACCTGTCTAAATCACAGATTTAGTGGGCCAAATACTTTTTTCTAACTGTACTGACTTTTTACTCCTATTTATTTCTAACTTTAAATCTGTGTGAGGTTTTTTTCTCATAGAAATGTTTGGCCTATTGTCCAATAAATGCTACTTTTTTTTATGAATACCCATGACAAAGCCATTTAAAASACCTCCTAAAGAAACATCTTCTAGTTAAGGTGCAGCTTATATCACATATTTCCCCAGCTGCCTACAAGTTTATTAATATTTGAAGAATCTAAATAAGTTCAAACCATCCATTCCTCCTTAGCAAAAAGTGTTATATCTATATCCTATTAAATGCTCATCTTAGCTTTTTGTTTGGGTTATGGGGTTTTTTTGTTTGTTTTTTTTAAGTTCCAATGTCGTTACCARCTATGGATATAATAACTATTGTTCTATAATTTCTGGAAAGTTATTACTTTTCCTGGTCATCAAATCTTTGGGCCAGTTGTTGCTATTAATGACARCATGAATGGTTTCTAGCACTTTAACCACTCTGCAGTCCTTTCAAACTCCCACTATCTGCTTTAGTTTGTTAGTTTATTCCAGAATCTTCTCTTCATTTTATTGGCTGGGTTAGGCTAGGCAAGAGAAGGCTAATTGAGAGCTAATTGCAGTCTCCCTGTGCCTAAAAGGGGTGTTACAAAGCAGATAGAGCCAGACACTTTTCAGTGGTGCGCAACAGAAAGCAAAAAGGCAGCAGTCACAATTCACAATAAGGGAAATTTCAGCTGGGTARTAAAAAATAGTTATCCATGTTTGGGGCAGGAAATGGAATGAAATGATCTCCAGCGGTCTCTTCCAAAGTAAATTGTTCTGTGATTCTATGAAATTAGATGGATGATTTTATATTTCTGCATTACCTTTCTTTTGAAAATGTCATAACATACTGCTGCTTAATGAATAAGACTTCCCTGTGCTTCTGAAACATAGGTGTTTTACAGATAAAGAGAGGCACAAAAATAATGGTACAACTTTAAATGTGTTAATGAACTTAATTTGTTCTATTATGTACTCAACATTCCTTTCACTTAAAACTACATCTTTACCATGTACAGTATTTATACATATATGTATATTTTTTAGTACATACTTGTTATCACTCTCTACACGTATCAGGTAAATTTACGACTGCATTGTTAAGATATCTGAGATTTATGTTCATGTTCAGTTTACCATAACTTAATGATAAATATAAAAACACGTCCAGCTTTAGATCCTACAGTTAACACACTAAAAGCTCTCTAAACTTGTGTCAGTCTGATTTTTCTTGAAGGCTTTGATATTGATGTAGCTTACTAAGGAATATCTCTTTGTCATGCAGGAAAGCCAGAAATGTTTAAAATTAATACGATTAGTCTATTGACAATGTACAAAGTGCTTTGGGCCTCTAGGTTTCATGTGATTCAAATGAATGTAGAAGACTTTTAACAGTACCTGTCATGTAGAATCAGGTTCTACATGTAGACAGGCTTATCTGTTTTCTCTTTAAAAAAAGTAATGAATAAAAAAATATCTAATACCTCACAAATCTCCTGCCAAGCTATTGAATACCAGAACCTAGAGGCAAAATATGGAATTGTAATTAATTTATCTGATAACCATCTCGGTAACCATCAACTGGAACATCTCTCCAGCTTCTCAATATATTTCTTAAGGTGTGGTGAGGAAACAGAACATTGTATTCTACATATAGCTTCACTATTTGTTATTAAAGGGTGATATTTATCCTTTATTTGCTGGCCACATTCTTTTTAATGCAGTCCAGGACATGATTTGCTTTCTTTGTGACAGGAGCACTACTGGCTGTTACACAACGTGGCAATCACCACAACCCTCAAGGGAGCAGGACTGTCACTCASTCAGTCAGTTCCCAACCTGTAGTGGTATAGGGGGTTGTTCTATCCCAGCTGCAGGGCTTTATATTTCTCCTTGTTGARCATCACAATGTTTCTTCACATATGTTTACTCATTCTTAATGTTGGGCTTTGCATTTCATGTTTTGGGGGGATGTAAAATGGAAATAAAAAGTCCTCAGAGTATAGGAAAGTCAATAGTGACTTAAGTGTTGCTACAAAAATATCTTCTCCAAGGTCTGCAGGTRTGGATGTGCACACAGGTGTATATATATACACACATGTACATGCACCAATAATATCAGAAAGGCAATATGTCATTTTGTAGTTAAAGAAACAAAAGGTTGATTCTTTGAACCTCCCATCTCTTCATTTGTTTGTGTTTGCTGTTTTACTGTCTTTGAGTGCTTAAATATCTCTGTGTTGTTTCTTCCTATTAACCTTTGGTTTATTTTGGTAATTTACAATAGTCAATGTAAAGATGAGTTTTCAAGCATAAACTGTAGAAATTACACAACTATTGAAAAGTCTGGAAAGCCTTAAAGATGTAGTATTGAACAAGCAGATAACATCTAACCTTAGAGATCCAAAAATCCTTCCAGGCCCTTGGATCTGCCTGCGCTCCTTTGACTACAGTTTGTTTCTTTACTAAGGCAAGGCCAGAGTAAGCAATATAAATCCAAATGCCCTTTAAGAATAATGCCTGCGCGTAATTATTAAAGCTGGTAGCATTTCRGCTCCTTTTACTTGTGTGTAGTGTTATTTGCAAGAATAACTAGTGTTTTTAAAAACAGACTTCTCAAATGGAGATACTTGGCTAGCAAAACTAGGATAAAGTAATGGTGGTATTCAGGATTTTTGAGCCTGTATGTTCTGCTGATACCACTGGATTTCTGGGAAAATTTCTGTGTTTGGATACTGTCCTGTTCTTCCATACCCAAGGATGGTGACCAGCAGTATATCCTTATTAGTGTTGAAATGGTCACAGTTTTGGATTACATGTTCTGTCTCTGCCAATAAATGTTCTTTCATTTGCTTTTTTAACCATGCCATACATCACAATCAACAAAAACTATACTTTGATTCATTATTATGCTCCTTTATTAGAGAATCATATATTTTTCCCTTAGGATCTGATTTGATCTAATATGCAGGATGGATAGTTCACGTGGGATAGAATTACACGAACAATTGSTGTTGCATCAAAACCAGATGAAACAAGTTCCATCTGTTTGTTCATGTCCTGTGCCACAGTTCAATGCTCCCTCGGTTGCACTTAGGTTTCATTCTATTAATCAGATCACTATAATGGTAGATCTTAAGACCAGTAACATATGCATTTGTGGTGGGTTTGTTTTTGTTTGGGTTTTGTGGTGGGTTTTTTTTCTCTTAGTTTTATTTTTTTTAGGTCATTATAGTAATCTGACAGCAGATACAGAGATGTTTGTACTGGTGCAACTGAAAGAAGTGTGAGCCCTGGCAGTAGATGAGGAAGCAGAGGGAAGGAGGGACAGAGGACATATTAAATCCATTTTATACATGTATACATGCATGAAGAAGGAACATTGCATGAAGAATATTTTGGTTTATATCTTTATAATCTGTGGTTTTTTATAGTGGCCTCAGTGTTAGATCACCTCATAAATGTTCATCAGTTTATTTTACACAGTTTATGCTGTTAAACCTGTCTTGCAGGTAAAGAGAAAGGTCACAGAGGGAGACTTTGTACTAGATTTCTAACTGTAACCTAATCCTGATAATTATTTTAATAATTTAGTGATTAATTAGAAGCTGGTATTTTTATTCTAAGACCTGACTGTTCAGATTATTTAACTTTATTTATTTTTTCTGTTCAGCTCCTGCTGACTTATACAATTTTTATGAGGGCTCTAATTGAAAGAATTTAAAAACTGTTCTTCAAATCTTTAAATTAAATGGTTTAAACTTGCTTAGAATCGAAGTATACTATTTCAGTAAAATGAAACAAATATTTCAGTTAAAAGCCTAGAAAATGTACTTTCCAGACAGAAATCGAACCAAACCAAACCCTCTTAATTTTTCTGTTTGGCAATTCTACAAATCAAATCCAGATCTCTGAAGTATGGGCCCTGGAAAACAAGGAGTAGACAWATAAAAATTTTAAAGTAAAATACTCTATGGCCTTAGATGTTTGCTTTTTCTCAAGAGGCAGAAAGAGGGCATCCGAAGCCCTCCAGTGCATCTTTCAATTATTCTTTGTTTTCCTGAAGTTCTTTTTTCTTAACAAGAACACACCTTTCAGCCTCTTTAGCTAAAGAATCAAAGGTTTTGTAGACACCAAGTTGCTAATAAACTTACACCATGTATCTTCTATGATGGGATCTTTCTATGGAATATGTAAATCATCCCTGTTGAGAGGAGGAAGGTTGATTATATAGTTAAAAACTTTACAACATCTTTGTAAAAAACAAAAGATCACATTTTAGATTGTGTAGCAAATGTAACAAGTAGTCAGTGATGCAACTTCAGAACTGTCCTCTAATTTTTGACTACAGTATTTGTCTGTCTGCCTGTATTTATGTGATCCTAAAGATAAATAAATAACATTTTCTATCCTGCTCTGTGCAGTGCAGAAACAAACTGAGAGTCCTCTAGAATGAAGGTTAAACAAGTTTCTTTTTTAATGCCGTATTTAACTATTTGTTACTTCATTCTAGCATACTGAATTTGATAGATATAGTTTGAAGAAAAAATAACATTTCTGCAGAGATTAATACAGGGTTATCTTATTTAAGAAAAAAAAAATAAAAATAAGAAATAAAACCTCCTACCTCTTTATAAGAAAAAATCAGAACCACAAACTGAATGTTTCCATCTCTTCCATTAAAAGACTATTTGTTATATCTTCAACTTTTTATAGAGCTGTGAAATGTTATGCATCAATAGGTATTGAATAAAATACCTTGCAGAATGCAGCTATTATCCATGCCTTCTAGTCTTTTGAAGCCTAATCTCATTCCGATGATAGCAGTAAGAATATTTTGCTTTTGTATTTCAATAGAATCAAGAACCAGTACATTTGTTTATGACTAGTTATTCTCAATTGCTTGCATTTTAGTAAGAAAAGGAAATATGTTATGTATGTGATTTCTGTCTTGAATAATGCTGGAGGTGGCCAGCCTAAAATCAAGTATTCTGCTCCAACTACAATGCTGGAGCACTGATCTAAGCTTAATCACTATTCCTTGTTGACACAGGTCAGTGAAAAGCATTGCCATATGGAAACCCCATGGAAAATGAGCTAGTTAGAGTCTGATATTGGTATACGATAAAAAATAAAATTGGTACAAAATCTCATTTTTATGAAACACAGAGTACAAAATAAACTGTACAGTATTGTGTTTGTGCAACCAGAGGGCTACTCAGAAGTTTAGGCCTTGCATATAATCCCTTCAAATCCGTGGTTTGAGAGAACAGTTGGTCTGGAATAGTTGCAGCTGAGAAAAGACTCAAATAATTAAGCATACATATAAATATATATGTAAACATATATACTTATATAAAAATCTTATAGCTAGCTCAGAATATCATCTCTATTTTGTTTTTCAGACAAGGCTGCCTGCTCTCAGTAGGCTGGACTTATAKAAGAAATATTACAGAATAATGAAGTGATCTAAATTTCATTTCAACTTAGTCTTTGCTAATAAACTTTACAGAAAGCTTTTAACAGCAACTGAAACATTAAATTGCACAAATGTTCAGTAGYCACACAGTAGTGGGAAAAAAAGTAGTGAAGTAAAAATGAACCTATCATACACATAAAGAAAAAATATATTGAGACAGCAGAAACTTTCGTAACAAGCTGACATCCATTGCAGCAGAATTTCAAAATTTGGTGAGAAGGGAATTTGTAGTATAATTAATAACATGTATTTCATCTTTCTGAGCAAAATTAAGCGTAGATAGGAAAAATCCTTTAACTTCTTCACAGAAAGAGATATAAGTTTAAGATACTCTTTTCCAAAGAGTTCACAAACAGTGCCAAGATTTTTTTGTTTAATGGTTACTATACTCTTGTTTGAATGGACTATGGACTATGGACTATGGACTATGGACTATGGACTATGGACTATCCCATCCTACACACTTTTTATATAGGTTGCATGGGAGAGGTATAATCATTCATTCTTCATATTTTGATGACTTTTGATGCAGAAAATGGTTAAAATATTTTGGTGAAATATTGTAGTGAAAAAGCTATATGGAATAGGTTATAATAAAATGATTCATCAATACTTTATATCTTATTCCATATTGCTATAATTTAACAATTTATGTATTATGTAATAAGCTAAAAGATTTTCTTCCACTTACCACCTTTCAATTTTAGTGGAATATGTTCTTACATGTACTGATATAAAGAATTTAAAGAGTTTTTTCTCTAGTGATTTGACAAAACATCAGTCAGATATAGAAGATAAGGTCCTAAAATCTAAATTAAATAGTAATGAATGACGTAAGTTTCATTGAACTGAGAAGATTCTCTTTCGCCTATTTCCTTTACAAATAAGTTGCTGAAGAGACATGCTGTAGAAGTCTCAGAAGCTCATGTTTGCTTTCACTGACCAACAAAACTGAACCCAAAGAAAGTAACAACACTTCTCTGAACTACTTGTCTCAATTGTTAAATGTTTTGCATAGTAAGATAAGGGGATTATTCAGTATGGTTCTTTGCTGAAGGGCAAGAGATGATCGTGCAATCTTCTTAGGTTTCCAGACACATGGAGTGTTTGCAGCATCACACCAAGATGTACCCTAAGGGATAAAACAGGAAAACAACGGCCAACAGCTACCATCACAAAACTTTACATTTGTCCTATTTGCTTCCCTGATTTCCATTTGTTCTGAAGTAATGGAGAAGCCTGAGAGGACAAAAACTTCTGTGTTACTAGGTGGCAGCCTGCTGAACATTGTTACTTTAAAAAGTATTTGCTATTCTGATTAAAACAATACTGTTTTTTTTCAGCATCTGGGAAAGATTCTTCAGCATGGACTGTAAGGATTGACAGGGAAATGGTTGCTATGGAACTATTTTCTGAGCTAGCACAGTAGAGCAACATTAGGCAGGATTTAATTTGCATCTCTTCCATGCTGCAGTTTATTCAGGATGATCTGACCATAGATTTCACCAGTCACCTAGAAAGCATAGCTCAGCACTGAAAGTAGTTGTTTCCCCGGAAATAGTACAAGTGTCAACCATTCCATCCCCACGTTTAGCAAGGTTTCTAAAAGCAATGAAGATCAATCTACAAARTTATTTAATATGTGATCTAGTAATTATCCCATTTATTAGTTACAATAAATCCTGAGCTTTCTATTTTTTTTCATGAAGGTGTTAGACTTACGAGGGAGAAAAGCTGTTATGTTAATTACAAAAATTAACAATTGCTGACTCAAGACTGTATGTGTGAAATACTTGGACTTGCCATTTCTCTTACATATGTAGAGACCTATATATAATAAATATTTTGTCTTTATCTTCCATTGAAATTAGGTTTGATATTGTGAAATTAGTTCTATGCTCATTTGAAGGGACTTTCCTCTTAAATCTTTAGTTAATCCATAGTTTATAATTAATACTTATTACTAATAGTGTTAGTTGAACAAAATATTTGCGTGAATGAAATACCATTGCATGGCTGCTCTATTAAATTGAAGGCTCTGGAAACAAGAAATTATAGAGAGAAAAAAACCTAGTGTAACATATTGCATGAGAGGATTATAATTTCAAAATTAAATATTAACAAAACTGCAGGCTTGTATGCTATGATATCCCAGGCTCTATTTACATGTTATTATTTCCTAAATAAACAAAAAAATCAATTCATAATAATTATACAAGAAAGGCTGGTTTGGGGATCATACAAGTCAGAATTTCATCCCAGGAAGAGGTATGTGGCAGCWTAAGTAATACTTCTTATTATTCGACACTTAGTGCGCCTCTGAGTCTTATTCTTACCGAAATATTGCTAAGTATGTTAAAAAATTAACTAGATCATCGTGCCAGAGCTGCGGTCGTCAAAATTCCTGTTTTCCCACCTAATTGTGTCTCTGCTTTGGCAGCGAACAGACTTGGCTGTCCCCCAGCGCCTGCTCGGGCTGCGTCCCGGGGCTCGGGCCGGGCGGGAGAAGGAGCAGCCGCGTTGTCACCATTAGGTGGCTCACTGGGAATGCGGCTGCGGCGGCCCCGCCGCCCCCCGCCCCGGGGCTGGGCGCTGTGCGAGTCATGTGCAGGAACGGCGAGAAAAAGACCCTGTCTTTGAGTTCCAGAATAGGCGAGACCTGGGTCCTGCTCTGGGGAAAGTCCTTCTCCCGAAGTGCAGTGTGAGGGGAGGTCTATTTGCCTGGCGTTACTGCCTGCCCCTTTGTTCCCTGTGTCCTTGGCAGGGGCTGAAAGAGCTGGGCCTGTAATACTTGGGCCCTGCTGTGCCACTTAAAGAAATAATAAGCCATTGTCTTCATTAAGCAAGCCTTGTTTTAGCAAACAGAATTCAAATACTAAAAAGGGAACATTTTTAAGGGGGGGAATCAGAGACAGGGATGCTTTACAAAATTCCCTAGAGAAGCTGCTTTGTTTCCACTATTTTATTGCTACTCACTGAGAAGATTCATATTCAAATAGGTTGGGGTTGTGAATCGGTCGTTTGCACATTCTCATGCACCCAGCAAGGCTATGATTATGGCTAATTACAATGACGAATGGAATCCTAACAAGAGTGCTCAATCAGATTGCTGTTCATGCATGAAGCAACGCAGACCAGCCAATGGAGGTGTGATTTTGGTAATTACAAACAATGGGGCTAAGTTGAAAAAACCTCCGTAAATCTGCCCGAGACAAAATAAAGTCTAATTAATCACTTTAAGTTTTGAATTCTCCAGATGATCTGCATGCTCAGTTCTCTTCAGCATTCTTTTAATAGAGTTAGTCTRAAGAGTAAGAATGCATCCTTTTTGCTTATACTTTCGCTGGATAAAATGCAACTGTTTCARAATATTCTGACTTTCCCTTTGTGACGATTATGTTGCAACCTGTTTTTCAGGCAAGTAGATGAAATGTTASAAAAATAAACACACTGTTGTTTGCCTTGCTAGCAGTGCCATTGTGTATGTTGAGAAAAGCGATGAAGTTTCCTTAAATTGTCTTATTATTATTGACCTCATTCCCAAACTTAATTTTATTGAAGTAAATGGGAATTTTGACGTTGCCTCCAAAGACTGCAGATTTTAAATCTGCCTTTATAAAGTTGTGCTTGGGCTAATGTAAATAAATAACTAAAAAGTCATACATTTTTTATTACCATATTTTTTTTAATATAGAAATATTAGCAGCACATACATAAAGTCAAATGAAGGCTAATTTTTTAGCAATGAGACTTTGAGGGCAGGACAGTTTTTCTTTCTGTATTAATATTCATTCAAAATTTTATTTTGAACATTCTATTATATGAGACTATATTTTCATAGCAAAAAATCCTTAGATTAATTTGTCCATAAATAAGTACTGTACTGAATATAACAGCCTGCTTCCAGTATACTAGGGAACATTTGAGGAACTATTTTTTTCTTGTGGATTCAGTTGGTGTGAAGGGATCACCTGTCTACGTGACTTCAGTGATACCTTGCTTCGACATAGACATGCTGTTAAGTATAAAGGTATTACACACTCAGGAAACCTATAGAATAAATCCCTTTTATTGAGCTGCCATGTGAGAAAACACAACCATAAAGTAAATAGCAATTGTTTTGGACCATTGATATTTGTATGTATGTCTTCTTTAGTTTTATTTGGACTTTCTCTGTCATTTAGGCAAGTCAGCACTTTACACAAAGGCCCTTTTCTTATTAGAAAGGTATTTTAGTGTACAAAATATACCTTTGTTGCTGAAAATTTGATGAAGTTGATGCACAGAATCAGATTTTTACTGGATATATCAGGTTTTGGCTAGACAGTTTTAAGCACTGGTATTTTGTGAGATCTCAGTGTTAAGCTCAGGGATGTATTGGTGCTCGTTTCACATGATCTTATAGTTTGTCACCTAGTAATAGTAAAAATTTGATTCTTCTGTCACCTTTGTACCACAAAATGCCCRAGTTGCTGTACATCTTTCTTTATCAGTTGTCTTAAAACACCTGATTATCATTTTGTGATTTGGCTGTGTGGAGGCCTTGGTGACAATTAACAGGATCTTTTTGGTGTGCCCTTTAACTAGTCTGGTAGGGATTCTGTCATATTATGAATTATGTATGATCCAGCTGTGCACAAGCCTCTCATTAGGGTTCATGGAACAACTTCTTTCAACCATGCCCAAATTTGTAGACTTCTCTGGATAAAGCATGATCCATAGTGCTTCATGAAATGATTGAGCCAAGAAAATAGCTTGCTGCAGCCAAAATCATCATTTGTCCCTGCTGCCTCCTGCAGTTTCCCTTGGGTAAGTCCGACTGCTCAGCTAAACCTGAGACGGTGTTGCTCACTCAGCCAACAGTGGATATAGTGTTCTGCTGGTTTGGTGAGCTGAATTGATCAGCAAAGGATAAGACAAGACCAGAGCGAACAGAGGGATGGAAMGATAATGCAAATCCAAACATGGAGGTGGAGGGAGAGAGGAAGTGAGATCTCATTGTGTGTCAGGCATCTAGATTGTTTTAGTCATCTTTTGAAATTATGTCCGTGTAGGCCTTGATTGTATTTAGTCCCTTTATTCAGTTCCCTCCATTAACAAAATTGTTCAGGGAGTGTCTTTCAAAAGCTTTTTACTTCCTTTGATTGCATGTAATGTCTCTTAAATACTTGTGCTTTTGTATGGAAAGCCTTTGTTTAATCTTTTCCTTTGATTTTCCAGTAGTYCTTCAAATTAAAGCCATCTAGGTCATATGCCAACCACCTGGATATCTTGAAATTCATTAGATAACCCAATTGATAGCTCAGTCTCATGCACTGTATTTATCTGACAAAAAGTGGAAGTAATCACCTAGCTGCAGTTCCTCATTTGATGTAACATAAATGAGAAATTTACTTGACTATGGCCATGATTTTAACTTGAAAATCTTATGAAAAACACTGTGTGTATTGCCCATACAGTAACTTCATGTGTGAATTTACATACTCGTGAAACCAGTTACTTTTGTCCCTGCTTCTGTGCATCTTCAAATCATTACTTCTTATTTTGATAAAAATACAGGAGTAGGAGTAGAAGGAGTATTTAAGACCTTTCTCTCTATGAAAGGAGTGTCTATCCTTTGCCAATAGGATATCTTCACCAAGATAGGAAGAAATAATTCCTACATCAAGAAGTCCAACAAGTGAGGCAGGCAGGAATAAGGGTTTTCTGCTGTTGATACATAGCCATAGCTTTGTATCTGCTCTATTCCAATGGATTAAAATATTTTCTAGCCTTGCTAGATTGTGAAATTTATAATAAAAACATATATGAAAAATACTTTAAATGCATTTGGCTTAGTTTTTAGAAAATCATTAATTTTTTTTAAGATATCAGTCATAAAGGATATTAAAATTGGAGAGATAATAAAATTAAGACTAGTGTGTTTGCATTACTAGTCTATAAATTAGAATTTATTTAAAGTAAGAAACATTTAAAAAGTACATAGTGGTATGGTGCAATATAGAGCTTTAATTGGCATTCATTTTTGATCACTTACATATCACCTATAAGACCTTTATTTTCTTAGTGTAACGTTTTTTCGTTGAGCTGTAGTAACGCAACCTCAATACTCTTTATCTTATCAATAAATGAATTTAGCAAATAAGCTTGTGGAAGATGTTACTTGAAGTAAGCATAAAGAAAATCTGATTTTATTTGTTTTAACAGTGTATTAGAGAGTGTTGCAGATTTCAGCCTGTTGTCTCCCTGCATCTGGTTATATCTTCTATGAAATCTAAGAGTAGTTTAGAGAGCTTGTCTAGTAAATAACTTTACAGTGACTTTTTGTGTTCCTCATTGAGTTACTGTAACATAAAAGTGAGCCATATTCTGCTGTATGAAGTTACTTCAGATATGAACTAGATTCCAGAAAAAACCCCTGCAGATTGCTTTAGCTAGGCACTCTGACTTAATTTATTCTGCTTGTCAGAAACTTTTGGGATATATGAAACTCAGCTGGTCTCATGGCATCTCTGACAACTTATTCCCACAAGAATCAGCTAGCATATTTCATTTTTGGAACAGGAGGGCTTAATTGTCAAAGTATCCTGAAAAACATACTGAGATTAGAACTGTACCCTATGCTCTTTAGTGACAGAATTACTTATGAATCAGTTTGCTATCTGCCTGTCTCAGTAGCACTTAGGGTATGAGGAATAAGGGACCCTAATATCTCTGTGGGTTAGTGTGTTTTATTCATATATTATGTACAGCAGCATGTGAAAGGTATTCTACAGCTAATGAATAAAATGAGTTATTACATCTTTGATAYTGCCAACCATTTACGTCATAATTATTTTCTCACTGTTACAGTAACATTATTATTTTTGCTCTTCATTTCAGTCTACTACCAATGCTACCTTTTTTGGTTTTGCTGGGACCTATAATGTTTTTATTTCCTTTTTCTTGAGGTATTTGCAAGTCTTAGTGAGAGTAATAATATTACAAAGTTGGAAGGTATTGCTAATGCAAAAAACCATAGATAGAAAAGTTGGACGGGTTTCTCAGCTGGAATGTAAGAAATTGATTAAACTTAACATCAAAAAGTTATAGAGAGTAATAGTAAAAGTTACTTATAGTGATAGTAACTTGATTCTTGARGATTTCTTCTTCTGTGGTGTTGGTGGGAGTTTGTGCTTATCTTACATAAAACTTAAAAAAAAAGTGCTCACAATGTCAGTTGAGTGGAAGATGGCTATGATATACTAATATGATGGAAATCTAATGCAATTTTGCTATGCATTAGTGCATTTGAGAGAGACAGGAAATGTAACTTTGTGCAAGGCATTGAAAAGACGTATTTTTGTTATTCTGTAGTTCTAGTCTCCTGTGTTCAAGAAAGATTAATTTAAACAAGTGTAGAGAACCCCAAGGATGACTAGAAGAATAAAATATCGGTTTTACAAGGAGATATTTGAGGAAAATGGTGCATTTAGCTAAGTCAAAGAAAACTTGAGAAGGAAATGCAGCTACTCAGAATAAATGCATTGTTATAAATTGTGACTAGAAATTTGATTGAGAGTGAAAGTCTGGAATAATCTTCAAAATTGCATGGCAGCAATCACTTGAAAGGCTTAAGGAAGAATTATATGTCAAAATTGTAATTCCKGGGGATAACAAATTCTGGTAGATAATAAATTATTTTGTATATGTCTCCATAAGTACGATTATCTCAAAGCGGTACTAAAATAAAACCTTTACTTCTTATTTGCCCTGTATTCATTCAGTTCTTCAGAGTTTCTTTTTCTTGCCAGTAGGAGCGCAAAACATAAAGCTTTTGGACAAAAACTATTTTTTGTCTTGTTCTCTTTCTTTAATTTTTTTGTTTATTTGTTTGAAGCACTCAGCATTTCTATGATTAACAGCAAGTTATCAGGACAATTCTTCTCTGGGAGTTTGTCCTGTGTTTGTGACATAAAAAGATACTTGTAGATGTGAGTGGATTTTGCCATCATGAAGCAAGCTAAAACAAGACAGATACTTGGAATTAATGTCAGTAGTTTTATTCTGTAATATTTATTTTTATTTAATGTATTTCTTAAATTGTATTTATTAAATGTATTTATTTAATGTATTTATTGAGAAGAGGGATTTTTTTAATAATTTCCAGCTTTACCCTGTCGTCTAAAAGATGTGGCAAAAATCCTTCTACTCCAACTACATTTGCAGATTTACAGGCTCTTTAGCAATATTCTTGAAACGAATTTAAGAATGAAATATTAGTATGGTGGTTGCACAGTAAGTTCGTATCATGATTCCTCATTTTGCTGATGTAAATTTTTCAAAATTCCACAACAATCGAGATGTTTTCAGTACTGGATCTAAACTTCCATTAATTTTTTTTTGTGACAATATATCTATATTATAAATTATAATTTCCAGAAGATTGCAGGACTGACACATGTCAGTAATTATTTGTTGGTATAAAAATGTTGCATTTGATAGCAAGCTCGGACTCGCTAAGTATAGCCTAAATTAAAAAAAGAGAATAAAAAACTGATCTTCCCCACAATTTTGTTTTAGAAAATATTTATCACTTTGATAGACAAAGTGAAAATGGGAGAGGTTATGTTTTACTGCAGAGGTGAGAACTACAAAATGGAATGTTACTAATATTTATTATTATTATGGAATTATGAATTTTTATTTAATTTAGAATCCTATCACATAGATATATCTGCAAAAATTTGAGGTAGGACAGGAACCAAGTAGGAAAGCTAAGTTCTGCAAATACTTCGACGTAGGATTATTTGATAATCTTTTTAGCATTAGAATTTGATATGTGTTCCATTAATCTATAATAATTTACAATAAAATGTGTGTTGRAATGTCATAAACAATAAATAGTGTATAAAATGATCAGAACAGCTAAATCCATATCCTGTTCCTAAAAAGGACTTTGTTTATCCTTTACATAGCAATGTTGCAAGAACCTTTTTGAAAGTTTTTAATGACATACTCTGTGGGGGGTTTTTATAGCAAACACAGTTGCAGTCTTCAGGCAGAAACAACAGAAGTATTTCTTTGTAATTAGGCACAAACTTTTGTCAGCTGCTCTGTTTAGGATTTCATGTATAGTGTCTGCATTATGACTATGGAACAACAGTGTTCCTTTCTGAAGAGTTTGAAAGAAGGAAAGTCAGAAAGAAGGGCAAATAACTGATTTCTTGCTCTTGACAGAGGGCCCAACTCGAATTGATACAAACTGATTRCTGGGTAAGCTACAGCTGCTCCATTAAGAATATCTTACGGCAAGCATTCCTCTGGGCAATGATATTTAGGACCATCTCAGGAATTAGTAGAAGTGCAATCTAAATGCAAGTACTGAAAAAATCCCCCTTACTTTTGCTGGAAGTTTTACAGGGCATATATATGATTCTTTGGATTTTGTTATCATTTTATATTAATACATTTTAATTGAGATGTATGTCACGAAGCTGTGCCAAATCGGTTGTCAGAAGAAATACTGCCATGTAAAAGCACACAGGTATGGCTTAATTAGCCCCATTAAGATAGTTTTAAAATAATTTTAGTAGTTAAGTAGAACTATCACGTGACAGGTAATACTACCTTAGTAATTACTACTATATAGTCTAGAAGCTAAAGTAATACATTACGATCAAACCCAGAATTGTGTATCATTTTGCTAAGATAATTTTAATGAAATAATTTTAAATCACAATACTGCTTTTATGGTTAATATCATATTGTAGTTGGGGTTTTTTTCTCTGTCCTGTTCAATATCTCTGCTTGAAACTTCTGATTTCTTGCCATGAGAATTAACTTTTTTAATGGAAAGGGGTCTTGTTGACTGGTGAATGAGAAGAAAGCAGACCTCTACTAGGAAAATACTTTTGCATTTCACTTATAAAATAGTAATTTTCCAGAKCTAACCATAAAATACTTTTCACGTAACTTAGAAGAAGTTTGTAGTACAAGTTTAATAGTGTATTCAGACATTAAACCAATAAATTAAGATAATTGGCATTATAATAATGATCATAACATAGAGAATGACACTGTTCTAAAAGAAGGCACTAAATAAAGTGCCTAAATAAAGACACTTTGAAATCATGCGTACATAATCCATTTTATAATGTCTATATATTTTTTTTTAAAATGTGAGTTCTTTAGTGCAAACTGAGGAAGCCAAAATGCTTTTAATGAGATTTAAAATAGTCAAAGAGTAAATATCTGACAGGAGAATGAATTTTAAAAAGTAGTGGGCTGCAGAAATGGAAGAATCCAGTACTGCCTCCTCTTCATGATACTGCCTTTAGAAAGTTAGCAATGCAAAAAAAAAAAAAAAAAATACCCTCTTGAAATGAGACTGAGCATTGTAGGGATGGTTTTAATGCCTTTCTGTGATAAATATAGCTGTGTAAAACAAGACATGCTTCATATTGCAGTAAGTGAACACGTAATAGTTCAATACCAAGTGGGACAGATTTTTGTTGCATACCTAAATTTTTCCCTTAAGCAGTGTTGCATTGTTTTTTGAAAAGTCTTACAGTTCTTACAAAATAGGCTTTATTTATCTTAAAGTAGGGATATTCTTAATGGCTAAAACAGTTTCCARTCATACTTGTACCTTTGAGATTCTGACAGGCTTTCTTCTGGAAATTCAAAAAACTGTGTATGAAATATTACTGTTAATGAACTTTCCAGTCAATTCAGCGTTGAAACTTCATTAATTTCTCCATTAGTTTTTCCATGTTTTCTTCTCCAGTATTTTTCCTTCATTTTGTGATTAGTTTCAGAGTGCATGATAATGAAGTGATGCTGGTGTTTTCTATTAGGGAGAGAGGTAAGTAAGTTTCCTTGGTAGTGTGATTCTACATTCACTTTTTGGTATATTGTATCTTTAGGATTACTTTGACATGTAAATAGATGTCATTAGCCTAGTTACAGGGGTAATACCTATTTTATTTCTACTACTAAATTATATGGAGAAAGAATTGACCTTCTCTTTTTAATTTTTCACATTCAGTTCATATATTTGAGTGACAATTACATATGTCACTTCAAACTGAATTTCAGGCCTTTTACTGAAGTTGATAAAAAGCCTCCTATTCATTTTTAATAAGCACAATCCTGGTCCTGAATGAGAACAAAAAAGATTACACTTGAATTCAGTGAATATTAAAATATAGATTCAGGGTTGTTACCCCAAGTAGTTTTAAAATTCCAATGGTCATATTCTTCTTTCAATTCAGAGCTGAAGGAAATTTTAAAAGTGTTATTATTATCACTAAGAACAAGACCCTATTATGCTCAGTCAAAGTTCTGTTTGTCTCATTTCTAAAGGTGATTGGGATGCAACAGTTGGAGAAAGTATAATCAATAAGGTGAATGTTTAATCTGTATTCTCCAGTATACCTTCCCAGTTTCCAACTATCAGTAGCTTAACAGTTACCTAATTGGGATGTTGACTAAAAATTTTCGCATTTAGGAAGACTTGATGGACCTTTCCTAATCTTCTTAAACGTATTTATTAATTGATCTCCACAATACACTTTGTCAATAAACTCTGGTATTTCCTTATGCATTTTATGAAAAAAAAATCTTGCTTTGATCTTAAATTTATTGCTGATTRAAATTTTTCACTTGTATTATGAAAAAAAAAGTTGAAGTATTGTTATTGATTCACACCTCTACTGTTCATGGTTTCTGATGTATGCTGTTCAGTCATCACTTTATCAAAACAGAACAGTTCTAGCCTACTTAATTTTTTCCGTTATGAAAAAATGTTCTAAACTTTGGATAATCCATGCTGCCCTTTTCTTTATCTTTKCAACTTCTTTTTCACCCTCTGTAAAGGTGACTATAAAATTTTGCAGCAACCAAGCGTGGTGGATTTGTCATCTGACATAATGAAGCTTTATGACCATGACTTAATATTTGCTAATAACTGCAACTGTTTTATTTGCCTTTCTTACTGTTGCCAATAACTGTTCCAACATTTTCAGGTAGCTAYGCAGAGGCTTCGAGATCTCTTTCCTGAGTAGTACACTTAGTATTGTATAATTAGGATTGTTTATTATTTTTCCTGATATGTATTACTCTGCCTTTACCAATAATGAATTTAATCTATCATGCTATCACCCTTTTCTAGTCTTTTAAATATAGTGAAMAGCATGGGCCAGCACATAACCCATTGGAATCATATTAGTAACTTCTCCACATTCCAGAAACTGAATCCTTAGTTCTATCCCTCATTACTGTACTTCAAATGACTACTATATTAAAGGACTTTCCTTGTTATCTTGTTGCTCTTTAGTCTCCATAGGAATCTTTCGATAGATTTGGTGCTCTATGTCTGCAATTTTAGAYGCCAAACTTTGTTAAATACCCTTTGGAAGCATCTCCTGTAGGCAACAGAGAAAGAGGAAACTTCCCCTGGGACGAGCTCAAGCACTCATCACCTCAGTGGACAGTAAGGTGCAGTAGAAGCAGGTCTGTAAAACAGTTATAACTCTGCATCCATACCATATGGGCTACGAGAGATTTATTTCTGAGTATCTGTGCTTTGATTTCATACATTGAGTATCCATTGGCAGTTGGAATAGACTAAGTTAGCCCTTGGAGCATGTCTTTTGATTTAGCTTTATCTGAAAGGAATCCAATTCAACAACTCCGAGATCACTTTATGTTATTAGTGAGGATAATTGGGAAATTTGCTTGAAAAGCATATTTACCCTAATGGATGCACTAACATAGACCTTTCTTACATGGAATGAGTTAGACTCTCATTCAGAATCATCCCCAGAATCACATCCTGTCTCTTCTGTAGCTCTTCACTCCAGAGATATTAGACTTGGGTCTCACATGTATGAGTACACCATTTTATTGAAGGTTTCTGGAAATATCAATACAAGGATATAGAACCATCTTTGTTCTTGCAGTTGATGGCTGCTATATGGCCTTTGAGATATCTTTGAATTCTTCCAAGGAGATCATATTTATGTATGTATCCATTAATTTTATGATCCATTTTACCAGTTCAAGTGCTGTCATATCTGCTGTGTTATGTTCTGTTGCTATTAACGTCTGCTTATGTGAYTGAATGCACCCTACACTAGGTGATGCAGAAATTTCATAGTTGTATTTTCTTTAAGATAAATTGTTGTCAGTAGCTTTGATACAAAAAATTATTATTAAATGTAGCATTTAAATCTTTAGAACTTCTGGTATATCTTCTTATAGTTAACATTTACTTCGCTGCATTTTKTCGTTTAATGTCTAACAGAAGCCCTCCAACAGCAGGGCTGAGCTGTAGTTTGTACTTTGATAATACCTCTCACTGATTTTCTTCCTTCCACCACATTTCCGTGGAATTTATTTTTTGTTCTCCCACTCATTCCATTACTTTGGAAGGATGTAACTGTCAAGCAGAGACAAAAATTCTYGAGTTCTGTCCTTATAATCTCTACTGCTTCTGAAGAGCTTCCTCTAGCAAAATCAACAAATACAGAAAAGAAAACAAAACTCTGCTTTACGTTTCTGTGCTGCTTTATGCTTTTGAATAAGCATGGTTGTTTAATGTACAGGGCCATCATGAGATTGTAAATAACTTTTATCCCTCCTACTGCATCCTCTATATTGTCTAAAGTTCTGCAGTAATTTTATCTCTATATTTGTATAGAGGTTATGATTGTATTATTACTCTATATTTGTATTATTTTGAACATGCCTTTTACCTAAGAGGAATGTGTGGTCTTCAGCTTAAATATTAGGACTTGCACTGTAATGATGAAACAGATGTTGTATTTCATTAGATGTAAAAGTAGCATGTCTTCAATGTTTATGAAAAGATTTCAGTAAATAGAATATCTTTGTCTGGCATTTTAGTGCAGAACATAATTTTTATTCCAAAGTACCAGTAGAGTAGGTGACTTCTAGTCACTACGACAAGGAGATTTAGCAATTAGAAACTATTGAAGCAAGGTGTTTTCTTAAAAATGCATGGTAGTTAAGTTTTGAAAAAAAAAAATTGTAATGTCCTAAATTCTTGGTAATCTTTTGGAAGAAATGGTTGAAAATTTGAATTAGAATTTTCTATATTACCAATAGTGATATGACKAAGGAAACAGTGATGTTGACCATACTGGGGCATTGGCAGCAAACTAGGAGGTGACTCTGTGTTCCATKTGGAGGTAAGTGCTGAAAAGGGTTCTTTTACTCTGAGAATGCTGAAGTACAGGTTGAGATAAGATACTCCTATTGGGTTATTATAAAAATAAATTATGCTTTGTGATTGGAAGTGACCTCTAAAGTTTATTTGTTCCAAACCCCCATGCAGAAAAAACTTGAGTCAGGTAGCTCAGAGTTGTGGCCAAGTGAGTTCTTTTAAAATTCCCAGTATCGAGATTCTGTCACCTCTGTGGACAACTTATTAATTTTTGCTGTCCTTCTGCCGTGCTTGCTTGACTTTGTCATGCTTTGAAAGGTTTGTCTAGCCCATTTGGCTCCCTTTGTCCTGCATGGCAGTTTTTCATTCTACTGTATTCTTATTAAAACTTTGGCACAGAGTTCTGGATGACAACCATCTACAGTTGGTATAACTCTTCAGAAGGTCAGATTTTTTTTTCCCTAAATACCTTGAATACATGAAAAGCAAAGACTTGGTATTAGGTTACCTGAAGTATTGTTTCTTCGTCCAATTCTTTRTCTATACTGTAGCACTACTTCTGCATCACAACTACTAAATACTGAAACTGTTATACTAGATCAAAGGAAGGCCTGGCTGGACCTGTTATATCTGAGTTCTGGTTCAGTCAGAACTAGTTGGAAGAAAGGGAAACCCCTCTGCAGAAATGCAGAATTATCTGAAAATTTCTTCTTGTAGTTGCAAATTGACTGAAACTGTGAAGCACAGGGTATCCCACACTTCTAACTCTCCAACATAATTTGTAAAGGATTGACTTTTGTCTTTTATCATATTATTAAATCAATGATCAAATATGTTTTCAAGAAGATGGTGGAATGATTATTCAGTTGTTTGAATCTCCTTACTTTTTTTGAATATTATTTAATGAGTTCCATGCATTAACTATGCATTTATGAATAAATATTTACTATTTTAAATTTTTCTCTTAATTTCACTGTCTGCCTTGCTGTTCTTTTCAACAGGAAGAACAGAAGCTCCCAATCTATTTTCACATATACCATTCATTATTTCATGTACTTCCAGTACTGAATATCTTTATTCATCATCATTTTGAAATAACCAATCACAGTTTTTYAGTTCCTCAGACTTTTTTTCTAAATCCTTAACCCATCTCACTGTATCACCACCTCTGAACTCTTTATAGCCCTGAGTTTTCCTTTGAAGGGAAATAATCATTACTTCCTACAATACTCTGGATGATTTACATTGTATTTTTTCTTTTTTTTTCATTCTATTCCATATTTTCTAAATTCTAACCTTTGTTTACTGCTTAGACGCAGCTCCCTAGTGAGCATAGTCTTTTTTTTTCTTTTTTTTTTGAATGATTGATGAGTTAGCCTTTTTCTTGAGGTCATTTTCCCCATTTGCTGGAGAGTTYTTTCACCTGTATGGCTTGTTTTGCATTGAGTAACACTCATTGCATTTCAGGTCATTCAGTTACTTCGATAATGAGCAGGACACATATTATTGTTAACATTACTGTTATTTTGTCCTGTCCATTTTGTAGAATTTTTGAGGAATTCAGCATGAGAATGATGTCCCTTTTTCTGAAAATTATGTGGAAGTCTACTATGAGTTGAGCAGATTAGACTGCTGGAACTCCTGCATCTAAAAGTGCATTTATATGCAAATTGGAGTAGTGCTTTGCCATACAGGCAAAACCAGTTTGTATTGGAAACTGTGTCATTACACAATTCATATCATAATTTTCAGTTTGATATAACTTTTTGTAATCTTTCTTAAGTAGTGATTTTGTTTAGCACCTATTTTTATTATGTGTTTGTTATTATCCATAGAATCATGAATCAAAACATGCCTAGAATCATTGTTCTTTTGGGAAAAAAACCCAGCATATGTATTAGGGTATTTTGATTTTGTATTTCTGAGAAAGACCTGAAGTATGCCAAAAGTAAAACTAGTCTGTAACCTCATGTTTCTCTCAGCTACTGCATTAAGCAATAAAAAAGTGATTTATTGGTTTTTAACTTAGATCTCATAGATATGTTTCCCACAATAAAGAATGCAGACCATTGTTTACTATCTAAATCAACATTGTTAGTGAAAAACTCTCCAATAATATTTTTAAGTAAAAATAAACAGATGAATTCTTTTGTGGTTTGTGATGAAACAATCATGGACAGCTGTTTTCTTTCTTATAGTTGCATGCTGAATTTGAATAAAACACAGAGTGATCTAGACCGAAGTACCTTTTTTATTAAAAAAGTATATTTGACTTGCAGTTGCTGCTTTAGTCAGTAGCCACCTAATAAACTGATAGGACTTTTATATTCTCATTACTTTTTATTTGAATTTTTCTTTTAAGATGTTTGGAGTTCATGTTTATGTTTGTTATTAAACTTCACCTTATCTGTAAACTAGTGGAAAGCACCAGCAATGTCAATATATTTTTGCATATTTTTTTTGAGAGCTCAAATTACAGCAATAAACAACAGTGACATGGAACTTTATCCCCCCCCCCCAAAAAAAAGAAACAAAACAAATTGATTTTCAGGTGACCTGAATATTTGCAGACATTTAGCAAAGAAATTACTAAGCACTATTTCTCAGATACCCAACTAAATTAGAAGACTTAAATGTATTTTACTGTAGGAGAAAAAATGTCATAAACTCYCAATATGAGAATTCATTAGAAAACAGCTGATTTTTGTTTCTTAAACCTTTCTTAATTATGTATCCAGATCTTATATACTGAACTTAACAGTTGTCTTTCTCTTCAGTAACACATGTACTCTCCGATTTGGGGACTTTTTTCCACAAAATACTTGGATTGAACTCAGGAGTTCCTAAAGATAAAAAAGTTTTGCTGAAGGCAGTAAGATTAATGTGTATGTATTTCAGGCTGTATTTTACAGCAGTGTTTCACTAGATACACTAGGTAGAAAAGTCATTGAAGTTGTATAACAGCATGTGRGCATTACCTCATTTTGCTAGACTACTGAAAAACACAAGAGACTTTCTTATAAATACACTCACTGAGAAAATGCAGCTATCATGGATCAGCAGAAATTGGATCATCTTAATTTTAACATGCGAAAAAATAAATTTTAAAAACCACCAAAAGAAGCCTCCTAATTTTGTCTTTTTACTCTAAAGCATTTATCTTTCTCTAAGTCTTCTTTTTTTCCATTAAAAATCAACCATCATAAGATTAATATGGAACTGGTTGGATTTCACTCAGGTAAAGGGTGCAATTTCTTCCACCTTCCTTTATTGATATGCTGTAACATGAATAGCCTATTTAACATTCTGCTGATATTCTGTGGGTTTTCTGGGAGTAATATTAAAAAATTTATTTTGGTAGGAAAATTTACACATCAGACTTTAATTGTGAAAGCTGGAAATCTCAGCCAAAATTACTATCCTGACATAGGTAGAAAAAAAATTTTGTAGAATAATTTCTGAGAAGAGGAAAGCTGCCAAATGGATTGAAATGCAAGTGAATGAAATATTTTAATAGGAGGGTAATATGTAACAAAAGGATTGGTTAATGTACTTGTTTATTTAGAATGGTTTGACTGAGGTACATTAATTAATTTGAAGACATGAAACTTTAACTGGTTAAAGACCTAGGATTAAGAATTTCAAGGTGCCAAGTAGTATGACAATGCATAGTGGTTTGTATTTCTGCATTTCAGTTTTGATTGAATGGGGAACATAACAGTAGATGAGGTTAACATTTAGAGAAAAGAGAAGAATAAAAAAATTGTACAGAAAAGATGCGGGAGAGTGAAAATGAATTAGCAGAAATTGGGAACATGGGTTTGTAGAAAATAGGAGATTTAAAACTGCATTTTATAAAGGAATGAAGAAAAAGAATGTGGAAATAGATTCTTGGCAAAAGCCCACCCAGGAGAAAGGAGCTGAGGATGAAGGTCATCTGGGGCTTTCTAGGAACAGGTATAGGGATGACCTTGGGCCTATAAATCTTTTATTTTAGTTCTTAAGTGGAATAGATATAGGTTTAATACAGAGAAGTGGAAGAAATTAAAAAAGACTCTTACTGGGTTATTCCACTCAAGAATTTACTGGTTTTCTCTCAGCCAACGTAAATGCACATTAGTTAYGTTCTGGTCATTATATCATTATTTGTGTCATTAGAATATTCAGTGAAATAAGTATTTACATTAAATCTCATTGAATTTCTCAAATCTTTGGAAAATACTGTGATTAGAAGTTCGTGTTTTTTCTTCATTTTTTTCTCCTATTCCAAACCTTCCAACAGTTCTTCAGCTTCGAAAAAAATGCAAGAAGTTTCACATCAACATCGGGAAGAACTTATTTACATTGAGGGTGGCAGAGCACTGGAAAAGGCTTCCTAGGGAGGTCACAGAGTCTCCCTCTCTGGAGGCATTCCAAACCCACCTGGACACGTTCCTGTGTAACCCACTCTAGGTAACCCTGCCTTAGGAGAGGGCTTGGACTAGTTGATCTCAAGAGGTCCCTTGGGTCCCAACCCCAATCATTCTGTGATTCTGTGATTCTGTGATTCTGTGATTCTGTATCAATTAAGACAATCACTATCTGGTGCCAGTGTTAATACCTGTTACATGGCAGGTATTTGATACTGAGTAGCATTTCCTTTTTTTTTTCTGGGTCAGCTATTGAAGGTAGAAATAAAACTATGTCACATATCTGTGCATTAAAATTACTGTGCTTGCCCCCAATGCACACTAACAACAGGTTTCAAATACTGGCTTCAGTACAGGAATTTGTGTCACTTCCCAAAAGCCCTTTGTTGATGAAGAAGATCAATAGAGTTATGTTTTAAAATCTCTTTGCTRATCACGTATGTTAAAATGCCTTTATGCAACAAACTGCAATTATCTGTAAGTGGAATAGAATTTACTTTCAGTAAATCTGTGTTGAAAACAAAGATGAATGAAGAGCTGCATAACTCAAACTTGGGAGAGGTGGTTGATGCCTGCCATTTAGACTATGCCCTTAACAATATGCTTTAATTTTTGACCATCCCTGAATGGATCAGGCAGTTGGACTAGATGGTCATTATAGGTCTCTTCCCTTCCCTTCCCTTCCCTTCCCTTCCCTTCCCTTCCCTTCCCTTCCCTTCCCTTCCCTTCCCTTCCCTTCCCTTCCCTTCCCTTCCCTTCCCTTCCCTTCCCTTCTGCTATTCTACAGGAAAGAATGTCTAAAAAGCACAAAAATCTACCTCACAGTCTTCAGTACTATGTCACAACAGTTCCGAGGTTGATGTTGTGTACCAGATCTCATAGATAAGTTTCTCGGCAATTTTTAGCTCAACACAAAAATCACATTCTGCACTTCATGTACATTTTAAAGAGGTAATGTGAAAAAATAATTGGCTATTCCATGATTAAAAATCACYCCTATATTTTATGACACTTATGGCAGTGGTACTTCATGGTCTTTGTTTATAACCATTTTTTTTTCTTTTTAGTGAAATGTCCGTTTTTCATATGTAGATAATCAAAGAACTTTATGAGTTGCTACAATATGGAATAATGCAGAATAAAAATTCTGATACTAAAATTATAATCTCATAGGACTACATATGACAGCTATGCTAGAAAAGCATTATTTAAGATGTAGCTTTTAAAACTTGAAAGTCAGGAATTACGAGACAGCTGTCTGAATAACTCAAATTCTGATCATTTGCACTTTCTTTCTTTGCATTGAATGTAAGGTTTAAAGTCTGAAAAACTGTTGAATTCAGTGGTACAGATATACAAAGAGGGAATTTAACATTGTGCAGACAATTGAATTCAGTGTTTTTTGAGATGTTGACTTTTCAATCTAATAATTTTCTGAAAGAGGTTTAATATTTTTAAAACTAAATTCATAGGGAGTTTCTTTTCTTTTTTTTTAAGGAAAGAGGTAAAATAAATAATTTGTTTTCTAAGAAAGTATAACTTTATATGACCTTAGCATTTATTGCACCCTTACATCTTCAATGACGTTACAAACAATRGCAGGAGGAGAGTCTAATACAGATTTGTTTTGCCTGCTCTGCAACACCTTCTTTAATATCKCCTCAGTATTTCTTTTGTGGCAACTTTTTCCCAGATTTAGACAGTACATATTCGTCTAGACTGGCAATCCACTAAAATTTGCTTCAACATTGCAAACAAGAGAAAAGAGTTTATAATATTTAGTGATATTTTTATTTTGGCTAAAGCTTGAGTTTTTCGTCATGAAGGAAGAGCACTTCTCCAACCTGAGTGAATTCCCTTGCTAAATAATAGAATCATAGAATAGTTTGGGTTGAAAGGGACCTTTTAAGGTCACCTAGTCTAACCCATTCTGCAGTGAGCAGGGACACCTTCAACTAGATCAGGTTGCTCAGAGCCCTGTCCAGTCTGACACTAAATGTTTCCAGGGACTGGGCATCACCACCTCTCTGGGCAACCTGTTCCAGTGTCTCATCACCCTCATCATAAAAAGTTTCTTCCATCTAGTCTGACTCTACTTTCTTTTAGTTTAAAACCATTACCCTTTCTCTTATCTCTGCAGGCCCTGCAAAAAAAAGTTCGTCTTTCTTGTAAGTCCCTCTTAAGTACTGAAAGGCCTCAACGAGGTCTCCCCAGAGCCTTCTGCAGGATGAACAATTCCAACTCTCTCAGCCTGTCTTCGTGGGCTAGGTGTTTCATCCCTCTGATCATTTTTGTGGCCTTCCTCAGAACCTGCTCCCACAGGTTGATGTCCTTCCTGTGCTGAAGACCCCAGAGCTGGAAGCAGCACTCCAGGTGGGCTCTCATCAGCATGGAGTATAGGGGCAGAATCACCTCCCTCAATCCGCTGGCCACGAAAAATCATATATGACACAGTGTTCTGCCCATATGGTCTTTCATGCAACATTCTGTGTTAAGTGTTATAAAGCAGGAAAATGTTAGTCAATTATTATTCATCAATGATCATGTTCATTAGAGATCAGAGCATATTCCTAAATAAATCAGTCTTGTAAAATGATATTTGTGGAAAACTCTCATAGATCTTCAGGAATTATGCTTGCAGAAGTGTGTAAACAAGTCAGTTGGTATCCCTTTCGTGTAAGTCAGCTTCAAGAAGAAGCCTATTGCTCATTTAGAGTGATTTTAGAACCTGTTATCACTCAAGATAGATAAGTACTACAGATTATACCCTCTCTATATGGTTATATGTATATATCTAAAATTGCCACCAATATTTGTTTACTGGTTAAATGATTATAGGTTACTGATTAAATAATTATAGGTCTAGTTGTAGAAACAGTTTTGAAATGTTAAAGCTGTGTAGATTTTCAGACACCATTAGCCATTTTATTCATCTTATAAACAGGAGATTTGCAGTTCAGTCTATGGAAAGTAAAAAGAAGTTTGGAGTGGCAGAGGCAAAAAAAAGCCTTCTAAAGGGATGAAAATTACAGCAGACTGCCCATTTTCTAATGTTAGTGAATATGTGCTTCTGTTATTCATATTTGTTCTTTGATCTATCCCTTTCAAAGTTGATGCAGGCGTAAACTAAGAACAAAATAGTAGCCACATTATAAGGCTGAAATCACACAAGGAAGCCCAAGTAACATCTTCAAAACTGACAGATTCAGTACAGCAGGGGATTTTTGTAGAACTTAGACACTAACCCTAAAGTACATCAGTTTGACAATATCATGGAAGAAAACAGTAAAGGTAAAAAAGCATAATTTTCTAAAAAATAGATCATGTTAGACTAACTGCATGTTTTTCTAAATGAAGAACTTACGGTTGAAGTGTAATGCAATGAAACTAATCCACCTTGACTTAAGTAAAGCTTTTTATATAGTCTTGTTTWAAAAAGACTAAAACAAAAACATTTTTCTATTTGGTTATTTTCTGTACATCTATTTAATGTAACAATAAGAATTAATATAAGAGTCTCAACTTTGGTAGAGAGATCAGTACGAGTGTCTGACTGACTGCCCTTGCTGTCTCTTAYTCTGTCTCTTGTCATCCCACCAATGAATGCCAATTATTAGGTTCGGTCAGGAAGAGGTGACACCTTCTGTACTAAGCGGTCATCGCATAGGCAGCTTTTATTCTGTAATGCATAATTCTTATACTTCTATACTAATACTATACATAATTCTATACTTTTAGAAGTAACCCAAACAAACTCCATTAGAGAATTATATTTCCATAGGAATATGTAGACACTATCTCATAAGGCAATGGGAAATTAAAGTAAATKTAATTTTTAGTTATTATAGGGAATGCTTGAAGATATCCAAGTAGTGTTACGGCAAAATTCAAAGGTTTTTTTATTTGCTCAAATGCCAAATATGTTTGTATTTTTAAACATACTTCATTAAATACTTGCCTATTTTTGACCCAAAGCATTAGTAAAGGACCAAAAATAAGCCTGGATTTAATACATTGTTTTCTGCAGGAGTGAAATAAAGAAGTAATGAAATAAAGTTACTTACTTCTGTGGTAACATTTCTCCATATGAAAACAGTTTTGGAAATTATGTTTCAATGTGTCTGATGGAAAAAATATTATATTTTTAGCAGTATCTGTTCTTGTCTATGTAATAAACCATAGTATATATCCAATAGTTAGATCTCCACCGTAAATTTATTTTGTTTGSAAAACAAAATAAATATATTACTTCTCTAAGTATTCACATAAACCGTAATGTCTCATTTTCCATCAAACTTGTTACAGAGTATTTTATATAAAGAGCAGTAAACATTTGCATCTCCTTTTGGTAGTTGCTTGCTWTTTCACAAGGAATTGTTTCTATTCTGTATGAAGTTCTATAGCCCTCATGACTTGAATGCCCAAATTAGTTCACTGTCAATGAGCCAGTTGAGTGCTGTATATGCTGGCAATTTTTGATGATATCTGGCTATGCCCGGGGGTCAGACTTCCATTGATGCTGTTCTAGTAAAGATATTTTCTTTCTTTGCCTTTCTAGATTTCAGGTGTATCCCGGTTCACTCCAATTGCAATATGCATTTCTGTAGAATGACTGAAGCTGACCTCTCAAACTGGCTGGATGAAACTTCCTGTTTCTGTCCATCTTTTCCAGTAATTTATTCTGTRGTATTGCAGTGTTCCCAGTCAACCTGTGTTGTTGTTTTCAGGGTTAGTAAGTAGGGGTTTGCATTATACAGGCCTGAGAAATGTGAGTTTAAAAAAAAAAGAAAGTGAAAGGTTTCATTGCTTCGCTGGGTCGATTAGACAGGAAAAACATTTTCTCTACAAAGAAAAGCTTACTTTAAATGGAGATGGTGCATAATATAAAAGAAAATTTTGTATCCTCTTACTTAAAGATTTATTGTATCTATTCAGCTTGAATTTTTATGAATGTTTTGATAAGTATATTGCATGACAGTACAGTGTTATATGACTGTGAAAATAACCACTGGGCTATTTCATTTGCTTATGAGTATCCTTACTGTGTTTCTCTTCAAGTATATTTACATGTCATTAAAAAATAATTCTGTTCCAGTTAGATACATTACTTATTTGTTATGAGTTCTGACCAAAGCGATTAACTGGACTTAATGGTTTTGCATATCTTTCCAGCATGGAGGAGAAAGTGTTAATGAAGTTCATGTTTTAATGAAATTTCATTTATTTGCGAGAAAATGTGAAACCCTGCTTTCCTAAACACTAGGGGAATTCAAGGACAAGGAACAGCTTCAACTCATGACACCTGCTTTTTTAGTCTTCACTGTGCACTAAAAGCCTAATTTCAAGCTTTCTCTATAGAAGAAGCTTTCTGGCATAGAACATATACTCCAGAGTTTTTGTCCCTTTTCTAGAAGTTGATTATCTGCTTCAAAAACTGACTTGCCTCATTCACACACAAACATGAAACATACTCTGGCCAAGATGATGCTCACAAAAGCTGTTYGTTCCACAGAGATCATAGAGTTTCTCGGTAGGAAATAGCTTACAAATAAGAGTTTTTCTAAGGATTGATCCAACCTATTACCTCATCTTCAACTTCACTGTAGTTAAAAAAATTATTAAAACTATTGAAAATAATAGCAAGTGAAGGAAACAGCATGTGGATATGTATATATATGTAGGGGTTTTTCTTGATTTTTTTAAGCTTTTTAGGATTTGTCATTGTAACTTTGGGTATAGRATATTTTGACTGCAAAATTTATACTTATTGTATGTTTTATTTTTTTCCTCAGACCTGTATGATAAAAGGTCAAGTTATACAAATTCCTTTTTCTATCAGTCAAAAAGTCTCATTAAATTATGGGTATATAGATTCTTCAGTGAATAAAGAAGTGTCTTTGAAGTATTGTTAATACAAATTAAAAGAAAACATGATTATTTCCTAGAAAGAAAACTACTTCAACCCTTAAGATCTTACTGTCAAACGCATATTGAAGGTACAAGAATTTTTTTAACATCATCAGCAATGTTGTCCACTTGGTATGGGAATCACATTTTACACTAAAGCTAGTTATTTAAGCTGTTCAGATTTTCAGAATAATTTCAGACATTCAAATTTCAGATGTTTGAAAGTCTTAATCTCATAATCTGATTTTTGTCTTGTCACGTTCACTGTTTGCATGCTACTAGTTTCAGAAGAATTTTATTGAGGCATTAAAACCACAAACAGAAGTGAATTAAAGGAAAAATTAGATGAGACTCTCACCAACTATGAAATCAGAATTCTGCTGATAGCATTGAAGCCGGCACCTTTCTCTAAAACCTCTTAAATTTCAAAAGCCTAAAAAACAACACTGACAACCAGCTCTCAAAAGGCATGAGAAATTRGATGCCTGTCACCTAATATTTGCATCCACAGTGTGTGGAATAAAATTTATTGGATGAATCTGTTTCTGAAAAATCAGGAATTTTTTTAATGGTTTGGTCAGCTAGATGTGTACTGCTCAGATCTAGATCTTTCTAGACCCCGTGGTCTTAAGGGTATTTTCCAACCTAAATGATTCTCTGAGTCCCTATGGGAACAGATTAATTAAAGATAAATACTCTCGACATGGTGGGTGGTTGGGGCAGGCTCATAAATAATTGGGGCATTTCTAGAACTGTGTTACAAATAATGGACATTTTCTGAAGGTTGTACGGTGAGGATGTGAAACTCTTTTCTTCAACAAATTAGGGTTTTTTTCTACYTCGTTCATGTCAGTGGTTTTCTACTTTTTTTGCCATCTGGAGAGTATTTTATACCATGATGGGAAGTCTTGGTGAAACTCTTTTCCTTGCTTTCTGCTTTTGTTCACTGTTGGAAAAAAAAGGAAGATATAGATATAAACATGGTTGTACACATGGGCTTTTGTGGGCTCCATAGTGTAACCATCTTCTTTTGTATAATCTGGAATGTACCATAATTATTACTCAAAAGTTGCATTAATTTTGGACTTACAGAGGGATTTTGTCCAATGTCCTATGACTTACTCTCTCTCTCTAGATAAGCAGAGAAAAAAACCCTTAAAAACAACAGAACAAGAAACCTATTTTCCATGTTCAGGTAAATTTAAAAGCTACAGAAAGAGATAAAATTAAACATTCATCTACTACCACCTACTTTTCTACAAGTCAGAATATTTAAAAACAAATATATAACTTTTTTATCTTGAATTCCGAAGTCTTCTGAAACACTCACAGCCAGAGCTTGTATTGTGGCAATGTGTTCAGGAAGCTGTTGATGTAAGTATGTTTACAAAACAGACATGAATGCAGATAGTAGTAATATGGCACATGAAAAAAGTGGAAAATGAAAGTTCAGTAAAAGATAATGTCTTAATTCTGCTTTCAAAAYATAATTTTTAAATGTGGAAACATGAAATCACAATTCAGTTAGAAAAGGTTTGGAGTTGTCAATTGTATATTTAAAGCCTCATTAATATATTTACCAATAACCAAACAACTAACCAACCAAAACAAACAATCCAAAGAAACCCCACAGGTTCAGGTGACGGAAGTAGATTTCTGTCTATTTTTCATTACATAACCTTTTGTGATGATCTGAAAACGGGTTGTTAGCTGGTGAGATGCCTGTGATTCCTTTGATTTACACTGTTAGAAAGAAGCTTTCTTGACATGCTGGTTTGATTCAGCACTCACAACAGCTTGTAAGAGATAAGGAGGTTGTCAGAAAGATATTACTGGATGTTCAGGGACTGCTTTTGAAGTTACTCTGAGCTGACAACTAATGAGCAGCTTTTTTTGATAACTTATCCCTCAGTGTAGTTAGATGTTATAGTTATTTTTAGCTTTGTTTGAAAACGTAAAGATTAAGTATGGCTTTGTTTGCTGTCCATAATATAAAATCTACCCTACCACCAACGATAGTTTGTTAATTCCACCATTTCTGGTTTTTGGGGTTCTTTTGGTTTGGCTTTTTTATGGTGCATACCTTCTTTGCTGTGTGTTATTGCTAAACAGCAAATTTTTGCTATTGAAGATGACAGGAAATTTGAATTTAAAATTGAAGTGTTAGTGTGATTACGGTGACTATGTTTGGCATGACGGCATGGAATACATTTTTTCCCAAAATGATGAATCCATTTTGTAAGATAAGCATAGGCTTGTATCTGAGGAACTCATAAGGTTATGAAGAGCTCATTTATAAGCATTTTTCTTTATAGAAGTTATCTGGGGTGTGTTTGGCTGAAGTTACATGAAGAAGCAGCAACTGGTTTTGCCTCCAGATTTACTTTTTAGTAATCCTTGACCTTTTTTTTTAACCTAAAGATGGTACTTAATAATGCTGTTGAGAGCTGAAGACACTGTGACATGGAAAGAGATATTTTTAAAGACTTAGAGTTGTCATTCCAAGAATCTATAGGAAATAAGGTAGTCAAAGAAAATATAAGCAAAGAAAACATGGACTAATACAATAATAATAATAATAATAATAATAACAATAATAACAATAATAATAATAATAATAGCTTCAGTTTCAGTGTTGTCGCCTGTAATCTTCCAAAGGAGAAGTTGTTCAAGAATTTTCTCATGCAAATGAGGGAATTGATTGATTGACAAACTGCCATTAGTGTGGTATCAACCATGAAGAGTTTAATAATAGGCCTTAAATTTTGTATATGAAAACAGACCTGGCTAAATGATTCCAAAAAACTAGTTCTGATATAACCAGGCCTACTCAGGCAGTTTTGCCACAGAGGAAGATGGAATGTGACTTCTCATTGTTCTGGTCTTACAAAGAGTGTGAGAGCTCTCAAAATTAAAATTATTAGATACCATATCTGTTTTCAGTAAAAGATCCTGGACTGAACCATAGTGGAGATAGTGCTGGTGTAAAATTGTCTCCTTTATATCATGAAATTGGTACACCAGGGTATTTCATCAGTTTGGTAATAGGTGACAATAATCTATTATTTAAAAATTAGTGTAACTAATAAGCCTTTGGAATAAACTGAGGACTTGGGTTCTGACCAATCAACTGGGATTTCCATATACTTCACTGGTCACTGAACCAAACTGTCATGAATATGATGATATAATCTTAGTTTATTTCTGAGCTGTAAAATAGATGCTTGCCACAGTATATCCTGGGACACTGAGAGGCCTGACTTTCCAGGGAATGCTTTCCATCCTCTGTGTTTACATGCATTTTCCTCTGAAAGAGGACYGAAGTTGAGAGAGGAAATGGTACATGTTCTCGTACTTTCTCCCTTACATGGAGCCTGGAAGTAGCTAGGAATTATCCAGTGCTGAGGAGCTGGAAGCTATTCTAGTTTCACATGCAGTTTAAACCATGTCTTGGTCACAGCCACTGTGGACACTGGACGGGCCTTAGAACTTATATTTGGATGGTGATAAGAAATCGAAGGATTGGTATTATTGTCAGAGGCCTGAAGTTTCACTCTTGAAATTTTAGTTGAGAGCATGTTCCACTGGCAGACAAAATATTTCTACATAGTGATGAGAAAAACTACAATGCTTACCTGTATGAAATTAAGAAAAGATCAAATGTTGAAGGTACAATGCATAAGAAATCCTCATGAAGTGAAAATTATCCTTGCTGAGGCTAAGAAATTATTCATCTCAAGAATCAGAACTTCAGTTGTTGGCTAAATAAAATTTTTAAGATTTTAATGATACACACATCCTGCTTATAAGCTTCGTTCATCCATATGAGAGAGAAACAGGCTTTTAACAGGCATTTTTTGGTCATTCTATTGAAGTGTCAGTATTAACCATTATGAAATTTGAGATAGTTTGGTGCRCTGACTTAGCATGGCAGATTTATGTTTCTTTGGGTTTTAAACCTGCTAGCCTTTGTCACTTTATCTTTTTCCATTTTTTCCACTGTCTCCTTCCTCTTTGCAGAACCTGTGCACCAATACCAGACTTTTGGGGGCTACAGTGTGCACCAAACTCCCTAACCAGTCTAGCTCAATCTGAAATGGAGACATGGCTTCTGGTTTTAGAACGTAAATTCATTAACTGAAGTGACAGGTGGTTGCTTATCATCCTTTGACTGCCAAGACAAGCTCACTTTACTTGAGATGATGAACTAGGGACATGAACCAAACACAAATGACTTGAGGCTTGAACTAGTGGCTCAGTTATATTAAAAAAACCAAGTACTTATCTCTCTGGTTCCTGTACAGAATTGGCCCAACATCATGTCCTTAATTCTGCATTGAAATTCCAGATTTTATATATGAGGTAATTTTCAGTTAATGAAATGAAATAGCATGATTTTACACTGGAAACAGTTGGTATCTAAATATTAAAGATCTTATTTTGGTCTCTTTGGCTATTGTCAGTAAGACATCTTTTGTTATAATGATAGCACCATGGCAGATAAAAACAAAMCCATCAATCTTAACAGAGTATTAAGTCTTAAAGCTGATTATGATCACTTAAATCTCAATATGTTGAATTATTTTTCATGTTCTTTATGAGAATGTTTGCCTTGAATGCTTGTCTGGTGTGATGAGATGAAGTTGTTATAAGGTTTAGTTGATCTTACTAAATTTCATAGTTCAGGAACAAAGCTGTAAGTACAGTAGCAGCCATTGAATGGTCTATCAAATATAATTTGGATTATTCAAATAACAAAAATATTTGTTGCTCTTTTAAAAAATCAGTTAAGAGGATTTTGAGTTATTACTCACTTAAAACTTTCTTGGATTCCTACAGAAATTTGATTAATTGTCTGTCTCTTGAGGTATTGTTAGGCATAACTGATACCTAATGATGGTATGGGAAATAATAAAAAAGAATATTGTCATAGGTTTTCCATAGTGTTCCAGCAATGTATATGCACCCTGTTTTCAAATTTACATTCCACAGCCTATTTGATGAATATTAATATGAATCTTTATCAAATTCCATTTTCCTTATTTTTTATTATTCCATTTCTTGGATTTATCTTACATTGCATAAAAGTATATATTTATATTAGTATTTATAGTACATTTCAATCCTAACTGATCTTAAAAGCTGCCTGGAAGCTTATTGCAGTAGAGTGACAAGTAAGCCTTCACTGTCAAATAAAACATACTTTGAAAAAAGAAAATCTGTGAAAAAATTGTAGTGAMAAGCACTGGGTTTTATCTTGTTACACAGCAAGGTTAATTTCCTGCCCCAATGCTGAGACAATACAAGCAGTGCCAGTGTGCTGATTTGGGTAAATGCCTCAGCTTAATCCAGAGCAAGTTTTGTGTAGAAAAATCACTGACACGCCCACTTACTTCACTGCATCTTCCAGACAGCAAATGAAATTAYTGAAGTATCAGTACAACAATGTAAAAATTGAATAGCTATGCAAAAATTTAATTACTTTTTAATAAAATCCACACATATTGTAAATATTTGCATAATGGTTGAAAAACAATAGATCAAAATTTGCACTTTTTTGCATTACACAGCACTGTTTTGGTAGCTAAGGAGACAGTGGAGTAACTTGAGTGATTAAAGCCCAAACGCTACTGGTTTGGGACTCAGTCTATGGTAGCCTCTCTGCTTTTTTATTACTTTTTTTTTCTCTGAAGTGCAGAATTCCTAGGAAGATTGCTCAGACTACACCATACCACATAGCAAACACATCATGTTACAGTGATTGCCAAGGAAATAGGTCTGTGGAAGTAAAAGCACAAGGAATTTTATTATTGGATGACCATCGTATACTGAGGTTTCTAAAAATTGAGATCCCCATTGCATTGGTGAAGTCTATTTATATTTGTAATATATTTATACTATAATTCAAATGCCTTTGAATTATTCCTCCAAATAATATTTTTAACACATTTCTTCCCAGTCTGACTATACTGCATTTTATTCAGACTCTAGTTACAGAGATAATCATAAAGCTAGTGTCTGTTAAGCTTCTACACTTGATGATGCTAGCAGTGCCCACATTTAGAACAACTCTATCATCAAGTTATCTTGGATTTTCATTTATTTTTAAGAAATTCAACTTTCACATTGAATCCCTGTATCAAAACCTATCTAGGATATCCCAGTATCCAAATAAAAATTCTAATTTCTTAGCTAACTTTGGCTATTTACTTCCACCCTGAGACTCTTTTTTATCTGTTCATTAGAATCTGTAATGTAGCAGTAAGATTTTCTACTGGTTTCAATGATCCTGCCTGGGTAGTCAGAGGTCTTTACTATCATCACTAACATTATTTTGAAGATTACTTTAAAAAAAAGAGCACCCTCCATTTACTTTGCATGGATATGCGGAGTTTACATTGTTAGGATTTAATGACTTCTGGATGTTTCTATTTGAGAAAAATTAATTGCATTTCAGGTAATGGGTAACGAACACATCTTCATTGTTAGTCATAGTTAGTGTTACTTTCTTTTACCTTTAGAGAATGTGCAGGAATGGTTGTGTTAATAGGTTTACCCCAAACTTTGCAGCCCTATTAACCAACAAAAAATACGTAGGAGCTTAGACCTGAGACCATGACTATTAATTGGGCATAAAACCCTATCAGCTATAAATCAGCTCTGAGTACTGACATGGCAGAGTAGTCCAATATAGGACTTGGACACAAAACAACATAAAGCGAACCAAATACAGTGCCTTATTTTACCTGCATTAACTTCCCTTMTGCCCCTACTATGCAGTTATATTTCATATGACCTGGGAACCAAGTATTTTTTAAACTTGTAATCTTACCTTTATATTTGACAATGGTTGTAGGCTATTTTTGTGTTCAACTTACTGATATTACTTATTTATATATGCTATTTAACTGAGAGTGAATATAGCTATGGCCAACAAAGTGTTGGGAACAAACCCCATATGTATAGGCATAATTTCTCAAGTTTTTTGTGCATGACTTGTTGACATTTATTCTTTTGTTCAACATCAAAAGAGAACAGCGTTCCTTGTGAATTTAGAAACTCTCTTAAAACTCTTAGAAGTATCAGTCAAAAATGTTATGAAGTAAATTTATAAAGATACATGCTTAGGATACATATCAATACTGGAACTTAGAGACAYGTACAACATGATGTGTTGACCTCCTCAGTGTATTTTTTTTAAGGACAGTTTGCAAATTCAATGACCTGATCTCATTTCATCTAGTAAAATACTGTTATTATAAAAATCTGTTTGTTTCAAATGCAGATTGCAACACACTGCAAGGCATAGTTCATTTTTTACTGATAAATTGAATAGAAAAGACAAAGAACTGGGCAATGATCCTGTGAAATATACTCTGACTTACTATGGCGTGTGATACTATATTTTGTATAGTGTAATTCATGAGGCTTGCAGAGATATTAAAGCATTGTGCTAGCAACCATTTTGCTGTTATTTATTTTGCTTTATTTAATTGATAGTTATTTTATATAAGTTCAGTTTACTGTCCACGAATTTGTCTTTGGTTTACACTTTTTATTACCTTCAAAGAAAATAAAAAATCAGCCAGAACTATCATTGCCATATTCTACAGTTGTTATTTATCTGAGCTTCTGTGGTAGGTTGTCCTTGCCCATAATTTTCAGAGGAGTTTCATCTAGCCTGAATAAAAGTTCTTGAGTCAGTATTCTGGATGTTTAAAATTTAAAACATTGCTGTGTCAGATTAGTAGCATACTAAATAACCTTAGTAAACATGATCCTTATTTTTTTTTTCGTGGGGAGAAGTCTAATTTTGAGCTAAGAATGCAAAATTTAGCTGATTTCTTAATGGCTTCAGTTTTTGAAAGGAGCTGATTAGGAAGATTTTTAAAGTTTGCTATGCAAATTCAAAATATTGTTATTATTTAAATATTTTCAAAATATTATTGTCTTATCTTCAATTCATGTCTATTGATAGTAGGATTTTATATTGGCAACCACTTTCACAATATCTGCAGTATGTTCAGACCTTAAGTACATATATTTTTTAAAGAATATTTTATCAATTTCCATGAAAACTATAGATATGCCTGCAAAGTAGATCCACAAAATGTAAGAAGGATTCTGGGAAAATAATTTGGAATTGTTTCTTTGTTGTTTCAAGAACTAAAAAGCACTATTAAAATAGAAAAATGCACTATTACAATGCTTTAACTTTTCTTTCTTAAATTAATCTAGACTCTCAATAGTATGGCCTCTGTAAACAAGAAATTTAAAATCTTTAAGACTGCACATTTTCAGCATTACAGGGCATGTGAATTTCCAAGATAAATTTAGTATTGAAACAAAAGAAGTATGTAAAATGTATTATGCCAAAGAGAAAAAGACCCAAGCTCTGACACTTCAAGCAGGGTGACTAGTCACGGTTCTAATTAGAAAATAATCCTTTACCAACTCRTTCAGTTGCTAAGTCAGAAAACACATTTTACTATAAGAAATTTCACTTGAACTTAGGCAAATGACCATTGGGTTTACCCACATTACAGAAGCTTTTCTTATTTTTTTTGAATTTCAAAAACAGTTTTGTCTGTTACTTATCTAATGAAACAAATAAAACCTTGAGTATTATAGTCTGTTTTAATGTTTTTCATCCASATATCACCAAACCACTACATCCTTCTGGGAACTTACTCCGTCTTGATGAAACGAAAACAGTTTGGAAAAAGGATTTCTTGAGAGAGCAAATGCTTAATAAAGCAATCAGAACTACATTGGGAAGGGTTTTTAAATTCAATGTCTTAAGTGATTTGTCCCATTTGAAGTGCCATATTTTTTATACCTAAGAAGATTTGTTATGGGTACCAAATTGAGAAAGAYCTTTTGAATTACCTGATTGCTGTGAATGTACTCAGTTATACCACTAACATTGTATCCAATATATGAAGAAAACTTCTGTTTGGGTTGGCATGGCGTTGTGCACAGAAATCCAAATTACTATAGCTAGATGAATTATCACAGGTAAATGAAAGTGCCACAAAGAAGCAAATGAATAATTACAATATTTAAGTTTCTTTTGAATTTGTTGACAACATATTATCTCAAAAAAAAATCAGCAAAGGTCATATAGATGTATCCACTGAAAGTCATCTGAAGACTTCTTTCCAACTGTTAAATGCCATTTTCAATAACACTATCAATGTAACAGTTATGTTCAGTGTCTTGTTTCAGAGACACCCATGTCAGATGCCCCAAGCATCTCTAATCTCCTCCTAAATCTGGGTTTAACTTTCTGAAAGTAATACTATCTAATCAACTCAACTTGCTTAATAGTCTTGATTGATGCATCTGCACCAAACATTTTGCTCATATATGCTTTGATATATTTAATATAATGTTAAAAAGTTTTATGCAAGGGGACTTCTATTGATTTATTTTTTCAAATATATTTCTGCTCTTCACTCCATCTCAGTTTGTGTAAGTCATGCCAATATCCACATTTATCCTAGAAAACTAACAGGGTCACATCATAGTATGGCCTTGAGCATTGACACAGCGCTGCTTAAGCACGCAGATAGCATAGCGCCACTATGATTTTGTCTAGTGCCTATTTGCCTAGATAATGCTCATCCGTGATTCAGGATAAGCAACTACCAAGACTATTCACAGTATGCATTTTAAAGGCAACCACCCTATCTTGTACAAAGAATCAAAGAATTAGCTGTACAGAAATTATCTCTTCCATACTACTATGCATCAGACTCAGAGAATGACTCACACCCTGTTTTGGTTTTAAGCATAGATACAGTTCATGCAAGCATCTGTTAATCATGCTGTTGGTTATCAGTTCTGAAAATTATGTGCTAGTCTTGAATTTTTACTTCTTTGAAATAACATGGATTCTCATAAGGGGGGAATTTTAACTTTTCCATTGTAACACAGACAGTTTGTTCCAAAATCTGACCTTGAAATTATCAGTAATATCCTGCCTGTTTTGTTTCATAATTTGSTCTTGAAATAGAGAGAACACCTTCACAGTGTTTGGTGTCAGCCAGCAGATGGTGCAGTATTCCCTTCCATGTCTGGGCTCTGTCAATATCTGGAATTCGTTCACTTAGTATTTGATTCACCTGTCTGCAATTTTGCTTTGGGGACCTTTCAGTGTTGCTAGCACATTGTCTCAGGTATTTCATTCTACCAGATCATGACTAAAAAATATGAAGTAACTTCAGAGCATCTCCCAGGACTCTTGGAGGTCATGGGACAAAGGATTTCTGGTGGTTGACATCATCTTCTTAAGACAGTCATCTGCTCCAAAACTGCTCTTGGTCTGTGCTCTTTCTCAGGCACACTTAGAGGCAGTGAGAAATTTTTTTCCTCTGTACTAGTCCTGAAGTTAGTGAAGCATGACATATTGTGGCTTTCTCCAACTTGTTTCAGGAAGATTAGACTGCATAACTTCTTTGTTGATAAGATGCAAGACTTCCTAGCCTAGATATACAGCTTTCATGGCAACTGTTCCACTGTGTTATAGTATCTTTCCAGATTCTGGATGGTTAAGTGGAAATGTTCAGACACTACTCTTTCTTGGGGAGGAGTGTTATTTTCATACATGAGATAAATGTCAAGAGTCAGAAGCTAATAGGAACTGTATCATAGAATGCTTTTAGTATAGAAAAACCACTATTCTAATTTAGTTTTGTCATTTCTGTTATATTTTTAAAAAACTATTGTGTGTGAAAATACAAATGATGATGTTTAATGACATGTTTTATAAGTTTCCACAATTTCCAACGCCGTAGAACTGCCAAGTTTTCRTTACATGAATATGTCAAACATGACAAAAATTGGATGGATGGACAATTCTAGTTGTGCATTATATCATAGAAGGTTTTGTGGTATTTTATGCTATAGTTTAATTATTAAAATAAATCTTCAGAGAGTTGTTTTTAACTTTTCCTACAGACACTTTTTTATATGTGCCTTTGTCCCAATGCTCTTATCTCTAATTTTTGTGCTTTTTATTATTTTTGTTAAAAAACCAAACAACTTCCAGTTAATTTGACCAACAGCTATGCATGAATAATTGCCAAAGAGAAARGAAACGAATGCCAAAAAATAAAAAGACTATTATTTGGCGACTACTTTCACTAATGGGATACCATCAGTTGACACTTTCCTGATTTACCTTCGCAACAACATGAAGTGTTAGGCTTCATCTTATTAGATTTGTAGCAAACCTTTTTTGGACAAAAGGATATTTATTCCCAAAAAGACAATTTAAATTAGTTCTTCTCTGACATACTGCATTGGATGTGTTTTGTGGGGGTGAACAAACTGGTTCACTCTTCTTCTGATGAAGTTTAAAATGAACTCCATACTACACAAAGTAAATAAATGAAGATCAGTATATCTTCCTCAGAAGGCAGTGGGAGAGTCTTGCAACCAGCTCCGTATTGTCCTTCTGCCTTCAAACTCAGCCTTGGAGAGAGGGCTCTGCCTTACCTCCTGCCCTTGCCTGGGACGGTCTTAGCGTCTTTGCTTTTCCCTTTCAGAGAAGAGTTGTCCACTGGTGTCTGATGAAGTGTCTGCAAAATTGAACRTTTCTTCTTCACAATGATAATCCTCTGTGTCTTCTGTAGTAAAGGAAYGGAGTTTGTCCTCAGCTTCTTGCTGGTGCCTAAATGCACCTTGGGGGGGTTTCTTAGATGTTGCCCCTGAGGGTGGAACTTCATCTACCACTGAGCTATGGACCCAGTGGAGACTGTAATTCCCGTTCACCTCTCAGGGGAGTTGTATATCACACATAYAATATCACATGGCTTTAAAATGTGCAGTTTATCTTTATATATCATGTAATGCTCATTTGCTAATTGCAAATGACAGATTAAAAAATGTAGAGAAATAATGCTTCTCTATCTTAATCTAAAGATTTACATTTATTKGGCTTGTGAAACTCATAAAACATATTAATTGTGTAAAGAAAAAGGAGAACAACTGGGTGTGACTGAAAATGTGTCAGCAAACCTTTGAAGAGCAAGAAGAATGTAACTAGATAAGCATGCATTCTGAAGTAGCAGAAATACTTTTGTCTGCTACTGAGGTTATCGTGTGGTCCATTGTTTGCTTCACGCGAACAATTCTCAAGTACGTTCCGCATTTGTCAGAGTCATGTTTACAGAGCCCTTTTCTCAGGGCACTTCATCTTCTATTTATAATGCTTCCCATCAATTAAAAGAAAGCAGTCCTTGAAGTGTAGTCTACAGCTATTTGCTGTATTGAAAGAACAGAATATTTTACATGTTTTTTTATAAATCAGTTGACTCAGTTAATCTAATGTGATCAGAATCCAAATAAATAAGAACAAGTTAGCACTTAATTTCCTTTTCAGTTAGGTGTATTCCTATATAGCAGTTTGTCCCTCTTATTTCCAATGAGGAATCAATGRGAATAAGTTCTATGTATTTTATATTAGAGCAAATTGATGATAATGACAGGTGAGGTCTCTTGACTGCCTTGTATAGTAGCCTTAATGCTTTCATATCTATACTAGAAATAGCTCATACATTTTAAATACTATTTAGCCTTTTCATATCTGCAACATATTGGTGGCTCATAATGATTAATTAGTCGGCTCAACTCTATTTYCTGTCACTATTTCTGTGTCACACTGATGAACTCCTATACTGTAGCAGAAGTCCTTGCTGTTAATCTGTCACTTCAATATTGTATATCATACTTTAAGGCCTATATCCCATAATCCAAGGGGTTTTTGTCAGCATGTTTTTTCCTGGGTGATACAGTGACCCTCCTCAATAGTGGCAAGACTTGTCTGCTCTGTATTATCAGTGAGGTGCATATTTTAAAAATTTAAATCCAAGCAGTACAACTAAAAAGATTTATGAAAATGCAAGATTAAAATCCCCTCCTCCCAGAAATGTGGTAGATTATCTTCTGAATGGCATAGCTCACAGACTTAGAGATTCACATTTCTTTAATAAAAATCAATTCTTAAGTTACATTTATAGGAAGAGATTTCAGATTTTACTCTCTCTCTAGCTGGAGAAAATTTTATACAAATTCATATGTTCCTTCTCCTTGCCTCCATTTCTAAGCCAGTCATTGATCCTCTAGGTTTTTAGGCAATAATATGGCCTTCTTGTTGACTATTAATTTTCCTCACCTCTGTAACCCCAGTAAGATTAGATTGTCACCTTCATGTGTGGCAGCTGAAAAGAAAATGTTTTGGTTATCATATAGTTCTGGTTTCAGCTGGAGTAAATTAACTTCACAGGGGCTGGCATGGGGCTGTGTTTTGGATTTGTGTTGGGTTGATAATATACAGGTTTGGGGTTTTTTGCRGAGCAGGGCTTAAACAGATCTAAGGTCTTTTCTGATTTTTCTGCTGCCACATTGGTGAGGACGTTGAGGGTGAATGGGACGTTAGGACGAGACACAGCCAGGACAGGTGACCCGAACTGACCAAAGGGATATTCCAGACCATGTGACATCATGCTCAGTATATAAAGTGGGGGGAAGAAAGAGGAGGGAGGGGGGGATATTTGGAGTGATGGCAATTGTCTTACCAAGTAACTGTTACTTTTGTAGCTAACATGGAGATAGTAGGGGAAGCAGTAAGTTCAAAATTGTTATATATTAACATTTCTGTATTTTTAGCTTTTAGGTTTTGGGTTTTATTTTTATATAAGGAGTTATTTCAAAGCTGAATTCAGATAGCCAGTACRGTAACACTCCAATGACATTTATTATTATTGCTTCTTTAATTTATCCATAGGAGGCTTCTTTTGTTATTTAACTTCTTGTGGGAAATTAAGTATCTTCAGAATATGTTAAAAAGGCTCTAAATACAGTTTGACTGAGTTAAAAGATTTCTATTAGGTCCCTTGCCATTATCTATTTCTCTTCAAGTCTGATAATCTTCCACTTATTTTAAGATAAGTATTTTAGCATTTCATTGCAGAATGGAAAATACAGGCACAACTTTCTCTTTTTTTTAATAAGAAAAGTAGTAATTTAGACTAAACTTCTTTCAAAAAAATCTTTGTGGTATGACCCTATTGGAAGATGAAATACAGCCAACTAAAAAGAGAATATTTTCTTGCTAGAAAACTTGTAGGGACTAAATGCAACAGCAGAATTGTGTTTTCAACCATAAGCAAAATTACTATATTGAAAAATCCATCTAGTCATGTCTGGAAAATACTAGTGAGCATTACTTCCTCCATAGTGAAGGTTAAAACTAACGTGCCATTATGAATCAAATATATTAAAAGCAAGAAACCAAAAACTGAAATGCGCAGGCTTCATCTTGACTATTGGTAGAGGATATTGGAAGAAAAAAAGAAAGGTTGAAAGAAATCTTGGAACAAAAATTGGAAAGGAAGTTCAAAACTGAGACTGCTTAAGAATGTTTCTGTTCTTCTCTTTTCATTAACCTACAAAACAGACATTAAAATAAATCTTAAAAGGAACTATTCTTTTACCAAAGAACCCTTACAAAATCTTTACAATCCTTACAAAAACTCCTATTTGTCCTTATCAAACCAATTCCAGAGTTGCTGTTACTATACCTAATTTTAATGCCTTAGACAAAGACATTAAATGAGTATGTACACAGTTAGATATAATGTTTCTGGGAGATCAAATCCAATTTTTGGGTAATCAGATCAAAGACACAGTATTATGTAATCAGTTGTGTGAAATGAGATGGAAAATTAAATTGTTTATGTGGCTTAAACACTACCTTCTAAAACTCAGGTTTGTCGTATACTTGACTAGATTATTTTAAATAATATTCTTTAAGGAAGACCAGTGATATYATTATTATCAAAGTTCTTCTATACCTTAAGTTCTCTCAAATGGTTTGTTTTCTTCATTTATCAGGCAGATTAGCCACAAAGCTTATTTTCCTACTGTCAACCTAGAATCTTTATCCGATTTTTCACTGCCTCAGCAGACTTCCTCTCACTATGGGCTGCTTCATAAGAACAGATTTTCTCCTGGACAAATTAACTGTGATACTGTGATTAGTTTCATCCCATCTTGTACATTAGTTATATGTACCAATAAAGCAACAATTATTAACTATATATTGTTTTTCACCTAGGGAGCTTTTAGTATACATAAGGAGTCTGAAAGTTTCATGAAACAGAAGATTTTTCTCATACTACGGTTGCTTTTGTTATTTAATCACATATTATTTATCGATTTTTATTAGTTGGCCTATTTACTGAAAGTTCAGAGTCTATGTCTGCAAAACATACAAACTTAGTACAGTTCATAATCGTTATTGTGAGATTTTTTCTTAAAATCCATAGCTGCAGCATTATTGTCAGATGTGGACAAGTTTTGCCAAGAATTTGAGCTTTAATCAGCATTTTTTGTGGGTGGATATAAAAAACAAAAGAATTTTGTAGGCGTAAACAGAAAAATCACATTTTTCTCTGAACAGCTGTATAATAGCCACTTTTAAAAGCTAAATAGTAAACACAGAAGGAAAGGGTTTCATGCCATAGAATGTAAGACAAAATATTTCTGGCTTCCATATTGTGGGAGTTATTATAGAGCAAAAAAAGCTAAGTAAAAATTGTGTGTGTGCTTGGACAGCTGACACTTCAAGAAATAAGTTAGAAATCAGAATCCTTTTCAGAGCCATGCCAGTTGCCAACCATTTAGGGATTTGAAACTAATTGAGAAGAGAGGAGTACACACAAATGCTTTATAATCTACAGCTTGTCATATTTATGTTTTGTAGTTTTTTTCATAATAAATCTGTTGTGGCGTGTGTAAAAATCAGAGTTCTTTTGAAACCCTGAAATCATATTCACCTTAAAGTTGATATATCATTCCTATGTATATGTAAAGTGTAACCATAATACAGAACTGATAGATAAAGGAAATATCTTTTGTTGACCAGTTATTATTGCTGAAAAACATTGACAAGCTTCTGAACACAGAAGCTTTCTTCATATATGAAGCAGAAAAAGCATATTTCAAGTGCCAAAAAAAAATTGAAAAAAAAAATTTCATAGAGTATCAGAAATATCAAATCTTTAAGAAGAAAGATAACTGGTAGATACAGTTAGAGGAGATATTAGTGAAGAGCGGGAGAAAAKAAATGAGACATTCTACTATATATGTTTGGAGCAAAATAGTTGCAAATCCTGATTCAGTAGCCTAACATGGATGTGAATTGAGGATATTTTTTACCATGGAAGTATTAACATCTAAAGCTTTYGCCAGACACAAGTAGCTGTTACAGGTTTCGGTTTTGATTTTCTGAAACTAGAACATTCAATAACAAAAAATCTAATAATTTTATGAACTAAAAATTAAACATGAAAAAGAAATATTAAAGGAAGTTTTATTGTCCTATTGACAGAGAACAGGGAAAAAATGTTTCTCCTTGGTCCTGCTTTTTTGTCAATGATTTTTTGACATCATGGTCCCTTCTTACCTGATACAGCTTTCTTGCTGTATTGAACAATTTGGCCTCTGTTTTAGGCTTGTCACCAGAATTTTGTAGTTGCTATATTGCTGTCTTCTGTTCTTAGTGACCTTTGGGGCAAACTTTTTATAATCTCATGAGTATTGTCAGTAGCATGCTGAATGTCCTCAAGAAGTACAAACCACATCAATTGAGGAATTTGAATGTCTTTTAATTCTTGTCATTTAATTTATTAATAATCATATTATTTAATTTATTTTTGTTATTTAATTCTTTTTTATTTTTGAACTTTCTCACAAATTGACCCTGGGATATTCATAGAACTATATAATCATAGAATCATTGAGGTTTGGAAAAGACCATGATGTCCAACTGTCAACCTATCACCACCACCACATTCACCATTAAACCATGCTTTCAAGTGCCATAGCCACACATTTTTTGAACACTTACAGGGATGGCAACTTCGCCACTTACTTGGACAGTCTGTTCCAGTGCTTTACAACCCTTTCAGTGAAGAAATTTTTCCTAATATCTAATCTAAACCTTCCCTAGAGCAACTTGAGGCCAAATCCCTGGGTTCATGCTGATGAAGACATTTTGTCTTGTGAAGCAAGAAGCCAATGAGAAAAAAATTACAGAGAAACAAGTAATACATGATGAGAAAATAGGAAATGTTGGTTTCTTTTGTTCCTTCTCCTTCATGATTCATTACTGGGACTTGATTTCATTCACCTCAGTGAATAGCTATTATGCAATTGCCCTTTTAATCTCCTGTTAGAGATTAACAATCAGTGCATTTAAGACTACGTTAGTATGTGATTGGCACTATGTCTGCCAATAGTAAGATGCTCACAGCAAATGTATAATACTTACTTTCAAGTATCTGTTCCAGTTAATTTTGATTTATCATGGATAGATCTGTTTCAACATGAAAGATTGAAGTCAGTAGCTAAGATGTGCAAGAGCAGGATTCAGATCTACTCAGAGTCAAACAAGGAGGAAAGTGAACCATGGTTTCAAACAGAGAATGTCTGTCTGCTGCTTGCTGACTGTGGGATATACCCAAGAAGTGTAAAACCTAGGTTCAGTTCTTGCTTTAGCTCAGAGTTCCACAATTCAAGTRAGAATGTGATTTCTGTTCTGAAATCAATGGATGAGAGGTTTTTTTTGTTTAACCTGACCAGTTTTATTTAGGATATTTGGAGCTTCAGTTTGGTCTATGTGACAAAGCTTCTTAGGTGTGAAGAACCTTACCTGGATACTACCTAATCTCACTGGAAAAACAGGGTAGCAGCTAGGCAGTGTTTTAAAGATGGAAGTGGCTTCTTAAAGAGATGGATTGGTCTCTAAGTGATTTTGAGGATCGTATTCTGTTCAGAGAAAATGCATTGCAGTTGAGTCCCTTCTCAGCTGTATTCAGAGCTTAGGCCATAAACAAACTTTTGATTCTCCCTGGCTAGCCAGAATCTATGTGGTAAAGTGCTAATGGGTAAAAGGAGGAAAAGGGAAGAAAACTAGAATGCAAAATCCCTCACAAAATCCATAGCTTGTTAAGATTAGCACACTTTGTATTTTAGCATTGGAGGGAGATTCCTATTGAAAATAGGTACCTAATTTCTCTACCTTTTTTTCACAGTAGAGAACCATGGAATTTCATTATAATTCTGCTCCTGAAATTAATAGGAAATAAATTAGGTCAATATTCTAAAAATTTGGCAATTTTGTACAAATATTGATATTTGTGCTGTGCTGGATATTTGTTGCTTATAGGATTCTTTCTCTTTGTTGTTTTGAGTGTCCAAGTGAAGATATAATATCAATTTTTTCTGAAATAGACAGACTATTTTTCTTAAAATGACTGGTTTGATTCCTATGGGTAACTTGCAAAGTAAAACGTATAAGCAGGAATATCAGAATCTGGTACTGACTTATCAAAAAATGAAAATATGTGGAATTATATTAATTTTTATTCTCTTCTTTAGATCTAATATTTCTGTATTTTAATGTCTTGTCATAAGCCATATTTGGGACTCAATATATTCTGCTGTGATAAAAAATTAATTATTTTTTACTAAACATGCCTGTGTAGATGGCATGAATTATCTGTTGGCCTGATCCCTTTGTATTAGTACTGAAAATTTGCATTTATCTGTTTATTTATTTTGTATTTTCAGGTAGAAATTGAAAATCTGGACTATCATTACTTTCTGCCTTTGTTCTTTGATGGGCTTTGTGAAAGGGAATTTCCATATGAGTTTTTTGCTCGTCAAGGAGTCCATGACATGCTGGAACACGGTGGAAACAAGATTCTTCCTGTTGTTCCTCAGCTCATAATCCCAATAAAAAGTAGGTGAACATGTAAGAGAAAAATCCCTAAAATTGTATTTATATGATGTAAATTTTTGAAAAGTTGCTAATTAAGCTGTAAAACATGACAGCCTGTACATTTCATGAAGATTATTGCAAATGTGAATACATTTTAAGATGTAAGGCCAGAAGCCTTATGCCTTTAATCACCTGATACATGCAGTATTTCAGAAGAATAGACTCTCTGGTTATTGTTTTTCTTATTACAGGGTAACTCTTGGTCTTTGGAAATGCGAAGTGACGTTTTCTTAGCTGATTTTGTATATTTATTATGTAAATCCGCCACTGTATAAACCAGTTCTTCTAAGATGAGAGGAGAAATCAACAGATGGCATTTTAAAAGTGTTAGTTTTGAAGGTTTTGTATTCAAACATGGGGGKTTTTGTAGAAAAATTGTGTTAAGGGTAATAAATTACTTTAACACAAATGTAATACCACTAATATTCCAAATGTAGTACCACTAAAACTTTATTTTCTTGAAGCATATCTTCCAGATATATTGTTTTGTCCTTTCCTGTTTCTTTAGATCAGCATCTTGAAGAGATATTGTTCTGAATCATCATCCTTCTCTAGTTAGGTATTGTGATTCTTCTTCTTTGCACGCTACACCTATACTAATAGATGCTCATATTCATTAAACTTGGCTTCTCTTTTATCATTAATGGTATCATTGCTGTCCTTTGTCCTGTCCATGAGAGGGTTCAGCTTTAAATACAGTTTTGGAAAAGGGAAAGTGAATGTAGTTTGGAGCCTGATAATACTGAAATAATAGTGTTGAAAGGGGCAGAATTGTGGTTGTTTAATTCAATTTTTTCTCAATTTAAAAAGATTAATTAGAGATGTCATTATCTCTATCTTACTGTAGTTTTGAAAATGTCAAAAGGAATATATAATGTTCAGAATGTTTACTCTGTGTCACTTGAGAAAGGTTATGAAAGCAATATTACAGTTTTTTCTCTCTAAAAGGGAAACACAGAGAACTCATACAATTTCTTTAGAACTGTATTTGCAACACCACACAAATCTATTTACAGTAGTGTCATTTTTTTTGAAAGCTGAAATAATTTTTTCATAAAAGACTGCAAGTTTGTGACAGACCTACTTGGTTGGGATTTAAGTCTTGCTGAGACCAGAGTCTAGCTTAGATATAATAACCTGGGAGCTTTATCTGTTGCACAGCATTTAGAATTAGAAAGAGACTTCTAGGTAAGGGTATTTGTATAAGTTTGATATATAGTCTTAAATCAAGTCATAATTTATGGTGCTGGAACACATTCAAGAATCCGCTAGCTAAATTTAGTTGTTGGTTTTGCTTTATTTTATTCTAAAGTGCTTWTTTTTTTATTTTAAAACACTTCTGTATCAGCTTTAATATGTGAAGAGTCTAAGTATTATCAATGATAAAGGCTTCTTCCTAATTAAAGCCATACTAATACTAGAAAAAGACAGCACCATCTCCAGGAGTCTGAAAGTATGTACTTTYAAGGGTGTTTAAATTTGCTATGACTGTGTAATATAGCAGTGTAGTCATAGCCATACATTTCTGTGGCTCAGCTGCATCCACGATAAACTCAGCTATGTTTTACACAGACTACTGTCTCTCAAGTATCCCACTGGGTGAGTTATATCTGATTAATCAGTCTTCTTCTAGACCACTACCGTATTTCTACTGTGAAAGAGTGAATCAATTGGTTGTTAGGCAAGGTAATATATATGATSGAGGGGAAAAGGATAAAAGACAGAAAAACAACTCTACAGATAGAATGCTTTTGAAAGCAGTTTTCTCTCCTGCATGTTTATCAAAGGAAAATATGAGTAAAGACCTGTTCTCTAAAAACATTTTGAATTAAATATTAGAATTCTGTATTATATTTTAATGATTTAAGGAGAAATTTGTCTTCCAGTCATCCTTTCTTAAAATTCACACATTTGAACGCTGTATCATTAAAGATGAAAATTATATTATTTAATCAATTTGTAGGTCATTGTAAACCCAAATCCTTTCAACAAATTTTCTTCTGCTTAAACGGGCAGTGACTAAAAAAGGGCAGAAAATTGAAATTAAAAGGCCCGGTTTCTCTTCTAAAACACCTGAAATATGATTAAAATAATAAAGAAGAATGATGTTTGAAATACTTGAAAAATAATTCCTTATTTTTGTTTGTCACACTGGAAGGCACATTTTTTTCCTGGAAATGCAGAGGAAGAAAAAATTTCTCAGGTTGGAAGTATTAATTTCTCAGATAGAAAAATATTCAAAATATATTTTGATTTCTCAAAATAAAAATTCAAAATATATTGTATCTTGCACTGGACACACATGATTAAATAGTTTATAAATAGTCGTTGTATGACATAAAACCCAGAAAAACCAAATTACTTGTATATGTCAAACTTGTAAGGAATCCAACTAAAAATAAACAAAATGCAAAATCACAAAATGGGATTACTTAAGGTATAGGGCATTTTGCTCCCTTTCGCACAATCTGTAGGCAAACCCATTGTCTGAGTTATTTAAACCTCAGCAAAGATATATAAATTGAGATATATGGCAAATAGCAAAGTACTTTGCAACAGCATCATGAAAGTTCTGATGCACAACACACAGCCAAATATCTTCTTAGCCAGAAAGATGCATATTATTATTCTTATATTGCAGACAGGCAAAAAGGCAGAAGAAGGAGGCTAATTTTTCCCCACATCACAAATTGCATTGGAGCCAAACAGAACCCAGACACAGCCCTCTGGGGTGGCGAGTAAAGTTGTCTATAGGTTACATGAGAGTTCCCTTATTTTTAGGGAACAAAGGAATCTGTCTAGGCTCTCCATGTTTTTCTGTGTGGTCATTACAGGAATGTAACAGTCCTTTTGATACTTATTTTTGGGGCAAATTATTGCTTTCAGTATTGCATTTGCCATAATGAACGTCAGATAGAAAAATTTTGCTTGCTTTTGTTAGGCTTCTGCAACTCTCAGATTCCTGATCGCAGGGTTCCCTGATGTTCTCTGCATGAGACACATGTGCAGACATAAACACTCAGAGAGCCAGAAGTTTCTACACCTTTGTCTATTCTTTCTGTGAGTAACATCGGGGACATGCAACACAGTGTGTGGAAGCACCTCTTCTCCTTTCAGAGGCAGTGAGCATGCTACCATTCACATTTGCTTTGCTGGCAATGTAGTTGTAGGAGTTTTCAACCCCTTCACACGCAAAGTCACCAATTGTTCCAGCTCCCACACTCTGACTTTTGCTAATGCAGTTGTTTGTGGAGCAACTCAGTGAATCTCTCATCTAGATGTATCAAAAAACAGAAGCAAAAAACTCCCAAATCTAAAATAAATCTAAAATATTTTCAGAGTAGCATTACTTTTAAACTTGGATAATTTCAATAGTCTAGTTTATAAATGCACTGTCACAAATGAAGGAAAAGTACACAAYAGCACAGACATTGGAGGGAATGGATAGAAATGATCAATAGGAAGATCTTGATATAGCTTTGCTAATGAAGAAAATAATACAAAATCAAACACTTAAGCATCTTGGATCACCACTTGCCAGAATCTTTTCTATTCTGTGCTGTGAATCCTAAAACAGATATGTAGGCAATCTGAATTTAGGGCTAAAAGCCAGTAAAGCTCACATCTTTGCACTTACACTGTAATTTAGAAGAAAGTATCGTTTCTAAACAGTTGCAGTCAGCACACCTGATGAACACTGAAGTTTTCCTTTTTGAGGCTTTTACCATGCTGTTAAAAATACCTTCTGTGATACAGGAGATCAAGGATACCTTAAACTTTGTTGAAAGTGTTTCATTAAGGAAACATATATTTTGTGAGGCAGATCTAGAGAAATGAACAGAGCATTTCTCCCTCAGTGTCACCTATAGAGTCCTTTTTAACGTTTAATAACTTTCCAAATTGAACTGATTTCCATTTCCTTATTGTTCACATTCTATTTGCATGTAAAATGTGAARTCTTGTTGTCTTGGACAACGGTGTAGTTAATTCCCACTTAGTGTCAAATCAGTGTCACCATTGCATTTAGATAAGTAAAATTGAACATGTTGCTAGCAGTTGTTCTAAGCACAGTTATATTTATATTTCTTCTCATATATCTTAACTGTATTTAGGAGTATTTAATGACTATTAAATACTTCCTTTCACAAAATGCTAGAATATTTTTATGGAATAAATATGGTTTTCTGGTCTGAAGTCTTTTTCTTTCTGCAAGTCATGTAAGTTGATTTCCGTCATCTACAGAAAGTAAGTTAAACCTCTAATGTAATTGTAATTTTCCTCCTGGCTGACTGTTGCACTTGAGAACCGGTTCTGGTTATTAAGATCACAGACTGAAAAATAACTGTAAACAAGCTTGCTTTTATAGACTTKAAATGCTTTTAAAGAAAGCAAAGGTCTCTGATTTTTTTTTTAATTGTCTTGATACACAAACACTAAAGCATTTCTCCCCTGCAGGTTTCATCAACCAGTACAAGTGGTTGCAATTACATTTGTTAGAATCTTCTGCTCAAAACTGGTCGTTTCAGGTATTTTCAAATGGTATAGGAGCTCTTTTCTCCTGTCTGTGAGGAGAAACTGTTTCCCATTCAATAAAGATAAATCACATCTATATTTGGAAAGTGAAATCTGCAATTATCATCTCTGACTTTAGTAGTTGAAGTTAGAGCTATTCTTTCCTGAATTTGTGGATTTAATAATATTTAGCATTTATTAGTAATGAATTTCATCTGTCATTTTATCACCCCATTTCTCTGTACTGTAAAGTCCTTTTACAGTTCTTCAGAGTCAGTCCTTGTTTTTGGCATCTGGAAGAACTTGGTATCATCAGAAATCTTTGTTATCATCAGTAAAAAACTCTTCCAAATCACCTACGGATGTACTGAAACACATGAACTTCAGCAAAGATTCCTGAAAGACCCTACTAGTGATACTACTCCTCTGTGATCATTTATTTTTRGCCTCAGTTCCTATCTCTAAGCCGTTATTTATTTATATGGAAGCCATGGCAGTTCAGTGAGAAACTGATTATCAAATTACCAAATTATCGATTTGATTATCAATTATCAAATACCTTTTGAAAGTCTAAGAAAACTATATTATCACGTTTTTCTTGTCCACGTTCTTCTACTTCAAGGATCTACAGTACATGTAGAATGCTATATTAATTTTTGCAGTACAGATGCCAATACTACTGGTCTTTGATCCGCAGACATTTTTTGGGAATGGCATCACATTTCATTGATTACAGACCTGTTTTCATCAGGAGGGTGGATACTTGGTACATTTTTAGTTGCTTAGACAACACAGAGGAAGGGATGTACATCCGGGAATGGATGGAAACTGTAGACTGGTATAGTCACTGAAAAGGTTTTTGGGACTCTCGTCTAAGTGTTCTTTAAACTGTTTAATTAAACTGGGTCTGCAAATGTTAATAGAATTCAAACTTTAGGAGCTGATCTAGTAAAACACTGCAATTCCAAGCACAACTAAAGCTGAAAAAAGCCACTGACTTTCTCTTCCATATTCTGCTAGATCATGTTTCTTGCAAGCATCAATGTTTCGCTTATGGATCTTAGCCTTTACCGCACCTTAGACTTTGACTTTGCAAAAAGTCTTTGATTGCAAAATTGGCCTAAGGTTTTCATGCCTTGCCACCTATTCCTCCTTCCCATCACTTCACTGCAACACATCACTCTTTCAGTTGTACAGTATCTGTACATCTGTATTGTTATTTGAATCAGGATCTTACTGGACTTCTAAAAAGTACAGAACACAAGGTTCTTATTCTGGTTTTTATTCACTCTGGATTGACATGCTGTGTTTTGTAACAGCCTTCATTACTGTTCTGYRAAATTAGCATAATACTGTTATGTCAGGAAAGGTAGTTAATTATTACTCATTTTGAAAGTTTTGGACAAAATTCTCTGTAAAAGAAGTATGTATCACTTTAATCAATTGCATTTTGAGAACACTTCATGTTAGGAGTTCTTTAAACGTGACTCTGAATTTAAAAGAAGTCCTTGATCAACAAGATTAAGTAGATCACAACAGTCGAAGCATTTTTATCCTAAGTGCTTGTTACCCTACAGGAGACCTACTCTATGTATCTTTTTCTGCTTCAGGCAAAGAATTTTCCAAAACAGTTGCCTCATTTACCAATTGAGTGGGAGATATCAGTGCAAATTAAATTGGTTTTAATGTTTGCTTGGGAGACCTAAATAGAAAATGGAAACTGTTAGTGTATTTCTAAGCATGGATTCACAGGTGTATTTGAAAAAGGAGTTGAAGGTAATTAAAGGCCAGTGAACATTAAAGAGAATTAAATTATTAACATAACATTTAATATAACTACCAAAATCTAAAGTTAGTATTTAGAGAAGAGATGGAAGTTTGGGGAAACTGATTTGATTCTGTAAAGCTCAGGCTATCAATGTACTATCTGGGACAGAATGTTCTGATCTGGTGTCTTCCGTGAAACTACATTGTGTCATGAAAAAGATCCACTATGTACTGTCATGTTTCCTGGCTTATAAAATCTATCAATCTCATCTATCAGATGAGAACTGTGGGTTCTATTATAGACAATATCTGGAACTGAGATAGGATTTTCCAAACTACCACATAAAAATAAAATATAAAAATAAAAAATATCAACTTACATAACTTCTAGGTCTTCTCTTTGAGATGTTAGAAGTGTTACTCAAGGAAAAGACTTGAATGTTTTAAAATAATTATTTCTATTGCTTTATATATAAACATCTATCTAAATGGATAAGCAAACAAGTGGCATACATCTTAAGGAATGTTTCTGCTCTTAATGGAAATTAACAAAAGAAAATACTAAAATTACATCAGTTGCCAATAAAATTTATCTGAAATTAAAAATACAGTGAATTCACATTCACTGAAGTCAATGAATTGATATTTTATATTGAATCATTGCTAACAAGCTTTGATAAACAGCATTATAATATTTCAAATATGCTTTCAGATTTCACAATTATCTCTTACTGTGGCTTTGAATGGTAGAAACACAGAACTAACTCAGATACTGAGTTTTTAAGTCATTTAATCGACTAGCATTGTAAAATTCTCTTTTATTTAAGAAAGTTATGAACTTTGGAAAATATTTGTTTGGAAAAGCTGTAGCAGTACAAAAAAAAAGTATGTTTGATTGAAAAATACTTCATTAAGTACTTCAATTGAGCAATTCTTTAAGCTGGAGGGTTTCTTGGAAAAGTGTATCCTTATCAGAAGCAAAATCTTCCACTTTATATACCATTAAAGGAGAAAACATCTAAACTACCAAGCAACAGAGGAAATTTATTGGGTTGGGGGTTTTTGCTGCRTAAGAGAATGTTACAGTAGTTGAAATGACCAAAGTGAAATATGTGCCGCTGAGGGAGGGAAGTCCTCTAAAAAAACTTTAGGAATTAGAAAGATATCTTTAACTGAGAAACAAACCAGTTCTTCACTTCGCTATTATTGTGAAGATTCATGTCTTACACCAGGCTTCTAGGCCAAGAGGCAACGGCTTAGTATAGTTTCTACATTGGAATACTTTATATGTTATGGATATTTCCTTCATTTGGGCTATGCAGCTGTACTTTAGATTCAGAAATGGTCCGCTTTATTCCTGTGTAAGGATACTAGTACTTTCTTCAATTTCTGTTAACCTCTGGATATCACTGACATTTTCCAATGTGTTGGAATATACTTTTTTCATATACTGCATTAAAATTCTCTTCCTTTTATTCATGTGAGAGAATGGTCTGTAATGATGGTAGCACGCAGGAAATAATTACCAGATTTTTAACAGATAAATAGATACTTGAAATTGGTGTGTCTTTGGGTCAGGGAATGCCTTTAATGGAATGTTTATACGGTGCCTAATATAATCAAGCCAGGAGCTGGTTGCTATGTGTGGCTATGCACGCCACAGTCCAAATATTTAAGAAGAATATCAACAGTTCTGTAGTCAAATTATTTTTTCTTTTGATATTTACAAATGTTTTCCTAACACAAACTGCAGATTTCTGCAATTTGAAGGAATTCAGGCTCAAATTCTCAGTCCATTGGATTCTACCGTATCCGTCTGCATCCGTATCCGTGAGGCTGCAGTGTGTGCCCTACTCTCATACCAGTAGTAAGCAGCAGTGAGCACAGCTCTAGGAGGTGCACCCAAGTAGAAGAACTCCTTAGCTTAGTGACAGAGCTCCAGGAGCACGTGGGTAGGTTGAGGTGTATCGAGGAGAGCATGAGAGGGAGACTACTAAAATTGCACCCTATCTTCTCTGAGACAGGTACAACAGGCAGACACGAGGATTTCCTGTCCTTTCTCTGCCTGGCAGAATAGAATGACTCAAGGGATAGGGGACAATGGTTACAAGTTCCTTTGCTGGCACAACAAGCACATGTTCTCTGGCACTGCCCCAGTTTACCAGGTGCCCTTATACAATAGGTACAAAGCTCTGCAAGTGGTATCAAACAACAACAACAGAGATGATGGTTCATCTAGCACGAAGGTGTCAAAAAGGTTACGTTGACCTGTGCCCTGCATCAAAACTGCTTCCATAAAAAAACCCGAAACAACTGGTCATTGTAATAGGAGAGTCCCTTCAGTAGCTAACAAAAGACTCAATATACAGACTGGACCCACTTCTTGAGAAGGTCTGATGCCTCCCTGGGGCCCGCAGGGAGTTAAAGATGTGAAGAGAAAGCTTCCTCCCCTGGTATGGCCTTCAGATTATTGGCCATTATTTATTTTTTAGGTATGCAGTGATGCAGTTCAAACAAGTCTGAAGACAATTAAGAGACTTCAAGGCCATGGGACAACTGGTTAAGGGATCAGGAGTACAAGTAGTTCTCTCCTCTACCCTTCCAGTTGCAAAGAATCATGAGGAAAGAAATAGGAAGAGCCAGCAGATCAGTATCGGGCTCTGAGGCCAGTGTCACCGGCAGGATTTGGAGTTTTTTGATCATGGATCGGTTTAAATGACATGAGACCTGCTGGTACCTGGGGTTCATTGAAAGAGCTTTAGATTAGATTTGAAGGGGAAAAGGATCAAACAAGGCTCACTAGAGATAAGCCTGGATGCAGCATGCCACTCTTCAAGGAACAGTGTTCTAGTGAGGTCCTTCAGTCTTCTGTCTCGGTAGAGGTAGCGGATGGAGATGCATGTGGGTGATGTGATGGCTGGACGCCATCTGGAGCAGAGTGTTCATGTACTGGTAGAGTTTTCAATTATCAGAGAAGTAAGGAGCAAGGTCAGCAGAACTGCTGCCTTGGACTTAGAGAGGGCAGACTCTGGCCTGTTTAGGAGCATGATTGACAGAGACCCTTGGGAGGCAGTCCTGAAGGGCAATGGGGTCCAGGAAGGCCTCCTCTTCAGTGAGGAAATCTTAAAGGTKCAGGAGCAAACCATCCCCATGTGTTGAAAGATAGTCAGCAGACAGGCCTGACTGAACAGAGGTACTTGGCTGGAACTCAGGGGGAAAGAGTTTATGACCATTGGAAGAAGGGGCAGGCAACTAGGAAGCCTAGAATGATGTCATGAGGTTATGCAGGGAGAAAACTAGAAGGCCCAAAGCCCAAGTAAAACTTAATCTGGCTACTGCCATAAAGACAATAAAAAATGTTTCTATGAATACATCCAAATGAAAAGGAGGGCTAAGGAGGGTGAGGAAAATGCTGAGGTACTTAATGTGTTCTTTGCCTCTGTCTTTAGTTTTAAGACCAGTTATTCTCAGAATACCGTGAGGTGGAGATAGGGATGGGGAGCAGAATGAAGCCACCATAATCCAAGGGGAAATGGTCAGGTACCTGCTGCACCACTTAGACAGAGACAAGTCTATGCCATCAGATGGGATCCATCCAAAAGTTCTTCATGGAGTAGTTGGACAGCCATTTCCACTTATATGGCACACTCTGCATGCCTCAAAATAAGGTTTCTCATCCTCTAGGACAGCCCCTACAGTCAGGAAGAACTATTTCTGGAAGTGGGTGCAATTTGTTGGTTTGGGATTAAGAAGCAGTGATTTCTGTCAATGATTAATTTTTATATCCCTTAATTAATTATTAGTGTGTGTCTGAATAATTAATTTTATTAATTTGTAATAATTCATTCATAAAATTGAATATAAACATTCATTCATGCTTGTATGTATGACATAACTATTGTACTGAAAATTACAAGTGTTAGTGATAATTTCCCTATTAGTTTAGTTAGCTATTATTTGTGCTTATGACAAGTTAGTCATGAATAAATCTGTATGTTGGAACCCCAAAACAACTTCTTCCAGTCACTCTTTTCTGAAAATCAATAATGCCTGTTTCTCTCTAACAGAATATTTTCCTACCTGAGACTTAGATCCAATCTTTAAAATTGTATCTGGAGGTCTCTCTTCGCTGAAACAGGCTTAGAACATCTACTCACAGAAGCTTAATTTGGAATAGCCAGCATCTTTGCTGGAAGTTAGCGTGAGCATGCTGCACTGTTGGCCTTCCTGTCTGCACATTAGTGTGATCAGAGACAATATGAAATTAAGTGCAGCCTTGTGAATACAATAGAGACTAGCAAATAAGAAGTATGGAATTCAGTCTGTATTTTCATTTAGCAGTACTTCTTTAAACTTGGATGATGTACAATAGTACCTTTATACCTTCAGCTTTCTAACTGTTTTCTAACAGTAGTTTCAGTATGCTGTTCACAAGCGTGCCAAAAGGCATGAAGGGAGATTATTTACTAGTTGATTTTCAAGAATTGTCTCTACACATTCACACAACCAATCTGCCCTGCCCTTGCTTTGGAGCTCTAGCTCTGATTTTTAACACTCAGCAGGCATGCAATAAGAAGCAGAAGAAGGTGGGGTACAGTGCATTTGCTTAAAGAGATGGAAAAACTGACATTGCTCCTGTGTGAAAATACTGCTTCATTCCCTATGAAACAGCATTCCTGTGCACTGACAAAACTCAGCATTGGAAATACTGAATCACAGAATTGTAGAATCATAGAATGGTTTGGGTTGCTAGGGGCCTTTAAATATCATCTAGTTCCAACACCTCTGCAATGAGTAGGGACATCTTTGATCCTCTTACTTCAATTTGAAGAGGCAGTTCTTGGAGAAGTCATTAGTAACTCCTCTTCAAATTTTGCTGTGTCCTTTGCTACAATTTTTTCAAAATGCTTATACTTTGTTATGGTATCTTGAATCACATATTTATATATTTCTGTCTTTATAAAACATAGTAATGAATATGAGCTTATCTTTTTCAGTTCTTTCCCAGTGCAATGATGTAGAGGTCTATGTAAGTGGTCAGAACAGTGGTGAATTAGACCAATATATAAGAGCATACCAAATTTGACAATTGCTTCCAGCTGCATAATTTCAGAGAAGCTTTTATAAATGGATTTTGCAAGGAAAAAAAATATATGTATTTCAGGCGTGACTCATTTTTAATTACAAGAGAGAATGCAAAGTACTTGCTTTTAGTAAAATTAAAAAAGAGAAACAAAAGGTATTTATGAAATGTCTTAGTGTCATAAGATTAGAAGCATGACACTGAAAGCTAAGAGAAAAATCTAAGTAGGCTAGACAAAATCTTTTTTTTCCCCTAGAATGTTTTTCTTTTGAAAAAAGCCTACAAGGTTTTTTTGTGTTTTTTTTTTTTCTATAAACATTTGCTTCATTGTACTGATTCTCAGAATAGTAGGAATTGTCAGTTGAATGAATAAAATGATCATGAAATAAATGAGTACAAACATACAAACACTAATTGTTGCACTAGAATGTATCTGTTGTCAACCTTTGCAGGTTGTCCTGCAGTTGTACAGTTCCATTGGCCCCAAATGGTACTTACTGAACATTTATTTTTCATTTGTTTGGGCCACACCAGTATTACACAGGCAGCATGAGGGAATAATGAGCTGCATTCTTTGGGTTACTGAAGAGTCAGCACAAATTGTGGGAACAAATAACAATCAGACAAGGCAGTGTTTTATAACATCAGGACTGCAATCCATCTTTGGGATCTTTCAAAGCTGCGCTAATAAAGGCCCACTTACAATTCCCGACAGAGTACAGTTTAATTAAATTTGTCCATTAGAGGACTCCTCCCCCTCCCTCTACATTTTAGAAATTAATTCTGCTTTCTGCCTGTTGTTCTTTTTGCATCACAGATGCACTGAACCTTCGTAACCGACAGGTCCTCTGCACCACACTGAAAATCCTCCAGCACCTGGTGGTGTCAGCTGACATGGTGGGGGAGGCCTTGGTGCCCTATTATCGGCAAATTCTCCCAGTCCTAAGCATCTTTAAGAATATGAATGGTGAGTTATACTAACAGACACTGTGTCTTTCAACTCCTAAGGCAAAAAGGGGCTTGAGGCAGGGTTAATTAACAATGTAGTTAAGATTTATTACTGTATATAAGCTCAAATCCATTTGGAACTCTAAATAATGTAAACTCCCCCTCTTACTATTCCCTAAGGATGCACTGAAATTAACAATTTCATTTATTACTCCTTGCACGTACAGTTTATTTAACACAGTACAGAAGCACTGAAGCAGTTCTATAATCTTCCAATAATTAAATTGTAAAGTTTTGTAACAGTCTTTTGAATACATTAATAAATTGCAAAGGTTTTTTCCTCCCTCCAACACATTAGTTTAGTCCAGCTGTTTTATTCCATTCTGTTCTCTCCACAAGCAATTTGCTACTACCAGAAGGTTTAGGAAAGATTAAAAATAAAAGTAGAGATCAAACTAATTAATTTGAGGGTGGAGAGAACTCCTTGTTGTAGAAGAATTTCAAGTTAGATAATATCGAGCAAAACAGTAAAGTTTGAAGTTATTGCAGCACACTTAGCAGGTTTTATTATAGAGAAGTTTAGAACCAAATTATATCTACAGTTAAGTATGTGTTTTCTTTGTAGTGCAGATCTCCCCCATTTCAGTCTTTAATGACTGGTACTATGAGTACTGTATACTGTGAATGCATTTACACCACAGTCACCAGCTGAAATCAACATGATGTATATTGGTTTTGCCAAAATAATCTTTAAAATATTTTTCTGTAGTAAATCTGTCTGTACTTATTTTCAATTATCTACAAAGTTACTGAGTTTAAAGTTTTTGTTATTGACTTGGATCCATATAGATGAAAAGAAGTTAATTCCTCACAAGCTTTCAAAAGACAGTTTTCATGAAATTCATGGCATTTTAATAGTTCTCTGCAGGACTCCTTCCTATTGTACTTTCTGTTTGCATTACTATAGAATATAATACCTTATACTCACTCTTTAGTGAGTATAAGATTCAAATCAGATTGAAAAATGCCCGATCAAAGACTGACTTGAAAGCATAAATGAAATTTACATTTTATATTCCTTTAAATACATATATATCTCTGACTTTATTTTACTTAGACAGAAACATGCAGTAACATGGAATTCCACAAATGCAACTTAGTTCTGATGACAGCTGTGCCTTTCTAGAAGTTGTAGGATGAATGGTTATGAGTGAAATTGGTAGGCTGAACTTAAGTAATTTCAGTAGAGCTCCTTATGAATTGGAAGATTCACCCCTAACAGATCTAATTTCAGTATCTGGCACAAAACAGGACTGGAAAAAGGACTCTAATTGATTAATGAATATACCACATATGCTTTTTTCCAAATTGCAGCCTGAAATAGCCCATAAATTCTTTTGACTAGGTTTTTCTACAGTGATTTCAGATGAATATTATGGAAAGCTTATGTTTAGCCAGGTACATAGCTTAGCAAGGCATTAAACACAGTCTAAATCTATCTTCAGCTTTGATAGTATTGTGGGCAAAATAAAACATATTTTCAACGTATTTGCATGAGATCTGTGCTCTGTGAATTTGCACCTTTGTAAAACTACACTAAATCATGATATTTGGCCTTCAAGAACTAAAACCCCAAAAGTAAATGACAAGTAATAGTCCAAAATTAATTTATTTTATTAAGTCATTACTCTTTTTGAAATAAAAATTTTGAAATTTCAGTAGTACCAGGAATGAAATAGATGCTATTTGCAAGGCCTACCTTATGAAACTGTTCGACTTCTTCAGTACTTGTATGATAGGGAATACCTCTGTCTTCTCCTTCCACAAAAAGATTATATTTCCTTCCTCCTTCACTGGTGATTGACAGAAAATACAGGCTCCTTTCCTCCTCTCTGTATCTCACGTAAGTTAACAGGCAGCTGAGGTGCAGGTGTTTGCTCTCAGTTATAAGGAAATTGCAAAGACTGATCTGGGCTATTTTCTCCACAGTTTATTGATACAGGTGAAAGATGGGATGAGTGAAGTGTACACTCTTCTCCTTTCTTTTCTCTATAGCTTGAGAAAGCAAGAACTGTGATGCATCTTCCAGGAGTTGTATGATTTGCAGTCTATTAAGTCAGGCACTTACCTTAAGTTCAAGTTACCTGGTGACCAGTTTAGAACAAACCAAAATGATTCATCATGCAGTGTGTGTGATGTGAAGCTCTGCAACTCCCAACCTCAAATTCTTTAAATACAAAAGGTTTCCATGGGTTCAGTGGAGGCTCGGAAATGTCATAAAAAAGAGTCTATTGTTTATTTAATAAAGCACATGTCATTGCAATTGGTAATTTTTGTAAATTATTAAAAAGGAGAGTATTGATGAAAAATAAAAGTTTGCTAAATATGATAAAATTATCATATTAATATGATATGAAAACATATAAAACATGTTCACCCATCTGAGTCATAAGATACAGGTTAAAACAAATCAATGCAATCTAAGTTACAAATGCCAGGGGAAAGATCCAAGTCTCCCAAGACAGTCTGTTTTAAAGCCACAGGAGAGAGTTCGATGAACTTCTGAAGAGTCTTGGTAGTGAGCAAGGGGCTTTTTGGCGCACAAAAGCATATTTGGTGGGTCTGAATTTGTGCCCTCTCTGGAAATTAGGCCCTGACTTGCAGTAGACATTTCTTTTCCCTTGGGTTCCTGAGTGCCCTGTTGCAGAGCATTAAGACATAAAAGACCAAAGTTCCATTGATGATGCTACCACTCGTGTCTTTATTGGTGGAGACAGGGAGAGAATCCTGAGCATCTGGCCAGAGTGTGCTCTGAAAGAGGGTTGAAGCTTTCTGTTGAGACTGTTAGCCAGAGCCATAAGGCTGGCAGGAGAGCAAGAGAAGGTAATATGAATATATTCCAGTGACTGAGGAAGAGGAATGCTGCTGAGATATAGGAGCTGTTTGTCTATTTTCTGGAGACCGGGAGGAGACTAGCAGTCTCCAAGAAAGCTTCCCAAAATAGGGACTATTATACAAATTTGCTACTATATAAGATAAGAAACTAAAAATGTCGTAATAATGCTTGCTAACTCTTATTATAATCTCTGTAATGCCACTGTAGTTTAAACGTGTAGGGTAAATTTACTCTTATGAAACTCATTTAAATCTTGTGAAGAGAGAAAGAAAATTCTGTGTAGACTCAAATGGAAGTATTCTTCTTTTGCTTCAGAAAACCCTTTCTTTTTGTGTATCGTATTTTCTAAGCTGTCTTTTATGAATCTATGAATTATATGGGGTAAATACATTTTAAAAACAAATACAACAAGTTTGTTCTTTTATGAAAGAAGACAGAAGAGAAAAATAAAAGAGAAAAAAAGAAAAAAACAGTGTCTTCAGAGCCTCGAATATGCTATTAGGGTGCATTCACATTAGAATGATGTCCGAAACATAAACCTATTCATTAAAAAGATTAGACTGTTAGGAACAGCAAAATTCTCTTGTTTCATTTACCTGATTGGTAAATGAAAATTTCATTGATTTCGTTTAAGAGCTATTTTCATGTTATCAGTTTATATTATTCAGTAGTGATCAAGAACCATTTTGCAGATAAAATATTTTGTTAGGAAAACAAAATATTATTAGGATTTACATGCCTCAAAGAGAGAAGTGTGGGGTGGCACTGCATTGAGGAAGGTACCTCTCCAGCATGGTAATTTCATCTGTGACTTGTTTCAGTCATTGTAAGGCAAACAGTGGAAGTAGGGCAGACTGAAGCCTAAGTTTCTTTTGGCTGCAATAAAAATGTCTTGACACTATCAATAACTTAAAGCTAACATAAACTTTGGACAGTCTCTACCTATGTAGCCAGTCCTTGAAAATAAAATTTTAGAGGAATGACTGAGAATACCTGATGTAGCTGTATCATAGCATTCAACCAAGTGTGAAGCCACAAAGCAGAATTATACTGCATGCTTTACAGCACCTGAACTTCACTTGGGAAAAAACATTCCCTTGTCTGAAAGGTACTTCACATACTTTGGAGAACTCTATTTTACAAAAAGCAATAATACTACATAGACTCTAAAGGAAGAAGCAGGACCTACGTGTTTAATGGCAAAAGCAAAAAACTGTGCCTAGAGGTACAAGTGCTCCCTGTGTTTATTTTCAGAACTKCTTGTGTATTCCAGAGACAGTGATGCTCCTTCAAGTGGTTCATGGTTATTAGTAAGAAGCAGCAATTATCCTTTAATGTGATTGACTATGCTCTAAAGAAAAATCTCTTGCCCGGAAGATTTCAACTGTTTGCTTCTTCCACTAGGAAATACAAAAGTCCTTTCACAAAGAATGTCAGTCCTGTTCTAAAATACTTTGCATTTTGCCAACTCTGTTTTCAGAAATCATGTTTCAGATTTCAAAAAAACACAAACAAACAAAGAAGGATGTCTTGAACATCAGCTTTTACAAAGTAATGTATTTGACGTTCTCTTAATTTCTCCTATGAACTTTGAGATTTCAGATTATTCTCAGATAACTTTTCTCAGAGTTCCATTGCTACTAGCTTTGGCTTTTTTTTTTCTTTTAAACTGAAAATGGAGATTCCCACAGAATTAGTTGATTCATGGTGGAAATTTGGATAAAAGCAACCTAATGCCATAAGATTATTGATAAAATAAACCATGTTTGTATACTAGTCTTAKCAGAGCAGTAACATAAACTGTATTCTACATCCAGTTTTCAAATTGTTCTTCTGCTTCATTGTGACACTTATTCTTCCTAATCCTATGCATATTTTGGGAGCTTTTTCATTATTTCTAAGCTTTCTTTGAATTTCATCAGTCATAATTTCTGAAATTTAGAAACAAAGATTCTGATGGGGCTTTAAAGATATATGCTTCAAAGGAATAAGACAGATGACAACACAGATCTGAGTGAAAAAAATAGTTTTGATACATTTTCTGGGTGTTTTTTAATACATAACTTCAGTACAAGAGGATTCAGAATGTTCTGATTCACCAACATTTAATGAAAAATACTGTGGTTTTCCSAAAATGGAACCTGCTAGTAAATCACCTTTTTAAATAGATAAAGATAGATTGATTGCCCCCCCAAAAAAGTTATTATCATACTGGTGAGAAGCAAAATATATTTTTGTCATTCCCAACTGTAATTAATGATACTATTTCAACAGGCCTTCTATGAACTATAGTTCTAAGGATATTTATTTAACAAATATACTTCAAAGTTTTTGAGAACATCAAAACATTTTTTGTCTATGAGATCCGCTGCTGGTCTTTTAATGGTATTTTTCAAAAATGTCTCTTTTTTTTTTGTCAAGAATCTCATCTTGAAAGTAAGATTCTCACAAAATAATGCTTCATATTCTGATTGAATAAGCAGGAAAGTGATCCTCTACTGTTATCAGCTGTTCTCGCACATTTTTTTGCACACTGATCAATCTCTTTTTTTTTCAATGACCAGTGTTGCATATGGACATCCTCCTGTATTGGAGCATTTGTTGCTTTAGTGTCTTCAATACAAAGCACGTGATTTTAGGCTGATGATATAGTAAACTTCTAATGTATAATCAAAACTCTGTCAGGTACTTTATAACACATTGAGAGAATCATCACACTTAGATCATAATTGCTGGGTAATTTCTAATTACTATCTAATTTCTTAGCTGAAAATACAGCACCAGTCTGTGCAAAATAAAACTGATTCAGCTGTGATTAAATTGAAGCTATTCACACTTAGCGCTTACTTTTAATGTGTTAATAGTCTAATTAATTCAGCATCTTGAATTTTTGATAAAAGAAAAATTAAAAGCTTCCCGTGTCAGAGGGCGATACATTACATCCAATATTTTCTTTCTCCCTTTTCAGTTTTTAATTTTTTGAGTATGATGACTCAAGGAAATGAGAGTTGTCTGTTGAATGACAAACAGGATGTGTGTGAGTTAGGACTTCTGAATTCACAGAAAATTCACAGACAAGTGAAATAGTGGAAATATTAAATTCTTCCTGTGCTTCAGTAGCTATATCTGTAAAATGGATATAACCTGAAAGGGCTTRTAGGCCTCAATCAGCATTTTGTTTGACGGTTAATCAGAGCTTTCACAAAGTACCAGGAGTGTGTGTATGTATGTCAGTGAAACATCATTTTCATAAAGCTAAGAGTTCATATCATGCTTTGCTTTAATTCTTTTGTTTGATTTGTGTTCCTATGAGAAATAATTACCTTTGGAAATACCATGTTTGAGAAAGATTTGGACATTCTGGACTAGACATGCAGAATTACAGTAGTGTTTGTAAGTCTGCTTATTCTGGATACTTATACCTGTCTTAATATCAGCAGGTGTGTGTCTCGCCTCCAAATGAGACAAGGAAATGCTTAAGTTACCTGAGAAGTCCTTAATGGAAATGTGCTTTGAGCAAATCTAATGCATGGCTGCAATACTAGCATCAAAACACAGCATAGTAATTTTAATTTATTTTGATTGCAGCTTTATTTCTGGCTTGTTGGGCATTGGGTTGGCCAAGAAGGCCAATGGCATCCTGGCTTGTTTCAGGAATAGTGTGGCCAGCACAACCAGGGCAGTGACCATCCCTTTATACTCGGCAAATGGTGAAGCCACACTTCAAATCCTGTGGTCCAGTTTTGGGCCTCTTATTTTAAGGACACTGAGGTGCTGAACTGTGTCCAGAGAAGGGCAACAAAGCTGGGAAAGGGTCTGGAGCACAAGTCTTCTGTGGCTGAGGGAGCTGGGAGTGTTTAGCCTGGAGAAAAGGAGGCTCAGAAGGGACTTCATTTGTTCTCTACAACTGCCTGAAAGGAGGCTGTAACAAGGTGGGGGCTGGTCACTTCTCCCAAGTAACAAGCAATAGGACAAGAGGAAATGGCCTCAGGTTGTGGCAGGGAAGATTTAGATTGTATATTAGGAAAAATTTCTTCATGGAAAGAGTTGTCAAACATTGGAACAGACCGTCCATGGCAGTGGTGGAGTCACCAGCCCTGGAACTATTTGAAAGACTTGTAGATGTGGCACTTTAGGATATGATTTAGTGGTGAACTTGGCAGGGTTAGGTTAATGGTTGGACTTGATGATCTTAGAGGTCTCTTCCAACCTAAACAATTCTATAGTTCTATGCTGTTTTTTTAAAAAATAAGATGCATGTACAATTGTGCAAGCTGGAACTAGAATCCACAGTTCTCAACTGCTGTTTGACTTGTGTAACTCCTTTATCTATAATTTCTTCCTAGGGTAGGAGTTCTGAACTCTTTGCTGAACCAAACCCTACGATGAGGGATGGTGCAGGCTGGCACAGATTAATCTAGAAAATACTACCCACGGAATCTGCTAGTTCAGCACATGTCCCAGTTTGGTGGAATGACGTATCCATAGGTTCACAGTTCCCTAGCTTCCCTTGGTAGATCAGAACTTCACTTTCCATTCTGCAATTCTGATTAAAGGCCCTTAAGCTTGGGAAGAGTAGAGTTTCACACATATGCCTGAATTTCTCACTTTCAATTGATTTGCTATAGGCAGCTCCCTATGGACTTCGTCACTCTTCTCAGGCTTCTAATTCAGTTTGCAAAGAGTTGAGACACCTACATTTGTTCTCTAGATATTACGGCTTTCTTTGGATCTGCCCCTTACAATGTAGATTGTTTAAAATTTGACTACTGTGCCTCCGGCTAGGAGTTATTCCTTTCTCCTGGGTAATTAATTTCTGTGTTTTTCACACAGTTGGTTTGCAGTTGGTTGTTGGGAGTGAGAAGTAATTTCTTCAGTTGAACTTGCACTGCTGACTTCACTTAAAACTAGTTTCAGTGTACATACTATAATTCTGAGAAAATATTTAATTTCTGCATAATTCTTCTCTTTTTATATGTGTTTGCATACAAATTTGCCTTGAGTTTGAGAAGACACATGATTTCAGCTTGTCACATTTATTAAGGTAGCATGTTTTTTTATTCTAAATATAGATGTGAAATCCGTGTTCATGTAATAATTTTAAGTTATGTTTGTTTATTGCAGATATTTTTAATTCATGTGCTCAATTATGATTTCTGTTCTGAGAAAAATATTTCTGTGAGGTTGCCAAAATCAAAGAAATTTGCTCTGCATCTGGCTTTCTGGTTTTAAATTAAATTTTAAAAAAACCCAAAAACAACAGGTAGTGGAGCAAGAGAAGCTTGGGAGAGAGGGAACTCCTTGTATGGATGACAATTTTTCTTATGGCATCTCTCTCTCACCCTCAAGGAAAACAGATTAAAGCCCCATATAATGGAATGATACCGGTGGGAGCATAAATATTGCAGTATGATTAAACCACCAAAATACTCAGGTGATTAAAGTGCTTCAGGTCTTCCAGTTATTATTCTGTTATATCATTTCATCTCATTTCAAGATGTTGCTTTTTTCATAGTTTTTGAAGAACACTCTAGGCAACAAAATTGATTTTGTGAGGCCCATAGCTTTGGACTATTGATTTATTTTTTTATATTGCACATCCATCATCTTTGTTTTTAGACACTCTAGCAAAAATATGTCTTCTTGTTGTAATATCATCTGGCTGTCCCAATACTGATGCAATTAGCACATGGAGATCTTTGCTTCTTTGACAGGACTATAATAGCTGAGAGGTACCCTTTGGCTTTTCTTATTTGAGAATTGGGTGAAGTAGATTAGACATTTATGATCAGAGCATTTGCTTACTAATGTCTGCATCTAATTTAAAAACTAGAAGTTTCACCTAGGAGTTATATTTTTGGGGGAAAAAAAGCCAAAGCCAAAGGCAACCAAACCAATCCAAACAAAAACCAAAATCAAACAACCAACCCCCAAAACACCTGGTTTTATGTGAAGACTTTCCACTTGTACACCATGTTAGGTTCCCTGTTATTTTTGCTTTGAAAACTTGATTAAGCATTCAGCAGAAGGTAAGAAATGCCAAAGCTATCATTCAACTCTCTTCTCACTTTGTTTTATGTATTATGATACAGTTTTTACCAAAGAGAATGTGTCACAGTACATGAGAAGAAATTAAATCAATATATAATTAAAGATGTTAATAATTTTTCAAACTTAGTTGTCAAGCTGCCCTCGAGGTCCGTTGACACATGACAGTGATAGGGCTACCTGTGGCTACTGTCTACCTTTGATTCTCCAGTCCAATGATCAGAAACTCATTTATGGATGAATTAAATGGGAAAGGACTTTGCCCAATATACAGAGCAGAGGTTGTCTAATGATACTGTACCTCATGTGTCATTGCAAAGTGCCTTTTCCGCTTCTGTAAGTCTGGATATTGGTTAAGACATTGGTATTCTGAAGTGATTTCCTATAGTGTCAACAGTAATTATATACATTTTTTTTTCACTCCCGACAATGCCTGTGTATTGATATGTTGTTGCTTTTTTTTTTTTCACTTGCTGTTCAATTCTCAAAGACAGAAGGAGATGCATTTCTGATGTATTTGTATGGTTCTGCTAATGAGGAGTTCATAATCCAAGGTCCCTGACTAGGATTCTGAAACTCTACAATAGTAGAACTACATAGCAGTGATGTGGCATTGAACTGAGCTATGGATTGTGATTTAGAATTAAATTTAAGTGTAGTTTTGTATTATACAATATTCTTTATATTTCTGTTATGAGTATGTTAAAGTATAGGGCAGTAAAAACAGTGATGATCAATTTATTCATTGATGTACTTTAAGTGAGCAGAAATTCTAATTAGACATAAAAATTCAGAATATTTCTGTAGCTAGCAGAGTATAAGAAAAAGAACACAAATTTTAGCAAATAACTGAGGAATGAAACTGGATGCATAAAAATGGAAAATTTTGTTCGAAGAATATTCTCCTTCTGCAAACCTCACCTTTGCGTCTGTTTGTCAGCCCTCTTTTTTTCTCCTAGCATTTCTCCCCATTTTTCATTCATTTCCTAATCTCATTGTACTTTAGGTCAGCCTTTGTGCTGGTTTGACTGTAAACCAGCAGGGGAAATTARCCCCACACAAAATATCTCAAGAGTTTTTAGGTCAAAATTACAATTTTAATAAAAAGGTTAAAAATAAATACAGTAATACAGAAACACGGGCTTAAACAAACAGACAGAGTCACGGTACAACCTGACACCCTGTTGACCTGGGTGGTAGCTGTGYAGTCCAGTTAGGCACTGGTCCTGCAGGAAGGCCTGGTAGTCCAGTCCCCGTAGTGGAGTGGAGTAGCTGAGTTCAATTCCAAGGAGTGGAGTGGAGTAGCCAGCTGAGTCCAATTCCAAGGAGTGGAGTAGCCAGCTGAGTCCAATTCCAAGGAGTCGAGTCGAGAGTCCCGTCGAGAGGGCAGTCTCGAGAGCACAGTCCGGTCGAGTCAAGAGTGCTTTCTCCCATCCAAAACCCTTGTTTTATGCCGTGTTTCTTGGTTGGCACCTCCCCCAGGGGCGGGGACTTTCACAATGGAAGAGGATCTTCCCGATGTTCTATTGATTGCTTCGGTAACGAGCTTGGATGATCCCTAGGGTCCTCCGAGATGCTCCCCAGGGTTCTCAGAGATGATCCGGGGTCCTCCGATGATCCGGGCTTCGGGCTATTAGTCAGGCTGGGTGGTGCTAATGGGCCATTAGCTGAGATCAGATAACCAGGGTGGGTGGTGCTTCCTGTCCGTTGGAGTGCTTATCTCAGTTGAGATAAGGAGTCCCAGGTGTGTAATTATGAAATTTATTCAGCTTTTGTGGGTCATAATAGAATATATAACTAACCCAGGACAGCCTTACAGAAGACTTTACTTCTGTTTTTATTTTTTAATCCAAGCTTGAGATTAAAAAATTCTTTCAGTTCTGCTGTTTTACTATTATTGTCTTTGTGTAAGAAGGAAGAGTCCTTCAGCAAATGCCACCAAAAGAATTTAAATATATTTTAAGAATCAACTGAAGAATTAACTTCTAGAATTAACTCCTGCTTAACCAAAGCAAATAGGAGGGAGCATTACAGAGAAAAGAGAGTTTGTTAATATGTCTATCCAGGATACCGTAGCTATATGTTTAATAAATCTAACTTTCTCACTGAGGGAAGTATTATGCAAGAAAATGGTATAAATCTGTTTTGAAACTGAGAAAGAAAATTACCTAATCTTTTCATTGTAGAGGAAGTTCCTGAAATTACTGTAGCTGAGAGATATTTCTGTGATATGTGTGAAAATACTTTCTTCTGTGGATTTTTCTTTCATACAGTTGTGCTGGTTTTCCCTCTTGTTATCAGTTTAGTACTCAGAAATTTCCATCTCTTCCTTGTCATTCTCTCAGAAGTTGTCCATCTGTGTGTTTTGATTTGATAAGCAAAGTGAGTATACTTTTCAGTCATGCTGGCTCGATTGAGTGAGCATCAGAGAAATTAACTGTGACAAATGGAAACATACCTGAATCTCTTTAAGTGGCTGTATTTTGGTATAGTGAGAACTGTAGACTAACAAAAAGCTTTACTGACAAATATAAGAGTGTGATGTTAAATGCTGATCTGTACTTTAAAATGTGGATTATATATTGTATTCTGACTACAATGGCAATGGGAAAAGATAGACTATATTCAGAAAGGCTGGATATGTGAAATTAAGTTTCATCTTTGGAGCAACCTGTCTCCACTGGTTGCTGGGAGAGCCTGGAGAGGTTAGCTTTAGTAGAAGCAAAATTAGCTTTGGTGAATACACTGTCTGTGTGTATTTGATTGTCCATGATTTTAGAGAGAAACAAACTGTCTCAGTAGATTCATCTATCGTCACAAAAATGCCGATTGCAAATCAAAACTAAACAGTGGAGTGGTTATAACAGGCAAATCCTCATAGAAGTTCATAATTACAACTAAGAAAAATAAATATAAGGCATATGRATAATTTGAATTGCAGACTCTGTAACAAAACTATTATGTGGCATGTTATTTGAGCAGCAGCACAAATAGTCATCACATGCGTTGTGAAAAGGCAGTTTCCCTGTTGCATGGGAGACATGCTTGTTAGCCCCCAGAATCTGTTCTTGAAAGATCCTAAATTGTTTTTATTCTTTTTCTGTAAAATGAACTCACACATACCTTATTTAACCACCTACTAGTAACGCAAACAATTTCATTAAATCAGATATGAAAGTGAATTATTTTGTTGCCTTGGAATACTTTTTCTATTGTTTCTTTGGTGTAAACAAATGCTTGTTGTAGGGAGACTACTGTGTCATAGGCCCCCACAAGGAAGATATTCAGCAAATCTAAATGATCAGAAATGACTGGCATACACATATTTGTGTGTGAAAGGGTAAATCAAGAACCTATCATCTGGAATATTGCATGTGTAGGGATGGAACCAGAAACCATGATAAGAGAGTGTGTGTGTGTGTATGTAAATTTAAGGTTTTTTTAATGAAGGCAGATCTACAGTGAAGATCCTGTTAGGTTATTCTTATAGATTTAGTAATATGAGGTTCTGTTGAGGAGATGCATAGATTATTTCCTATCTTCTTGAAAACTAAACAGAGGACTTCTTCTACATATTCTTATCAAACTTAGAGAAAGTATTCTTGCTACTCTGGCTGAAACTCTTAGGTAGTGAAGTGTCATTATTTCTTGTATGTAATCCCAAAGAAACCCATGAAACTCATAGTAAGAGCAGAGATTTGTTTTTGGACACCAACTGGAGAATAAGAATTTTATGTATGACCTGGAAAAAAACAACTTCTTGTTAACTAGATTTCAAAATATTACATAACTTGAATGGGACGTAGAGTATAGGTGTATTTCAAATTGAAATATAGAGTATATGATCATGCAAGAAGAGTATTCCAAGCCTTTATCTCTTTTTCCAAATGCACTGCTTTTTGGAAAATAATAAAATGAAAAAAATCTTTACATTTACATTATAATATTCTTAATCCAATATAGATACAAAATACAGGTTGCTGTTTGTTTCATACTCTGTCCTCTGATGCAACTAATAGTTTCCAAATTTCCTGTCCTCTTTGCTGGATCTCTGACAAATAGTTTCAGCTGTGTTCCAGATCTTTAGGACATCTCTGGATCATACACCTCATATGAATAATATTGACTAAGGACTCAATTTGCAATCGTTATGCAGATACTAAGCTCTGGAGAGCTTACTCAGAAATGAGGATTGTGAAATTGGCTGAGTGTCAAACTCTCAAAATAAATTGAAATCACTGAATCCAGTGAGATTTTTTTCCCATTTTTCAAAGTCATACAGCATATTTGTCAGCCATGGTCTGTCTCTACATCATTCTTTGTATTACTTTTTAGAGAGAGCAAAGATATTTGTGAATTATAATTCACAAAACTATCTAAACCAATAAAGTAGAAATACAGTCCCAATTGCTATAAAATAAATGCTCAAATCTCTGTTTTGATAAAAGTAACTCTGAGGAGTAATACATGATACATGGGTGCAGAATTACCTTTTTAATATGTCATGTGATTAAATGTTCATGTTTTATTCAGCAAAAATCATGCCACTTTACACATTAATTTTGGGTTTTTGTTTATTTCCTAACTCTACAATACATGAACTCACTGAAGAGTTCTAAATTCGAAGTGAACCAACCAAATTCTAATCTTCGTGGATTTTTTATTTCTTATGCCTCAATATATAATGCTTGATCAATAACAAAGCCAGTTAACTAATCACTTATATTAATTTACATTATTTATTATTTATGGTTTAAAGCTATTTCTGTTTTGCTCTTATTCATTATAGCTGTATCTGTTCCTGTGTCTTGTGTCAAATATTATTATACTTTTGTCTTATTTTCATTACTAAATATATATTTTAGCTCTGAGAGTTCACATAAGCTTTTCATATATTGCACAAATATTGAACATGAGTTATGTGAACAATCCATAACTTATTAATTTAAACACTTTTAAATGGTATGTCTCTTTAGGAATAATTTCAAGTCACACTTTTAACACTAGCAAGATTAAGAGGGGCTAGGAATGTGTATATCTGATTGCTGACATCATTATGGTTGTATATGTAACATATCAAAATGTCTGTGTTAGTATGTGCTGACATGCAAAGCCAATACCCTAAACTAAGCATTGGCTGTGTACCACAGCAAATCTGTTATTGTATGAACCTGGATCTGGTAAATCTATATTGCAATACAGACAGCAAAACCTATCAAAACTGCATGTTCTTGCATATTGTTTTATTTCATGTGGAATGTTCAAAATGGAATGTTTGAGTAGAAAAGGGTTGCTGTGAAATCTATACTGTATGCTATATCTATCCTGTCATTTCTCAGGTGATTTTGGTTTTTGCAATGATGATTTTGGATTTCCGTAGAGGATATTTTTTGTAAAGTTATTAGTGATTAAAAAATAATCATAATAAAGTAAATATACTTTAATTCCTAGGCCTCAGAAAGGGAAAAACTGTCATTCTGAAATCTTGGTATTAGAACTATGTTTTAACAGTCTAGGAATTCGTTAATACTTAAAAGTTCAAAGAGTTTAAAATTAGTGAATTAAAAGAAAGATGGTTTTATTCAGCCTTCATTTAATAGAGAGCTGATGCAGCTCTACAAAAAAAGATTTAGGGTGCTATCATTACCATTATCTCAGGTACTTTTGAAAGCAGTAACAGAGACATTGCTGTTCCCAAAGATAGATAGATTGACCCCTGTATTTAGGACAGGATTTTTTTAGGCAGCAAGACGTTATTGACATATATGATTTGATAAATGAAAGTGAACTTCAATGATAATTCAGAGAGTCTGGAATTTGAAATGCTGGTAATTAAGAGACACTTGCTAGACCCTTTTTTCCTTATTCTAGTTAGACACTAATGTTTTCTGCATTGCCTTCATAAAACCATGTTCTTCAGTCTCTTCTTCACAGAAAAGAAAATTAAAATTTTGACCCTCAAAAGTGTAAAATAAGTGTTCTTACTATATCATACAGAAATTAACATCTATTATTCATATACTGTGTGATACTATGCAGTACTCCCTGCTTGGTTTTTTTGTGCTTAGTTTCTACATCGAAAACAAGTAGTGACTTTTTCTTTGTCTCACAGTGTTTAGATGTGGGACAATGAGGCTATATCCTTACTCTTAAAAAAAAAAAAAAGAAAAAATTGAGTTCAAGCACTGCTTCCCAGATCATCCATGTTACTTAACTGTTAGCACTGTGCCTGGCATGGATTTGGCCTGTGCCAAGTGGCACAACTGAGGCACATTTTTTTGTCTATGAAGCATACATGGGACCATTCCTCCAGCAGATACTGTGGATAATATTTTGGTAACTTGAGTGCTTTCTTCCCATGCAGTTTTTGAATACCGTTACAGAGTGCTTGGTACCATCCTCAACCCCAYCCTTGCTTCACTCCTACTTTGGATGCTGTGCTATGTAAATGCCACTCTACTGAGCTGCACTAGACTCAACTWTTTATTTCAGACACTGAACTTAAGAAAGAACTGAAACCAAAATACTCTTTCTGATGGTGAGCTAGATGTCTCCTGTGGCCCAAAAGACAGTGCCAAGTGCTGTGCAGCATGCCTTTGCCAGTTGGCCTCAGGAAGATAAACACATTCCAAAAATTTATTTCTTAAGTAACTAAATAGTTACTTCAGTTATTTCCAGGACAGTTTTAATTTGTTTTAATGATTAGGGAGTGAATCTGTGATGGCTTCATGTTTTGCAAGTATTAATGTATTGCTGTGTGAATAATTCAGGACTTTTTCTATAAATCTAGTATCCAACATATCACACCCTTTCTTTGTTCTGTCTCTAAAAATGAAACAATTCTGCTCCTAGCATCTACCAACACCAGATATGCAAGGTATGGTTGGATAGAGTGCAAATGTAAGCAAAAATTAGCACAGAAGATTAATCTTATTTCTCCCACTTTTATATTGGTGGAGGTTCCTGGCACTCCAGGGGGTAGTATCCATGTTGTTTTGCTGTTGATTTGCAAATCCCACAGTGCAACAGATTGCTAAAGGAAATCAAGACACTTTGTCAATCTGACCTGTTAAACAAACAAAGGTCCTGAAATATCGTCATACCTTTAAACTGTCTGCATACTCTATGGCAATTAAAAATGTTTGTTGAATGGCTGGAATATATGCAGATTCTTCATTGATTTGTTCTGTTTATGGGTTTGCATTAATTAGATGCAGAAATTCAGACAGTAAATATGATAGAAAAGTTGCATGTTAAAATATTTCAGGGGTTTTTTTTATGAGCAGATAACTATTTCAGTTGAGAATCTGGATAATGCAGTAAAAAAAAAAATCAAGCTTTTTTTTACTAGTTAATTTTGAAAAACAGTTCACTTACTGTGCTTTATGACTACTTTTCTATTTTTTGTTATTTTAGTTTTGATCTAACAGAAGTACTTCTTATAACAGCAGAAGAAATATATTTGTTTGGTTTCATGAGTGCCATCAGACATATTTGAGGGCAAGATTCTGTGCACATTTGCTCTCCTATAATTAATATTTACCAYGTTTTGTCCAGTGCAATTGTTCATCAATATTGCAAGAAAAAGGTCCCTTTCGTTGCATTTTTTAGAATGTCAAGTGATATGCTGTTTATGTAAAGGAGCCATATAAAGGCTATGGGTCCACTTCTCATATCCTCATTCACACTGAGGCAACACTTTTTATAGTTATTGATCCCAAGGAAACAAATTGCCAGGGGTAGACAGGGGATTTCATAAAGTGAAGGCCTGTTCAAAATCTTAATGAGAGCAGAATCTGGTGCTAACCAAAGCAGAAGTGTTTAAATGCCGAAGCCCACATCATCAGATGCAGTGACAGTCACCATGCCGCAAATTTGTTTATCTGAACATGAATTAGATTAGCTATGCTTATATTAATTATGTATTATGTTTTCTTTTACATAACATTATCTTCACATTGGAAGTAGCTGTGAGTGTACACATTGTTTTAATTCCTGTTACTTTGTTTTCTGTGTGACATTTGTCTCTGGCCTGGCCAGGCCAGGAACAGACTACCTTTTCTACTGTATTTTGCTGGTCAGAAATCCCTTTTAGCTGCTACTATATCATCATTATATCATTAAGCTATGATTGTTTATCTTCCATAGGATTATTATTATTAAGACTACGTGTGTTTTCATTGTGAACAAAAGTGGAATCTTGTGAATTCCTGAAAAATGGCAGACAAGCCCTTCAATGGTTTCAGCTCTGTACCTGGGTAACTTTCTGGTCTCAGAAATTTTTATAGAATTTACCACAGATTAATTCACTGCTCTTCTTTCAAGAAGAGACTTCCTTTGAAATTGACCTCTTCCACAAATGTATAGAAATGATTTCGCGTTGTGGTTTGAGGAAGTCTCAAATACAGATGGAAACTGGGAATGCTCTTAAAAATCCATCAAACACCGTGGACTGAGATGCAAAGTTTAGCAGTTGGGTGAGTACATATGTGATGAAATGACATTTTGAAAATCAAGAGTCTCTCACACAACATACATGAAGTGTACGAATTCCAAATATTAAAGCTTATAAATTATGAGAAAATCTATAGTGATCCATATTGATCTGCACAATAGTTACTGTTAAATGTCTTCAGAGAGGCATTAATTTTATTTCAAGACCTTTCTCAGTATGGAATCTATTTTAGTTAAAAAATTACATAAATGGCAGCATTATTGTATGTAAAATACCTTTGAATGAACTGTTAAGTTAGACAAGGAATGACCTTTATGTTGCAGTGCAGGAAATAAAAAATAATTTCAATAGTAGAATCTTCTATTTCAAAAGTAAAAGTCTGATTTCATATCCATATATTTTCAGATTTTTTTTAAACTTCTGATACATTACTCTTCTCTCAAGAAAAAAACAGAGRTGAATTGCAATGAAGAATGACATTTCATTTTTTCATTTTTAGATTTAATGTAGATCTAACCTGCACCAGAAGTGCAACTAACATATTGACCTGGAAGGGTATAAATTTTGTTTAACTTGGATGTTTCTGTGCTTCCAGTTTGTTCTCATCAGTATTTATGTTCTTTCACTCCTGAGGACTTGCAGGTATATCTTGAAGTTGTAGTAAAGTGCAGACTTTTTCTCCTTCTTTCTATGAAGAAAACATTATAAAATCCAGATTTCCTGCTTTAGATATGAGGACATATATATGAGGACATTTTATAATACTTCAGTAAAACTCAAAGAATTATTGCTCTTTATGCTGTTTCTATAAGCACTGTTGTTTTGTAAACTTTATGGAATTTTAGTTACTGAGAAAAAATATTTGAACGGCCAGTTTAAATAGCAGCTTTGTTACAGAGTAGAATAATAGATTAAGTCTGGGGTATTTTTTTTCTTTTTAATTCATGACTGTTTGAGTCATTGTTTAAAATCTAGTGCTGCTTGCAATGTCATCCGGGAAAGAATGTGACAAACAATTCCCTACTGTTGGGTAATAAACTTAGTTTTTTATTTATATATCCTTCGTACTTGTTGACTCTGCTTTATATATTTGCCATTTTATTTGCAATGCTTTTGTAGAAAATCAAAATAAATAAAGTAAATTGTTGTTTATGTTGGGCAAAAATGTATATTTAACCATCTTTATAATTTATATGTTGGTATGTATGTATGTATGTATGTATGTATTTGCGGAAAAATCTAAAGGCATGTAAGTAAACCCTAAAAAGTTTATTTCAGTATTCTTAAGGTACTGTTAATTTTCCTTTTTCCAGCACTTTTAATTGTGGTGTGAAATCTAATAATCTGCTGCAGCAGCACTGGAAGATGAATTATAATGGTACTTTAGCCATCCATAAGGAAATTTTTTTGCACAGGTTTTTTTTAACTTATATTTTAGATTTCAAGATTTACTAAAATGGAAAACTGTTTCCAACACATCACGTATCTGTACCTTATCCTGTAGAAAATGTACAGTGGGGATTAAAATTAAACTGGTGATAAGATTTTACATGATTAATTGCAGAAGAAGATTAGAGCCCTGATAAACTAATTACCAGAGAAGCTCCTGAGTGTGCTGTTTTGCTATGCAGGCTCTGATAAATAAGAAATGATTGGAGAGGAATGGTGATGTCAGATTTCACAGTAACTGAGTTTATATTTTTGTCTTGTTTTTCAGTGCATTCTTTATTAGCTTTTGTTGCTCCCTGCCTTACATTTCTGTCAGTTACTCATGTGCCCAGTGTTTAAGCACTGTCCTACTAGTTGTGATTGGTTGACACTAGGAAAATATCTAAAACTGGTTTTGTGGACATTAATTACATGAATGCATATGTCTGTGTATATATACTTACACAGACACAGATACACACACACACACACACATATTAATGGGTATGCACAGATGTTACCCTACTCTTCTGGAAGAAATTTCTGACTTCCAGCTTGTAAAAGTATTGTAAAACTTGCTTATTTGGAGTCTGTGCCATATCTCCTCTGAGGAGAGCGTGTTGATGTCAGTTGTGAAGTAGAAAAGGTGGCACTGCRGTGCTGTTTCTGGGCTATGGACAGTTTTCCACATATTTGGGGGGCTGGTGATGTCAAAAACACTGGGACAAAAACACTGGGATAAGACCAAACATCTGTAATTCCTTGTGTTAATATAGCCATCTCCTGCAGGATACAGATCACAAAAACTAGAATATATTTCTATATGATAACATAGATATTACATGAGAATCTCTTTATCTTGTGGATCTTTCACAGCAGTGTAACATATGCTGTGAGTCTAAACCACCAGATTCTTCAGTCTTCAAGATACCCATTATCAAAGTGCTGGTTTGGTATGACACACTGCATATTGGAATGGAAGAATGATACCTTCAAGTACAGTGTCCTCCAATGTGACTGCTGAAAAGCTGTCGGCAGAGAGGCCTTCTAACTCTCCCAGCATTTTCATGAGACTTCTCTCTTTCTCTCTTTTCCCAGGCAAAACTATTATAAACAATCCTAGGAGTTTTTGTAAATTAATTAAGCTTCGTGCAGCTGCGCTTTGCTATCATTTTTGCTTAGATACATGTTTTGGAATAGGTGGTGTTAGAACTGACCAATGAACTTGGTAGGTGGCTGACCAAGGGTCCAGTAGACTCTTGACATTTCTATAAACTTCAAGCAAGCTAAGGGATATAAGCCGCTCTGTAAAATAATAATAAAACTCCGCATCACTTTGCTCTCCCTGTACTCTGTGTCGTATTTCTTGGGACACTTGCGACACTCCAAAGCCACCTAGACTGAAATCTACCTGACTGTTACAGCATATTTATATCTCTGTTTGTGCCCTTCTTAAGTGTCTGCAGTGTTTTCTTACTTTCATAAGCTGTATCTTTGTAAACTCATATATCTACTTCTAGGCTTAGATTTTAGCAGAGAATTCTAGGATTACCTGCTGCAGAGAATATGAACACTTTTATACACAAAGAGAAGTTGCTGTAGAATCCAGTTGCTCAGTCATACAGTGTCTTTCAGGCATCTGAAGCCATTATTAATTGACCTCGGTTGCTTCATTAAAAAGAGATAGAACAACTTCCATTTGTGTGTCAGTACAGATGGTGATAGCCCCAGAACTGTTGCTTCAAGCCAGAGATCACAAGCTGTTTAAAACAGAGCATATCCCTCGATGTACTTCCTACTGATCATGGGCCATTAACAGTACTAAGTTCCGGTGGGAGAGGGGGCTAGTCGAAAGCTCTGCTTGGCTGCTTTAGGGCAGAGCCTGTGTTATGCAGTTTACTGCACTAATTATATACTCTTGATGAGCTCATTAGAGGACAATAAAGGAAAATGAAAACAGTTTGCAATATGTGTGGTCAAATTAGCCACACAGAGAAATTATGGTTTGTACTTAAATGCTGTATAGCAAGTGTCCATTAAAAAAAAATGTGGGCACTTGTGTATGTACACTGTAATGRTGCCTAAACTAATTTTCTTTAATGTGTTTATTTTTCAAATTGGGAATTGGACCCTGTTTCTATCTGATTAGAATGCAAAGGAAAGATTTAAATGAGACAGGCAACCAGATATCTATAGTCATGTTCTTCATGGAAGTTGTTAATTATGCAGATCTGAGTTGGTGGTCCACTTGCACTGTTTTAAGGCTGAAATCTTATCTCCATTTAAGAAAGAGACTATTTTTAAATTAATAGACCACTTAAAACTATCAATTTAAGACTATCAATTTAAGACTATCTGCTTAAAACTATCCATTTAAGTCTCCATTTAAGACTGTCCTGTATGCAGTTGTGTGAAAATAAACTGCATTTAAGTTCAGTTCATGGTAATTTGAAGAAAAAACATTTCTTTAATGAACACTGTGTACATATATATACGCTAATTCATATATGAAATACCAGCATGGATAGAAGCTGACAGTGGTACTTAACTGCAAAGGATTTTTCTTCTTTGTGGATGTACAGGAGTTTATATGTGGAATTTATAAATGGTGAAAGTACAGTAGGGGTAGATTTGTTGTATGGCTGCAGCCAAATCAGATCAAAATGGTTCTACAGAAGACAAATGAGGGACCTTTGCCCGAACTGCTTAAAAGTTGATATAGTTGCATGTATCATTGTTCCTTGTCCCAAGTCTGTCAAATAACTCAGAATTTTAATCTTTCCATTAACGTGGTTCATTCTAATAGAAGTTAGTTAGGAAAGGATTGCATGTACAACCATACTGATGGACTCGATGGGGAGAATTACTTTCAGTGAGGGTTGAGTATTTAATGGATATAATGGACATCTGCAGGCCAGCAGATTATTCACCAGGCTCAGCTTACCCAAAATGGAGTGTATCATTAATGCATGAATTGCTCAGAATCACATAGTTAGAGGCAAACCAGATTCCTGGTGCTTTGACCAATTAAAATTATTTCATATAACAGTTTTCAGCAAAACCCATATGAAATTTCAGCCCAATTTCAAGTCTGAATTTCTAAATGAGCCCTGATGTGCTTTGACCAAATATTTTATAAATCGTTGTTATCCTGAAACTTCTTTTCTATTTGGTTTATTGCAGCTATTTCACTACAGTTGTTTTCTCTGTATTTTATTTGATCTGCTGTAATTAAATTCTCTCAGCATAAGCTAGAAATATCACATACCTAAGGAATCCATACAAGGCTGAAAATTTGATATCTTTTTTGATATAGGCCTGTTTCATTGAGGAGATAACCTGATAGGCTCATAGAATGCTTTTTTTTATGCTATTCTTTCTGAAGTAATCCAGTGATGCGAAAATTTGGGATGAACTTGTCTCCAGAATTCTCACACATTTGTGGATTTTATCATTTTCTGACCACTCACTGTGTAGCCATAACATTGACACTGAAGTAATGCTTGCACACTTTTTGTTTTTCAAGAAAGCTCTCTCTCTTGATTTTTTCTTAGGACTGAAATTTGACTGACTTTCAAGGTAGAAGAGCTAATTCTTTCAAATAAATGTAAAGAAGTGCTATTTATCATTTTTATGTTGCCTAACTGTAAAATAAAAATCTCAGTAGATGCTTTGAGGATAATTTATTTTCAGAACTTAAATATATCTTGAGTTATAACTGTTGAATGAAGCAAGCAGTTATATTTTTTTATTGTCATGAACACAGAATTATGTCAGTGAGAGAACACTGAATCACATGCARGGTAGAAACCGACTGAATGATTTAACCCTTGTTATAACCAGAAGTTTGGTCTGGTTTTGGAGTTTTTTGTTGTTCTTGTTGGGGCTTTTTTGGTCCCATAAATTAAGATTGATTCAAAATAATTTTCCTTACTTATTATTACTTCTAATACCTAAAATTTCTCCAAAGCAAAAATAATCAGATAGAAAAACATAGAAGAAGAGTCAGAAGTGAAACAACAGGGTATGTATTCACAGCTGGATGAGTGTAATAGGAACTAAAGCTCCTCATTTGCACGAACAGGTGCAGAAGTCCGTCAGTCTTAAAGTTCAGACAAGTACATGAATGAACTTTTTCCATTCTATAATGTGCAAAGCATCTCTTTCTCATCAAAGCTATGTAACAATAACTCGTTTTATGCAAACAAGAATAACATAGAAATCAACCTAAGCAGATGATGTGTTGTCAGAACTATCAGCATTTTGTAACTAATATATGAATTTTATATACAATATATAGATCTAGATCAGAACTTCTCTGTTTCTTCTGATTTTTTTATATAACTCAATCTAATATCTAAAGCGAGAATAGTATAAAACTATTTTTAAAATGGCTTGTGGACAAAAATTATATGATAAATTTTTGTTAAGTTGCACACTTTTAAGGTATAGGTGTGATACTACATACTCTTCAATAAAGTATAATTTTTTATAATATTATAGCATTTATTATGTTATTAGCATGAATTTATCGACTATTAGTTTAAAAACAATAGACTTCCCAGTGTATGCACTATTGTACTTTATCAGGGTGCATTGTGACAATTTGTGGAATAGGTTATCAGAAAATACATTTAAAAAAAAGGAAAGTCCAATTATTTTGTATTGCTCAAATACAAATAACTGAGTTCCATTCTAAGCTGGAAACAATAACTAGGGAAAGCTTCAAATTGTGAAATCACCACTATTTTATTGCAAAAGGGTATTTTTCTTAAACAGTTATGGATTATCCAAGAAAATTGGCTCAGTTTTTCTTTGGAATAACTGGACCATTTCTTCTTCTCCACTAATTAACCAAAGTTCTTTTAACCTTAAACGAGCCCTAGTGAATTCCACAAACCAGGAAATTAACTGCACAAAAAACTTGAGAGCCTACATCTGTCTGAAGAATGCAATGTATTTTTTAAAACACACCATTCTGTTACCWGTAGACTAGTTTATTGCCCTTTTTTTTTTTCCTGCACTTGGTGCCTGCTCTGGGTGGCACTGCAGCCCAGAGAATTCTTTTCTGCGGTGGCTGGTTGTAACTGCAACATTAGTGCATTTTGTGGGCTTCCTTTAGATATGCAAGTGGGTGTCAATAGAGTGAAAAGGAATAGGGCTGCTTCAGAGAGGACCCACCAGAGAAAATGGCTAACTTAGACTATATAACTCTTTAGCACTTGATGTTACTAAATTTCTTCTGTCGGTGTTCTCATAGCTTTGTTGCCGATCTCTTACAGTGTTAACGTTTTTTGAAACTTAGATCATAATATCCTTCCAAACTCAGAACTGGAGAACAGTTTGGCCCAGGAAGGATTCCCATTGATTTTAACTTTAATGAGAATTGGATCAGCCTATAAATGAACAACTTGTATTGCCTTTTAATTAACTAAAGTGGCCAAGTTCGTCATCACAACAGAATCACAGGACTATGTGTATGGTTGGTGTTTCAGTTCTTCCTAACTGAAGGCCTACATGTGCTATTAGAGGATATAATTCATGTTATCGAAGTGTAATCTTGACTATTCTCCGAATCAATAATCATTTGGAAAGAAAGAAGATCCTTTTTGCCAGACTGCAGAGAACCACAGGTTCAATAATGAAATGATTGACTCTGCACTTCCTAGAAGAAGTAGTTATACTGCACACAGTTTGCTCTGTACTTGGACAAAACATTAAGGACTGGAGTTGTATTTGCTCCGAATGAAAATTGAAAATGAACTTGAATAAGGAATTAATCTTGGTTTGGTCCTGTACCAAAGCCTTTCCCCATGTGCTGGAGCATGGGTGCATGAAGTCATTTTCTATCTGGCTTCTACATTTTACTGTCCAATTTTTGTATTCTAAGAACTACACTGTATATCTAAGGTTTTGAAATTCTTTGGGAGTTCTTTGAGACTGAGTCCACCCATTCAAAGTGTGCTAGACTTATAAATTTCATTAGTTAGGAAAAGATAAAGGTTTTCAGTCTTAGCTATTGAATTAAAATGCTTTATAACGATTTTTGTAATTAGAATAGCATTAGTAATACTAATTAAATTATTATTATTTAAAATTAATTATAAAAATTAATTATTGTCATTATTTTTAGTTTCTACTTCCACAAAGAAACTAAAAATAAGAACAGTGAGAAAATAAGGACTCTGAGAGACTGTCTTCTGAGTTACAGTCAGAGTTTTAAATTCAAACAAATCTCAGTAAATACCTAAAGTGAAATCATCAGCTTTTCCTCATCTGGAATTAAAGACACTTCAAAAATCTTTTGAGTTTTATGTAGGTTTCATGCTGATTCACCAAGCACCTGAGGTGCTTTGTAATGGACAAAAAGTAAGGTGTATAAATAATACTAGCCAACCTATGAGCTTGATTCAGATCTGCTTGAAGTGCTATAATGTAAGCAGATGATTATGTACTTATTGCTGTAATTTTTAATACAAGTCTAAATCAATATTTAATATCAACTGAAATCAGTGACTTTAATTGAGTCCAAGGAGAATGGAATTAAGCCTAGAGGATAGAAGATTATATGAACAAATATGTATATCATATTAAATGTTGTTAATCTAGTGGAACAAAGTAGTTGAAGTACTGAGAACTCTATGAAAGTCAGTTCTTTTTTTACATGTAAACTATTTGCAAACTTTATTTTGCTGACTAGTTTTTGGAGAAAAATAGAAAATAATTCATAAATAAGGGACTAAATTATAAAATTAGCAGGGAATTGATTCCCTTTAACTACTTGTCAAAAGTACCGACCAAAATCTGGCAAGTATGGATTTGAATTTCTGTTTGAACACAGAAAGTAGATGTGAACTGTAATATCTTTTGACAATGTTTTTTTCAAGTTTTTCAGGTGTTATTCCACTAAATACAACACACTTAAATATTTCTTAGTACAAGAAATGGAGTTTCAATTTTTTATGTTTTTTGTTTAGAATTGAACATTCTACATCTTATCTGTGTCAGGAAGCATTTAAATAACTGATGCAAACCAGAGCAGAGTGAGAAAACATAAACTAATGCATAAAACACAGGCTAATGCATCATATAATGATCAGAGCAGTTTCAGTGGGAAGTAGGAAATGCAGATGTAAATCCTGTCAATCTGGAAAGAAAACCTGAATGTTTCAGTATGCTGGGTGATTCTCTGCCCTTTTTATAGGTACAGGAGCAGCTGACACCATCTCTAATTTTGGAAGTTGAGTGTCTAGGCCTTAGTTCCATTTGTTTCCTATAGTTTAAAATGTCTAAGATGGAGATATTAATTTTCCTAATTTTTTTTGCAATGACATCTTTTTAGGAATATCCAGATGTGTTTTGTAAGAGATAAAAGGTGAAAGGGAAAGTGATCTTTAATTTTTTTGCCCAGAAGGAGAATGCAGCTTTAAGATGATTTCAAGACTTACATCATATAATTTTTTTTAACCTTGCAAGATCATCCTACATGACTATGAACATAAAAAAATCTACTTTCTTTTTGCTGTTAAACTAGAAAACTATAGGCTAAAAGCTATGTTACTCATGCTAGTCATCCCAGGTTGAGATTCAGAGCTGTGTATCACTAGCCTTGAAGCCAAATTTACACTCAACTTCTATGGCTATTTCAGGAGGCAGATAAACATCGTTGTACGTGGTCACAGTAACTTATCTGAGCTACTGTATGAAATTCAGTATTATATACTAAAATGCTCTTTCTCCCATATATATCTGGCTTGCCTCCAAGCCCTATGTTGCCTGAAGAGGACCTCAGAAAATAAACCACAGGCCTCATTTTTCCAGGAGTTGCTTCCATTCTTTGACAATCAAGTTCCATTTTCAGTTACTGAAACATAGGATTAGACACCTGATTTTAGATCCCCAAGGTCTAGAACCTTTGGCCAGAAAATCAAAGTATTTTTGTGAAATTCTGTAATCCCAATTTAACCTCATGACATCTACAAATTCTCTTTTGCTCAAAAACCGAAAAGGGAATAAATGTTGGAACTGAGAAGATCTATTTCTTCTTTTTTTCATGTTCATGTTTTTTCTGTCACTTAAATCATCTTAACTAGGGATTAATGGATTTGAAAATACTTGTAATTCTGGCCAAGTCAGATTTGTCAGGAAGCTCTCTCAAAGGTACCCCTACCATTACAATTTTGTAATATATGGTAAAGGAGGTGAAAATCCATTCAAGGCTGACTTGTTGTGTTTTAGAAAGACTCCATCCTATGCCCTTTTGGTGTCTTGAGCCATTTTGTCAGGTGTATTCTGAAATGAAGATAATAATGTGATTAGAACATAAACTAGTACCTATAGTACACTTGGATGCCTTCTCATGGAGAAGTACTTATGCTGTAGGTAACCAAAATAATTTAAATCTTTGTCTGTATATGAATCTTTATTTTACTTTCTCATATGTGGTGTAGATTTTAAAAGCACACTCTTTATTGGTTTCATTTCAATGGAACGGTCACTGTTCTTACCCACACAAAGTCCAAAGAATGAACTCATTTCTTTCAGACCAAACTGACCATGGTGTGTAATTGCAATTAGATTTTTATTAGTCATCTAACATTGGATGGTGTTAGTCATCATGCTGATACATATTATCATTATGATAGCTTGCATTCCAAACACAGTGATCTAAAGGGAATCATAAAACTCAGACAAAGTGTACTAGATCTCCTAACTCATCCCCAGCAAGTGAAGGTCTGCCTTGTACAGGATGTTAGAGGCATAATTGAGAGTAGTAGTAAAATATTAATAGCTTTGTTTTTCACTTCTGAAATATAGCATCCATTTATAAATAGGCTATGCATTGATAGTAGATATTAAATTTCCCCATGTGTTTTGTTTCTTTAAGTAAATAATGAATTTAAAGATAGATAGGGCTTGTAAGGAAGAAACACAGCTGGAGAGGTCTAGCTTAAAATGCGAAGACTTCCATTACTATAAAGTAATTATAATTGCAGGGAATAAAAATGCTACTGCTATTTTTTTATTGGACTAAAATAAATTTGAGAGATTCTGTAGCTATTACTTGAGGTCAGACAAGCAGATTTAATATTTTTTATTCAACTACCCTAGTATATTAGCTAATATAAAATTTAAAAGCTTTGAAAAAGGAAGTTAAGTACTTTTAAAAGTGGTCGTACTTACTATCATTTAATTGAAAATATTTAAGCAGAAAAGACATTACAGAATCTGAGTCATATACTATGCAGAAAATGCATGCTTGAGCAATTCAAGAGGTTGAAAATGCTTAAAGAATTTCTACATTAATTAGAAATCCTAAATTACATTGGCATATATATTATTTATAACAAGACTTCTACTATATCGTCTATAGTTACTAAAACGCAGCTGAGCATTTTGTTATTTGTGTAAACATGAACAATGAAAAGATTGTTTATTCCCAGAATGGGAGAGAAAAGTATTCTAATTACAGTTTGCATTGTTTTGCCTGTGGGTTCCCCAAGAGCCAGTCTCTGATGGGAAGCTGCTGCCTCACATTCAGTGATGCATGAACTCAGGCTCTTTGTTCTGCAATAGGAAAAAAAAGTGTCTGTGCAGTGCTATTTCTTGATTATTGCATGTAAAAGGTTATTGTACTTGATTCCTCTGCATCTGCACAGAACTGACACAGAATCTGGCCTTTTTTCTTTCCACTTCTGCATGTAACTATTGTTGGTTTCTTTCTTCTGTTGTCAAAAGGCATAGTGAAAATAGGGTAGAATCAGTCTTTTATTTCTCTGGCAATGAAAGAAAAATTTTCTGAATTTATACATTGATATCTGAATAATTGCTTATTATGTAAACTGTTCAGAATATGTAGATGAAGGGGAAAGTAAGCTCATAATCACCTGTTCCTTCGGGCAAAATACATAAGCTATACCAAGTGACACCTAATGTTATCTTATTTACAGGTCATAGAAATTTATTTTTATTTTTGACAAAGTATGGAATTCACTTGTGAGTGTATAATAAACCCCACTCATACTGAAGTTCTCCTTTACACTAGCCTCTGAATAATTAAGTCATATGGAAAAATGTCAGAAGACAAAATAAAATGTATTTATTCCAGCCATATCTTCCCRCAGCACGACATGTCGTGTGAAAACAACATTAAGCATTTTATGCCATCTGTGCTGGTTGGGGATACATTTACAACACATGTCAATGTGGAATATTCCTTTTCAAGTTACACACAGTCAGCTTATAGCAATAAGCACCTAAATAGAGTGATCTACAAAAGCAGACAGCCATTGATATTTGGTTCACTTTCAGCCACTCCTTGAGCTTTGTTTTGTCTTTGGGAGATGGAGCTTGTTCATCATGCTGTCATTCACAGCTTTATACAAATAAAATGTTACTAAAAGGTGTTGTTTCTGTAGTGAATAGATTTAAATGAGATAAATTCTGACTACTAAATATTAAGAATATTTAAGTAAAATAATAGTGTTCCTTAAAAGAGATGCTTAATAATTTTTATAATATTTTTAAAATATTATGCTATAACATGTCATAATTTATTTTATGTAGTATTATAGATATTATATAACATATATTATTAATTCTTTTTTAATTTTTAAAATACTAATAAAATTTAAGGAAAATGTTCAGAAAAATACCATCATTTTCCAAGGACTGTACATAAAAYATTTTGTGAATGTAAGAAGTCCTAGGTTCTAGTTGGACATTACTGACAGTCATTGTATGCCAGATCTCCATAAGTGTTCTGTAGAATCAAAGAATATATTGTTTCAAGTCTGCACGTGTTCTGTAAATTGCATCTTTCAAGTCACTTTCTCAAACAAGGCTAGTGTGTATTTGAGACTTGTTATGTGCAATTATTACCAAAGAAATTACAATAATTTGATGTCTGCGGGTTTTTTTCTGAATTTGTTAAGAAATGGTTTTAGAAAAAAAGAAAATTAAAGATTGCAGATTAAAATGTCTTGATTCTCTACTTTGTCCAAGCAAAGCTTTCATACCTCTGACAAAAGACCTGCTAGAAAGTGATTTGGAGCTCCCTCAGGAGGTCCATCTTCAGCATAATGTAGATCTACAGAGAATAGAGGATGAGTCTGCTTAACAGAATTTATTTTTCTCATTCTACACATAGAGTCCAGCATGAGCTGGTAGGACTATCCCCTTTCATGCTGGAGATTCTTTTCTGACCTACCCTGTTCATCGTGCAAGAAATCTCCTTTATTAATTAGATATAATCAGTTAGATATTATTTTTCGCTTAATCGTCATTAAGCATTTGGCTTTTAATCTCAATACTTTGCTTGTGTAAAGTATGCTGCATAATTTCACAGTAAAGATGCAAGTTTCCATAGAAAGATGGAAAAGAGTCAGCTGCTGTGTATCACAGGAAGAATGTATGCATGTTGATTATTAAGAAATACTCTTTGCTTGTCATGGCATTAATCAATGATTTCCTGTTCCAAAATGCCTRTTATCAATGCCAATTATTCATGACAGTACCTTCTTAAAGAACATTCAACTTTGAAACATTTAGGAAGCAAAATCTTGGACACTAAGGAGTAGTCGTTCTTCCCAGGAGAAAAAAACTAAACAGTTAACCAAACAGGACACATTGATTATTCTACTCTAATTGAATTATTCACTAACATTTGGTCTTCCCTCATTTTTTTCCGTTAAACCTGTCTAGAAAAAGTTTAGGGTGCTTAGTAGCTCTGTTATTTTGTTGCAGTGATGGACTCTGAGCATATACATACTGTGCGTACTGTGTATAATATATGTGCTAATGTCTGAATAAGAACATTTACAAATGAATTATGAACAGTTCCATCTGGTRGAATGAGCTGTCAAAATTACTTTTTTTTTTCTAGACTTGAGAGAAATTGCAAGAAATTATGATAGGCATTGTTTTCAGAGAAATATCTCTTTAATTGAAGTGTCTGATACGATTGAATGAAATATTTTCCAATATTCCTACTCCAGGTTCACTTCAGAAATTTTTGAAAATGTATTTGTTGTTCTACACTAATTTGCTAAATTACAGCTGGCTTGAAATTTCACACATTCCCCATTCACTATATTTCATAAAGACTGGTAATTAGAATGACCATTACATATTTCTTCTTCCCAAGAAACACTCTAGTAGGTGCAGTTTTGCACACAGTTTGTGTAAACAGTCTGCATGTAGCCAATCTGCCCCTCAGCAATAACCTTAAAATCTACCTTTTAGATCTTTATATTTAGCTCATTTCCAGAAAATGTCATGTGTTTCTTCTGCATCCCTCTGTGCCTTCTATGAGGAAAATTATCAGCCTACTACATTCCAAGTGGTGACAGTACTATGCTACTGTTCTGTTGCTTGCAGATTGTTCGATAGAATAGAGCATATTCCAGACAGATTTAATCTTGAAATATGCAGTACTAATTGTGAAAAAGGCAGGAGGAAGATAAAATCGGTGGCAACAAGATAAATTCCTGGTAGATCTCAGTCAGCAGTTTTCTTTGAACACAGGCACAAACAGACAGTAAGCTTTGTAAATGTGGTAAAAATTGAAAATGTGCATCGTGTATCAAAGGAAGAGACGTATTGGCGAAAGTGTATTTTGATCTGAAATAGCATTACACAATTACCTTGTGCTCCTTTACGTAGCAGTTGTAATAATGACCCCTGTAGATCAAACATGCTTTGTTCCTGTTGGAGAAAATAAACTTAAGTGATGAAAAACTGAAGATAAATATCAGATTAGACAATTTAAAGCAATGTAGGCAAGGTAAAAAAAAAAGTACATGTATAGTTAAACTAGCTTCTAGGTTTAAAAGACCTTCATTGCCTCAGTCTCCAGGTAAATACTGTCCATATCCAGACAGCTAATGGTAAATGGGTTGGTTCTGCTCTTACCTCTGTAACAGCATGGAGAGGATAGTTTACAGCAATACAAACCATATGCAATAGGAGGAGTAACAAACACAGAAATATATATAGTCAGAAGCATTTTCTTCTTTTTTTTTCTGTACTGCTGATTACGCTCAGGAAGAGAAATTAATTTTTATCCTTACAGAGTAAGTCCTGTATTCTTTAGTAACATCTGTCTTTCTCCCACATTAATGTTTTTTAGATTGAAGGAAGCATTTGTACTTCTGAGTCACCAGTCAGTGGTGACAGTATGCTCATGCCTCAGGATATTGAGTCCAATGGTTTCATGTATATTAGTCATCTCATTTGCAAGATTCTGAACATGTCCTCTTCAGGCTTACCTTAACACACAGATTTTTTGCAGATACCAGTTTCACAGGCTTTCCAAAACCATATAGCGAAAGAATAAATGTGGTGCTATGAGAACCTGTACTTGACAGCATATGAAAAGTAATTATAAAAACTAGTTTTCTTTTTCAGTTTTTGAGAGCAGTTCCTTTCATTTCCTTGAAAAATCAACTTGTCTCGTTTCAGTTTTAATTATACATGCCTATTTATTTTTCTTTTTAACACTCAATCCAAACTCTTGTGTATTGAAATTAGCAGAGGTTTTGCTATTCACTTCAGTGACACTCAGTTTTCTCTTTACATTTCTCTGTGCCAAATCTTGTTCATAATGCAGACAGATGACATTTGCTATTGTTAGGATCTGGCCTTCTGCAATTATTGAATTGTCTTTATTTATTTATTTTCTTCTTTGTTATTGAAACAACTGGAATGTCTGGATGTTGTAAGGCAGAAACATTTCACATTTTCATGTGAAGGAAATGCAAGCAGAGAATGTATTTACCATCTTCTGCTATAAGGAGTTTTCTAACACATGTTAACATGATATGCAACTTAAGAGTCCATATACATAAAAATGATGGTGTATTTTAGAGGCTGGTAAATATATTTTGAAGCTTGTTTAAGTAGCTTGCTTTCTGCAGATTTTGTTCAGTGGCAAAAGAAGTTACAAACACAAGAATTAGGCAACAAAATTCTACTACGATTAAGACAAAAAATCGTAGAGAAACGGAGATATTTTAATTCATCTCTGAAATCTGATAAACCAGTTCTACCTGCTGAATTACAGGTTTAGAAACTTAGTTTTAGCTGATATACCTTCAGGGGTCCCTGGCCTCTCCAGAAAATTCGCCAAAATCTTGCGCTATAAGGAATGCTGGAATATCAAATAAAAACCTCATTCATCAAAGAACACGCTATGTGACAACACATTCTCTTAATTTCCTCTCTACACAGTTTACAGATTAATCACTCAGAATAGAAGTGCCGGGAATCACATGCTCTTCATCACTGATTTAGCTGTCAAATGTTTTGAGTGTGTATTCTTAAATCAGCATCAAATAGATGATGATATCTTAATTTAACTTAAAATATAACTAATGCAATGTATTCTGACAATTCTTCAATATTATGGGAGCTTAGTTCTCTATAACATTGCTTTGCTATATTAGAAGATTAATGAAAAAAGTGAGATTTTATTAGAAATTGCATTGTGAAAAGTTTACTGTAACAATATTTTATTATATTCTCATTGAACGTTGGTCTCTGGAAAATAAAACCTCTCCATCCTTTGAAATTAACTACAAATATTAAGCAAAAGACATAATCAATGTCCACATTTGCATTCTGGTTTCACTGTGGTTGTTACAACTACAGAAGACATGCTAGTATGTGTTAAGGTTTCTGATACCAAGCTTTAAATATAAACATTAAAAACCCAGAGCATCATGAACTATGATTCGCTCACCAATTTAGGAATCATGAACTTGTAACATATTTGCATATATGACTTCAAGTAAGCAATCCAAATTTATAAAAAAATCTGTATTGTGATGGCAAATATRTACATGTATGGGTGTTTATTAGTATGCCTGTGTGTATATGTATCTCTCTGTATATAACATCTCCTATCATACGGCACTTTAGAGCATCAGGGACTAGACTGAGGGCAAGTGAAACATCTGACAAGTAGCAAAAGGGGCTGGAATATGTGACACTAGTGGGAGTAAGGGCAGAGTATGTATTTGGCTGTAAATGCAAGATAATTCTGTAAATCTTTGTTTTCTCACAAGTTTTAAGATAAGTAGAGAGAAACATGTATAAAGGGTATAGAAATATTTTGTGTTCTTAATTCATCACAATGCTTTTCTGGAATATTTTAATATTTACGTATATTGCAAATAACGTGTTTATGAAGTTTTAAGTACTTAAAGCTAGAGAAATACAACGTAGCATATTATGCCACTGTTTTGTTCTGTGGTATTTTAATCAGTCCTTAAAAAAAACCCTTCTAACTTTGAGTCTTTTCATTGAATCACAGAAAACATTCACAAATATTCAATCTAATAATAATTAATTTGCATTAGGGAAGAATATGTGTATTTTTTTTTTTTTACCCAATAAATGTCAACAGAATTAATTTTAACCACATTTTCAATGCACCTGTTACTATGGATTTACAACTGGCATATCCAGAATAATACAAATTGTTCTAATTCCATGGAAAGATGATTTTGACAAACAAAAAAATAGAACAAAATAAAAATAGAAAAGGTAAACTCTCCCAATTAATATAAGACTGTTATAACTGGCCATTTAATGATGTATGTTGACATAGTATACATAGATCTTTCATTTGATTTGTTTTGGCAATGTATGACACTGTTCAGAAGTGTAATACATGGAAGTAATCAGTATACTAGGTGTATCAGGGACAGTCTTAGAAGCAGATGTCAAAATGCAGTCATTTGTGGGAAGACACCAATGGCCCCTAGTGAAGGGATCTCTCGGAATTATTTTCTGGCTTCGTGTTCATCTATGGTGTGATTGATCATACAAGTAATGTTACAAAACTTTTGCAGATAAAAATTTTGGGTATGAAGAAAGTAAAACAAATCAAAAGTTCCCTTAATCACCATATGCTAGAGAAATAGGTTTGTTTTAATATAGCTAGGTGCGGCATAGTAAACTTGGAAACAAAGGTCGTTGAAGATCACTGCCTCAACAGGAATTCTCGTCGCCATGCTATGGTTAATTGGGATAATAGAATGTTTATGAAAGGAGGACTATCAAGTAGAAGTAGAACTTGTCTGTGCACATTTCATTAATACTATTGTGACAGTGACATGTTTGAAGCTGATATTCATACTTCAAGAACATGAAATATTGGAGAAATTTCAAAGAATTAGAAAAGAGATGTCCTGAATCATGAAATTTACAAGTTTCAGTTTAGTCTTTTATACGCTATAGAAGCTATTGAGAGAGGACTTAGTCATTTGACATAGATAGCTACTCATGACAAAAAAAATGATAAAAGCTCTTGGTAGCTCTTATTTTTGCCAACAGAGTTTCCACACAGTTTCCAAATACTACAAGTTGTTAGCTGCAAACTTAAAGTTCTAGCTGCAAGTGTAGTCATTATGCCCTGCAAAAATTTATGTATAATATTCAGGATTCTACAGTGGCCTTTAAGATAGGACTGGATAGATTTATTAAAGAGATATTTTAATCCAGTTCTTAGGGGAGGAAATTGTCATTTATTTATAGCCTTAGATTCTATGGCTATGTCTGTATTAGCAAATAAAATATCCTGAGCCTCTAGTGGCTCAGCATTTGTGCTTGGATGCCTGCTAATAATTAAACAGTACAGGCAGTACTGGAGCAGTGCTTGGCCATGATCTGGCCCTGTTTGTTTCATTTATACAGTTGCAGTCTGCATTTGAGAGAGATGCACCAAATGTCCTGAAAACACCTAGACTAATATCTCTCAGCTTTCTTGAATTGCACCATAAAATTTGTAGTTATTTTATTCATTAAGATGAAAGGAGCCTATTTTTGTTAATGATCCTGGTCCCCAAAACCATAGCAATCAACAAACTTCTTAAAGTATCAGTGCTTAGTAAGTTCTGTAGTTACTAAGCAATAAGAGGTGGGCAATCTTTCTGCTTTGCCACAGATTTGAAAGGAGGTTTTGAGGCTTCAGAAGAGTTAATTATATTTTAACTCAGTACTTCAAAATAATCTTCTATAATAAACAGCCAGGCATTGCACAATGACTTTGGAATCAGGAGAAGAATGCACAGGCAAGATTGGTAGAACTGGGACCATGGAGTTGCTGAACATCAGGAGATACATAGATTTCAAAGCCAAAGAGATAAGCAGACCATCAACACTGATGTTGATGCCTGATCATGTGTGTTTGAATAAAACATGCCTCTTTTTGAAAAACAGAGAGCTCAAAGGTTGACTGAATTTTAACGTCAACAAAAGCAACCACGCCTTATTTGAAGCTCTGTTTGATTTGCATTTCTTCTAGTAGCCAGATGTTCTTATTGTTGGAATTGCATGCCTAATCTCAATTGAATTTTCAATTTGCATTTGAATTTGACTTTGGCGCTCAGCATTTTGTTTTAGTGATACCCGTCTTCATGAGATCAAAGAGCTTTTTAGTAGAGAGTATTTTCTTCCCATGAAGATATTTATATACTGTAGTCAAGTTACTTTTCAGACTTTCTTCTAAATAGCTGAAACACATTGTACTTTGGAAGTCTCAGACTGTGTGGTGTTTTCTCAGGCCTTGTGATTCTTTGCTATACCTCTGCCAGTTCTTCATCTTTTTTTTTAAGCAAGACACAGAATCAATACATATATTCAAGAATTAGCCCCACCAAGACTTTAAAAATTCCTTCTGCTTCTCTTACTGCAGTTTTTTAGCACCCCATGAATAAGTACTTGCTTCGTTTAAGTGGAGATCTACATTGCCCACAAAGGCAAAGGTGCGAGGCTTTACGTAGAACTTAAATATTTTTAGGGAATATTTCTTAAAAAAAAGGAAAAATCCATATAGAATAATGAGTGAAAGAAGATAGAGAAGGGATGAGAATAGGAAAAAGCTATGGCTGTAACTGAAATATAGTATGAGATAAAACAGAAAAAGGCTGGAATGAACAGCTCAGAAGAGAGGAAGGTGGGTTGACTAACAGCAACAAATAATCTGATGTCATCAGCAGCTAGAGACCCTTTTTCATTCTGATTTGCCACAGTTGACTCCTTCCTGCAGAATGTTTCAAGCACAGGGGAAAGAAGAAAGTGCTATATCCAGGCCTAATGTCCCATGAAGTCAAGTGGTCTCCTTTGTAGAGTTCTAGATCCCTGGGCTCCTTTGTCCCCACTGCACAAACATGCTACAAAGGCACACTCCTTACCCAAAACACCTCACAATCTAGAGGGCAACTCTGCCATTAACAGGTGGAAGAAAACAGATGGACAGGGGAAGCACAAGAAAACAACAAACCAGCTCTGATCAGTATGAAAACAGTAGTCAGGAAAACAGCCATTTAGCCGTTGTGTATATGAGGGTTTCATGAGTTTTTATCATCATGGCAAAGGATTTTAAATAGGGATTTGAAGGTGGACAGTGAGCATGGCTGTGTGGATATTTAGTGTTCCTACTTTGTATAAAGACAAAGTGTAGCACATATTTGTACATGTTCTTACATTTGGTGACAAAAATGATTACTTTAAGTGTGGACCTGTGTATTCTTTCTTGAGTTTACTGACATCATTAGAACAAGACATGAATTGTGATTTTGCATTTGAACCTTTGTATTAAAGTCTACAGTTCATTAAGGAATCCGTTTTAAACAATGTGTAGTTCTTGGGGATACTTTCAATTTTATATTCATCAGGATATGCAAGATCTTATAAGAGTAACATTGGAAGGCTTGGCTTTTTTGTATGTCGTTGGTGTTCCACAGCAGCCCCAGCTAATCTCCTGTTTCCTCTTTCTGTCCCACCAGCAGTTGTACATTCCTGCCCATTCTCTTGGGCCAGGTTCACCCTGTTGTTTTTCTGCTAGTGAATATGATCTGACAAAACAATTATGATTTGCTATGAAGCTAACATGCTGAAATGACCTGATACAGTATGAGATGATCAAGTCAGAGTGGATAGAATGAAGATGGTGGGAATACAGAGTGAGTTGGGAAGAATGGATAGAGATAACAAGACGTCAAGAGACACTTAAAATGGCACAGTCTCTGTCATGGGCTACAAACCAGTCCAAATGACCAACAAGAAGGCAAAGAAACTGGAGTATTTCATTGGCTAAGGGATAAAATTTCTTCACTGAATCAGAAGCAAACAATACTCACTTAGAGTCCTGAGAGCACCCGAATATGCTTAGTTTCTTATGAGGCTGAAGAGCAGCTGTGCTTACCTCTAGGAGTTCATGGCAGAAACTGTCAAGCTTAAAACTTAGCCAGATTTTCATTCTGAAGATACTAGTGTTAATAATTGCTATTCACGGCCTTTATTGTATTTTTCAGTAATAGATATCAGAGCTGGTTTATCACTCTTTACTTTGATGCTGTGGTGATTGTAGTATAATCCTCTGACAATATTGTGGCATTTCACTGCATGATCTGTAACTGTTCTAAAAAGGTAATATTGACCTACTTAAGTATGAGAAATTGAGTCTCTGATATAAATATACCTACCTATTGACTGTGTCAAGAATACATCTCTTGTTGTATACTCCAACCACTAAAGTAGTTTGTTGCTATTATACCTGCCACCCTTAATTTCTCCTAAAGTGCAACGGGTAGAATATAGAGTAATTTTGTTTCGTAATATTCTGAAATAGTACATCCTTTGCTTGTGGGTGGTTTCTACAATTTACTCCAGAAATATCTTTTCCATGGTGCCAAAAGTCTGAAAATCCTGCAATTATTTAGAATGGCATTGTTTAGTAAGATAAATAGGATGATAATGTTTATGATAGATCAGCATATTACTTTTTTCATTCATAATTTAAAACTGAATTTAACTAGATATTTTTATGTAAAAGCTGAATTACACTTGATTTTGACTTTCCTTATTTAGAGGATCTATGTTCCAGTATCTCATAAATGGAAGCCGCATAGTTTAGAAAGGTGGATTTTTTTTTTAAATTAAAATCTATGGATTTAATTACAGCGTGTTTACCTCAGTTTAGTCAAAATACATATTAGCAATTCTATCGATTTCCTATTTTTCTGCTGTGTTGTATACCTAAACCCAACCAAATGCACTGTCAGACTAATTTTGATGGGGTATGTAACACAGTAGATAATTACTTCACTTTGCTTAATGTATTAGTAATCCATAAGTAGGCATTTGTTTTATGTGAAAAGTGGGCAGCCTAGTAGAGGTCAGGAACAACTAACAAAGAGGAATACTCAGTGACAAATACGGACTAAARAATAAAAGCTGATTAATTCAGAAATTTTATAAACTCATTATTCATTACACTTTAGTTGCATGTATTGGACCAGAATTTCTTTTCAGTTGGGTTCTGTTCTAAATCAGAGTTTCATAACATAATTTTCTTCTACTTTTATTTTTCACAAACATTTTATGTTAATATTCTTTGCAAGAAAATGTTATTTGTCCTGTATGTTATTTCTGTAGCATAAAACCACTAACAGAACTGAGTTTAGAGACTAATTCACATTTTAGTGTGTATGTCATCAGCATCTGGCACTATAGAAAAGATGTTTCTGAGTTAAATTGTAGAAACCAACCAAAATATATATTCTTTCCAGTGCTAAATGCAACTACTAACATTTACAAAAGGTAGCACACATTCTAAGGTGTTAAGCATAGGCTAGGTTGGCAGGTCAGTAATTGTATCTTGCAATGTCAAGTACTTATTTCTGGAGCCAAAACTTGCCAGCAGTAGAACATCTGAAAATCTGAAGCAATACTATTTGTGTCCTGCTAAGTTGTTACCTGTACATCAGGAAATTCTGTGAACCTCTTGAAGACAGATAATATGAAATCTGATTTTCTGTAGGGCTGTCTAACTCCCAGAGGCCCCAGTGACATCAGTGTGTATCTGACTTCTTAAAATTGCTGGGGTAAAGACAAAAGAAGAAAGGAGCAYAGCACAGGCAGTGGCTCAGCACACTAAATATCTGAAAAAACGGCCACTATATTTTTTTCTCAGAAATCAATATCCCAAGTGGCTTGGTGACAGAAGAATATAGTAGTTGCCTTGCAAAAAATGCACATCTCTGCAGAATGATCAGGTAGATGTGCAGTGTTAATATAAGTTAGAGAGCCACCTAAAAATCTTGGTCAAGATATTTGGCAATGTCACTCTGGTGTCTTCCAGTACTAGCAGACTGAGAGAATCATCTAGAAGAGTTTTTCCTCTCTTCTTTCCAACTTTTATGTATTACATCAACATGCTTTCAGTGTTATGTTGTGCTTCAGTAATAGGAGGGTATTCGTAGCCTGTTATCAACCAAGTTGATTTGCCATCAAACATTCCTCCCATCTTTTGTCCCTCCATTACTTTCCCTCAGCGCATCAGTCCACTTTTAAAGCATACGATATTTGTAGTAACCATCACTTGATGCATTGCTTAAACTATATATTTCATGGTGTATGAATAGTTTAATTAAGCATAATAATAGTCTGTTCAGGCAGAGAAGGGACAAATGTACCTCTGTAGACTTGGTCCTGCCAGAACACCAGTGTGTTCACAAGACCTGGAGTTCTGAAGCTTTGCTTTTGAAACAGGGGCTCTAAACCTCCCATGTTTCTTTTAAGGATCATTTGATTCAAAAGTTGAACTTTTTCTCTCCAAAAAAAAGGAAGTTTTAAGACTTTCTAAATCACAGCTAAAAGTTTAGACACAATGAGCTGTGTTTGTTGAGTATTAGAATCACCTTTTGGGGAGAAGAGTACTTGACTAAGGGATCAAGCACAATATTTACTCCCAGAAAACAGCAGGAACTTTTACATTTTTTAAATTTATTTTAATTTATAACTTCTAAAACTCAAGACCTGAAAAATTTACCCCTAAATTTAAGACACTACATCTCCACATGACAGATTTCCACATGACAGATTTCCTTTCTTTACATAATCAGGTGTGTGTTAACCTGGTTGTCTGATGAAGCTCCTCTCATTCTCCATTCATGGATTAATGTTTCCAGTAAGTAACATTGTGTGTGGAATGCTCCCTTTACGCTGATCCAAAGTAGCTTGATTCTCAACATGTTGCGAAATGCTGCAAAGATACCTTTTGGGATAAATCTAGGATTGATTTATACTGCAAATATGTGGTGACAGCAAAGACTTAATAACGCTTTACTTCTCAAAAGTAACTGGAGTAATTGTGGGAATTTGAGGTCCAAAAAGCCTGCTGGTTTCATTATATAGTTTAATTTCTGAAAGATACTAGGGAACTAACATTTTAAACATGTATCGGATCCAACTCTGTATTTTGGATAGATATACACTTTGTTTAGAAGTTTTCTCATCTGTAACAAATATACTTTAAAAATAAAACAACATTAATAAAAKAATAGTATGTTCTCTTAAAAAATGCATCCAAGAAAACCCATAAATTATTTGCAACCTTCTTAAGATCTCTAGCATTTGAAGGCTATAATTACTTTCTGAAAATGCAAGAAATGTTGCTCTCACTTTCTGTCAGCAGATGATCACCTGTATTTTTAAAAACACTTTTCTGTGTTTGCTGAAGAGAAGGAAATAGAAGAATGTGTGTTTTGTGACTTTCTGCTCTTCAGATTCTATCAGTTTCATATAAAAATATGTTTCAAAATAATTCACATGTAATTAATGAACAAGTTTTTTTTCCTTCCCATTGGATTTAAATTGTCTTATACTTGCAGTTACACCATAACACTTGAAGTGTAAAACTGATTATCATAGAAACATTTCTTTACCTTATAATCTGCTCATTTTGAACAAAAAAACTCCTATACTTTCATTTAAATTTCTGAAGTTTTCAAGTTCTATTGCACATTGCTTATTAAAAGTTTACCTTCCCTTACAATACTTAACAAATCTGAATCATCAAGACTAACAGAGTAGCTGTGAAAAAACAGCTTTGAAAAGAATTTTGCAAAGAAGTAAAATCTCTAAAATCAGAATTTTTCTGTGGTATGTTAACAATCCCAGGAAATGTCAAATGCAAAAAAAAAAGTGTATTCAGTTAAAATCAAACTTTGGATGACATTCACTTTGGATCATAATTTAATTTGGAAATTTTACTTGTTCCTACCTTTTCCATTCTGAGCAATTCTTTTCCTCTCTGAACCTGTCTGTAAGCTGAATAGAAGCTGTCAGAGTATGCAGAGACATTCCGGCCCAAAACACAAAAATGTTTATCCCATGTTTTTCTTCTTTGACAATGTACATGTTTTGCAGAATAGGAAAACTATTTGTTATGATGAAACTTATTTTAAGGAAATCTTTCCTGTTGTTGCCAAACTAACATTTGTTCATCTTCAAAAGCCATCTAGTATTTAACACACTTCGGCTGAACTTCATCTATTCCTTCCACTAACAGCTTTGGGTTTTCTGAAAGAAAGAAAACATAATACATGTTCTCAAATTAATTCAGTAGCTACCCCATACTTATTATGAAGTCAGTGAGTTGATACAGGAATTTCAGGACAAGATTGCTGGACTAGGATTGCTGTACAGTTTTTCATCATGGACATAAGAAGAAATTGTTACTTGGAGTGTTATATGCTGTCTGGTTGCCTATATACATTAGTGGCAGACACTTGCCATCTTGGTCAGAGAGCACAGCACTTGCAGCTGTCTGAAAAAAGTGCTGCAGAGGAGAACATGTTAAAATAGTGAGGGTACTGTTTGTCAGACCAGGTGCAAGAACAGAAAAGAATCCATTCTTTGCCAGAAAGAGGAGGAGGATAGATAGAAGAGAAAAAGCACAAGGAAAGAACAAAAACATTCCTTCTGCTAAATACTAAACTATAGCCATTGGAAAGAATACAAGAGGTTATTCCAGCTTGCTTGTTGACTAAATTGTATGTTCTTCCTACAGATAGTTCCTAAAAAAGAACTGTTCTTTGTTTTCCTATGTACAGACACAGTATCTGTTGTTTATTACTATAATCATAGCATGCATAGTTTAAAATGTGGGACTATGAGATAGGCTGTGTTTCTCTTTCTGGTTTGTCAGATACTAAAAACCATATTCCGTATTTATTACAGCTTCTTGGTGATTTACTAACAAAATTTCTGTCTTTAAACTAGTTTCTTATACATTGCTTCTACTACTAGCCTGATCTGTTTCATAAACATTGGACTATATTCTTTCATGCCTTATATTTAGGCCATATGTGTTTTGTCCACCACAATTTCTTTTTATACAGATGAAAAAATTCTCCCAAAATTCATGGAAAAAGAGTCTCTCTAAGTTCTCAGGGTCTGTTTTGTTGAAACACTCTGTCAAGCTTTGGACAGGTGCGGACATCTGTGGCTTTATAAAGCTCATGGCTGTCACAGGATTAGCTGTTGTGGAGAGGATCTCAAACTCTCTTAGCTCCTGGGGTCTCAATTTACTGATTCTGCTGGACTACCCACTACCCCCTAGCTCAAGCGTGTGTACAGAAATCCAAGACAACAATGCACCATTAGGAATTGAAGGGAGTTGAGGGCTTACCTATGAAGGGCTCATTCTGACTCCTTTGGCAAAAATCAGATAGGTGATATATAGTGCAGCGTTCATGTTTTCCTTTCCTGGTATTTTGTTTAATGGCCACTATGCATCAGTGGCTCTCTGCATCAATACGTACAAGTATTCTAACGCAGAAGCACACTGAAATAATACATGCAGTGTTTGATTATCAGTGAAAGCTCTGCTTGCATTTAAGTATATTCATAATCTTGAAAGCATTTTATTGCAGGGTTGAAGACCACATTCTCGCTTTATTAATGCYTTGGAAAAAAAAATTCTTTCTATTGTTCTCTGTCAGCAATCCTCATGTTCGCTGACTCCATTAGCAGGATTATGGTCAGGTTACTATTCAGTACAGCACTGGAATGTGTTGCTTTCTTTTGTACTGAAGTACAAAAGCTCTTGTCAAATTTTTTGAAAATTGTGAGCTAAGCAATTTTGCTTTGCAGTTGTCAGAAAAGCGAGTGTGTGGCAGAGCTCTTCTTGACAATTGATTATCTAGATATTTGCCAGTAGCCTCGGCAGTAGGTCTTTATGGTTTTGTGTTCATTTGAATGAAGGAGAAAAGAACCATAGATGTGATTATTTTTAGTTGGGTTTTGGTTTGAGGTTTTTTTAAATTCACCTATCTTTCAACATGGCTCTTTAGAATGTCAGATGACTTTCACAACTTAAAAACTTTGACAAAATGACATCAAAAGAACAGATAACTAATGCTGTGCTACTGCAGCTAAGAATATAGTGTTATTCTTGCTTTATGTAAACCAAGAGAGAGATTTCAGTCAAAATAGTTCAAAACAGGTGAGAGTTCAGTTCATCCTTTCAAGTAGCTCCTCTTAGGTACACTGGAGAAGAAAATCTTTAAAGATTGTATCTGATATCTCAGATTAAATCAATTGGCTTGGCCCACAGACACAGTTTTGTAGCCTACTCTCTATTAAGAAAGTATATTGTGTGGTTAAAATGATCTCTTTTCAGGAATTTCTCATATTTAGGAACTATATGGTTTTTAGCACACTAAAACTTGTTCTGTTGTTTTAACAGACCTATTAACTCTTTTATAACTAAAAACACTAAAAACATTATCACCCAGAAAGTATCCTGAGCTGCAAGTGCAGTTTTGTTATTCATTTACAAGGGAGCAAGAGCAAGTTCAAATCACCTGTGTAGCAGACAAAGATGCATAGATACAGGAGAGTACCATGGATGAAGGGGAAAAAATGAGAGCAGAATGCAAAAGGAGGCAGGAAGAGAACACAAGAAGGGTTATTATAATTTTCTCTGAGGTCTGGTTTCTCAGCTTCAAACTGGAGAGATTTGAAGACAGTCTGTACCTGAGGAAAGAAAGACAGATTCAGTTATTTCTAGTATGAAGCTCCTACCTGTGACATCATAGTGACAAATTGATGCTCAGTTCCATTATGCATTATGAGCTTCAAAATAAAAAGGTATTAACTTTGAACTACAGATGGCAGGATCACAAGCTAAACTGTGCTCATGCATCAGATGCTTGTGTACTTGTGCATGTTTGCAGTAACGGCACTCCATGTCTGGTACCAATGAGATGCATTCCATGTATACAGTTGGAGATCCACTGAAAGACCAGGCCTTAGCAGCAAGTTCCAATCACCAGGGTAGATTTTGCAAAAAAAAAAAAAAAAAGAAAAAGAAAACATTATGTAATTTTGGTATGAATTTTTAAGCATAGCAGATTATGTCTTTCCAATATGAATGTCCATATTTTTTTTTAAAACTCATCCTTTTAATTTTTTCCCTTTTTCTTTGTTTTCTTGAAATTTGTCTTGGCCTTGTTTTTCTTGTCCCCTCAGYGATAATCTCCATATCTTGAATAAGAACTTACTGTAAGTCCATAGCTCCTGCTGAGGAGGAAGTCTTAACTGTAAGCCAAATCATTTTACAAGATACGGAACGAACAGATGAAAAAAGTCTTGAAAAATTAGGTAGTATTAAACATGCAGACATGGGCAAAGTATTTAAAGGCATAAGCACCTTATTACACTAAAACAAGTTTTGACCACATGAAACTAAATGGTTTACACAACACGCAAATCCAAATATAGAACTGGTCAATGGGATTTAGAGAAAAGAAATAGACCATGACTAGCTCAAAACATTGGGGTTTTCTCTGAGTATGATCTCATCTTTGAATTTCTAGCCAGCTTAGTACTTAGTTTGGGACAATTACTATATCTTTTTTGTGCTTACATTTGAGAAATATACTCTCAGCTTTATCTCAGCATGAGTGAAGTGTTATTTTCAGCTGTTATGAGAGAATATTTATTAACTCTTATATTTCCATAGCTCTCTCCTTAGGCTAGTCCTGTTATCCAACAAGAGCAATAGCATTTTCCAAATTTTTTGGGACTGCCAAGTGATATTTGAACATTGAAACTGGGCCTTCACTGAGCAACTGAAGATGCAAATTTGTGTAGTTAAACAACTGCAGTTGTAGCCAGACACCTATCTCAGTCTGATTCTCGGAAGTGATGCATTCAGGGAAATAAATCAGGATTTAAGTGCCATTTATAAAACTCAGCAGTCAGTTTTATAGGTGCTTTTATATCCTGATTTAACACTCAATGTGTATTGTTTTCTTACTGTATGAAACATAGTTGAAAGGCTTCTAAAGTACAGTCATCAGGGAACCCCTTCAGTACTCTGAATTTAATCGATTCAGTGGCATAATTTGCACCATACGGAAAAAGAGGAAATAAAATAGTGTAAAATTAAAAACCTTCAGTTGTGTTTATCATGTGAAAAAAGAAATTAATAATTACATTTTCATTTAGAAATAATTTGATTTTTAAGTGTATATTAAAACACTTGGCAAGCATCTTGCTTTCCAGTAGTTGACAGACAGTTAAGAATATTTGTAATGCAAAGCAGTGTGAAAGCTCTCTCTGAGCAACCCAGTTCAGGTACTGGGACCACTAAAGCCAAGTAAGCTGGCTCCAGGAAGAAAACCCTGCAGGAGAGTGAGACAAAATCTTAGGCAAAATGCCATGAAAACTTGCGGGGTTCAAATGCCTCCACACAGGCATTTGTGTGCCATGTAGTTACTGACATGTATGCTAAGGACTAAGAAGAGGCAGGTGTCATTGACAAAGCATCAAGACGGAGCATCAATGCAGAAAATCTCTATTTACATGTCTGTGCTCTAACAGTAGCAGTTTTGCCATTGGATCATTAGGTACTCTGAAATGAAAGACAAAATTAATTTTGTCTGCTATTCCTTAATTCTCCAATGAAAAACCAGCTGTTGCTTTAATTTTCAAGCCTTTTCAGTAACATTTAAATGATCATCCAAATCTTGAAGCAGCCTCAAAAGCCTGTCTACTCTCTGAATTCTTGCCATATTTATAGTCCTTTAAACATTCACTGATCTCACAGGGTGCTGCTCCAGCAATGCCAGCGATGAAGAGAATGCTTGCATAGGCTGGCGCTCCATGGCGTCTCCCCAAAGCCAGCAGAGATGTATGACAAAACATCTTGTGACCTTTCTGCACTAAACTTCCCACTGCTATGTGACACTGAAAGAGCAACAGTGGCAGATCTTATGAAAGAGCTATGTAGGCAAGGTTTGTATGCTCTGTTATCAGGGAATTCAAACCTTGTGAGGTGTTTAAGTCAGGCTGGGTGGAGCTGAGGAATGACAAACACTCCATCATCCAGGTGTGTTTTGTAAATGGATACTTTCTAGCTTTTTGCAGTTGGTTCTTTTAGGTTTTTGTACCACCAAATACTGCTTTTACTGACCAAAAGCATCAGCATTGCAAGTTCCATTTAGAAAAACAGGAGTTCTTAGAAAATGCTCGAACAAGAATGTTTTATTTGAGCAGTCTCTGAAACCAAATTATTTGGTTTTAAAAATCATATTATTAGAGTTGCTAAGGGTGAGAGATGGAAAACTCACTCTGGGTAATCAGCTAGCAGAATGGCTTCTCCACCCTGCCCTCCTGTGACCTGGAAGGACACCAGTCCTTCCGGCAGTACATGCTCATTTTGCACCTGCACTTCTGGCAGGGAGAAGCAAGAGGAGCACAGTTGCATGGACGGGACAAGACAGGAGCCAAAGATGACCCCAACACAGACTGGTGATCCTTACCAGTGATCACAGTCCCATACAGGATCCAAATGGAGCAGACAGAGCTGTTAATAGGCTCTACCAACAGCCACAGCCAGAAGTGGCCTGAGGTCTGTCCAGCAGTCCCTGCCAGCACTGAGACTCCTCATAAGTAACCCTGCCTAATAGTCATCTAGAACCCTGACAAGCCCATGTGTTGTTAAGGTGAATTACATATGTCATAAAATAGGAAGCGTGAAGTATGATCTACATTTTAAAATCCTGTTGCTTTTGCTGTTTGTATATTCATATGACAGAATCACAGAATCAATTAGGTTGAAAAAGACCTTTAAGTTCATCAAGTCCAACCTATGACCTAACACCACCTTGTCAACTAGACCATGGCACTCAGTGCCACATTCAGTCTTCTTTTAAACACCTCCAGGGATGGTGACTCCACCACCTCCCTGGGCAGCCCATTCCAGTGCTCAATCACTCTCTCTGTGAAGAATTTTTTCCTAATGTCCAGACTACTACTATATGGGACTACTGGCAGACTCTTGCAGTTCCCTTCATTAGCTTAATTTAATTTAAAGCAGAAATTCCAGTAATCTCACTTTTGTAGTGTCAGATGGAGCAATTAAGGAAATGTGACAGACCACATCATAGGTACAGCCTGTTACAGTTTATTTACTGTTCTTTAATACCTATTTGTTCCCTATACCATTTCATGATATCCAATAAGCTCTTCATCTTATATGTAAAGGGTGTTTATTCACCTTGTTTTCATGCAAATGGCAGCAAGAAGTGGCTAATAAAGATAGGTACAAGACATTTTCAGTGAAATATTTTAGTGCAATTACTTGTTCTCTATTTGATTCTAATACATATTATGTCCCATATTTAAACCCTGTATTAAAATGATCTGTAGCTTTTCCTTAGTCTTTCCTGATTTTCTCAGTTCTTTGTTTTTTCCTCTTGACTTTTCTTAGTATTTCAAAATTCAATAGGCATTCAGAGGGAAGAAACAACATCTCTGATTTCTTTTTGACTTCATGTTTCTACTGGGTATAGCATATAATGATCTATAGCTTAATTAAGTCAGAAACCATTATTATGGCTGTCTAGTATGACTTGCATATAGTTTTATTTATACACTTTGATTATAAGAATTGACTATATCATAACCTCTATGTTTCCTCACTCACATTGCGGGAAAAGGTTCTGCTGTTCCTGTCTGTCAGTGGCAACAGCTGGGCTACTGAGTTCTGAAAACTTATGTAGTTTAGATTCAGCGAAATTCCCTGTGCTATGGGTACCTTCATAATTTCAAATGTCTTGTCATGTGATGCAGAAGAGCCATTTCCAGACTTAAAGAATCGCAAATTTCTTAAAGCCTTAAGAAATCATGAGATCTGTGAGAAGTATAAAGGATGCAGGACTACTTTCTCAATATATACCTAAAGCTGTCATGACTTTGCACTCAAAAAACATAGCCCCAGGGAGAGTACAATAGCAGTAAAAGTTAGAACATTCCTTATAGTTAATTAGTAGAATATTCAAGTCAGTTTGTGAAAGTATGAGACAGTTCATTTCTGATGTAAACTTCTATATGAAGCCATCCTTGGGACAGGCAAGCACTGGAGCAGATTGTCCACAGGTGCTATGGAGTCTCCATTCTTGGGTGTTTTTGAGACCTAACTGACAAAGATCTGAGCAGCCTGATCTGATCTCATAGCTGATCCTGCTTTGAGCAGGAGGCAGGGTGAGAAACCCGCTCATGTCCTTTCCAACTTGAATGTCTTGTGATTTTCGTGACTCAGACAATTTTCTTTACATCAGGAACAAGCCCAACATATTTCACACCAAATGTAACTCTGAATTTCTTGTGGATGTATGCTCCACAGCATTTTTATTTTGGAATAAAATATCAAATAGAATTGACAACTGCCTAATGCAAGTTACATGCAGAAAATCAGACCACAGCTTTTACTGAAAGGTAATGTCAAAGCTCTGCATTCCATATGGATGTCACCAAAAGGAATTGTGATTTCATCAACACAGCTGCTAGCTTTGTAATGACATATGGGAGTAACTTTTTTTTGATGACTGTTCTTACAGCAATGTTTCCTCTGCTTTCTGCATTTTTCCTGACATCATGACTTTAAATATGAGCACAATTTAAAGGCAGTAGTAATTTCTGACAAACTTTTTGTACTTGTGTTAGCAATCTAATTTATCTCTAGAATTAACATTGTGTCAAATCTACTATTTCCTGAAGAATCAGATATAACTTTATTCTGTAGTTGTGAGACAGGTATTTTATTCTAGGATCCATGTTATCTTATACAACTCAGTGTGGGCTTAGACTTTTATACACACACAGATGAATGAAAGTCTTACTGGACTTTACTTCCACAGGATAGATTAGGGAACAAAAATTACTATAAAATAATATCAAGGACCTAGCAAGGATAACAAGAATCTTTTGTATTGATTTTATTTGAAATATAATATCATTATACCAAATCAATAGATATGATGACAAATGCATAATAACAGCATAATAACTTTCCATATGCTATGCTATATTTAATGTCATCTTGGGCTATGTAGGAGTTCCTGAACTAAGAAAAATCTGTACAGAGACAATTTGTTACAAACAGAAAAGGCCTCTCAACAGAATTGGATCTGTGGATCTTTGATTTATGAGGAACAAATCAAGTATTTCAAGTTTTGGGGGTTTTTAAATGGGAAAATATAGTTTGATATTTTATTTCATTGACAGACAATGTCAAACCACTTGAATTATCATCTTTCAATAGGTATTTTGTGCTGCAAGAGAATGAAAAAGAGAGGTGTTACCTTCCCAATATAAAGCAGTGTATTTTTTTCATAAAGGGTTTTTTAATGTATAGGAACTACCTCTATTAGCGGACATAAGACTTTTTTTTTGTTGAGAAGAAGCATATGTGAAAGGCAGGCTTGATTTACTGCTAATAACAGCAAGAGTCTGTCTTAAGTCAAACACAATCACTTTCCGGGTTCAATTACTAGATAAGGCACTGGGATAAATATTGTATACTTCTTCTGATATCCTTCCCTTATGACAATAGTCTTGGTGGATTTAATGAAAGTAGTATATAATGAAACATGAAGCATTTAATGGAGCAATTGATAATATTCATAATTATTAATATTGGTTTAGGTGAGAGTTTGCTATTATATTCTAGTAAGTAAAGTTCAGTGACTGTAAATAATACTAACATTACATTTAAATTAGTAGTAGAAAAACAGCTTTCAATGGGAAAGTTAATTTATGTAAAACTGTCACACACTTTTAGAATACAAACATTTTGTTAAACAGTTGCACTTACACCTTTATGGTATGCATTTCATTTGTATGGAGTTTTTGCTTTGATAAATGAATGGTGTGCTTGGACATGTTTTTATTATTCTTAGATCTAATATAAATCTTGAGAAATTATGAAAACTGCATTCATTAAGTTATCTTCCATAACTGAATGTGAACCAGCAAATATCTAATCACTGCTCTAATAGGACATCATACACCTAGCATTTTTTTAAATTTTTATTTTCTGTATTCGTATAATAGTAATTAAATAAACCCATCTCAAATGCCTTGTTGACTATTCCATGGTCAAAAGGCAAAACCACCTAATGTTATCAGTCAGAGTGAAAATAGCAAGGGAATGCTTTTCAGAAGCCACAGATTAGAAGGTCTCTTCAACATAGGAATGTTGAAATACGCAATCAACAGCATGGATATGAAGACATAAACTGACACAATAAATAAATAAAATATATGCCATATCAATGAACATAAGTTTAAAAATTCATATTTAGCTGTGAAATTGAAATGTTCAGTTCTAACTTTTGAGAGGCATGGGGATGGAGGAAAGTAGTGCTGTATTAAATATAAACCTTTTACTTGAAAAATTGCTCTATATATTGTAAACTCATGCAAAATCTTCAGGTTATTATGAAATATCATAATGGATGTCAAACAAGTTTCAATTCAAACAAAATACACATTATTAGAGTGGAAATCTTTCTCCAGAAAAGGAACCAAATGTTAATAAAAATTCAGCCTCTATCAGGGAAGAGGTTAATTTCATTCCTTCCCTGAGACATTCCTTCTTAACTCCTGGCAACCCTAACACTTGCACCTCTTGCATCAGTCACTAAGACAACAAAAAATCTGACTTTTTCCTTTGCCCCCAGACTTCCTTTTGGTACAGAAAGGAACAGCAGTTTATCCACGTAAAGTGTCTCTTTTCTAATTTTTTTTTTTCTGACTGGATCATAGCAAGTCTTCAGAAGGGTCCAGTAACATGGAACACTTACAAATTCATTTCAAGCAGTCCAGCAAATGTTGTGAAACACCCCAAATTAATTAATTTTAGCACTATTTTAGCTGAGCAATAGCCTTCACTGACTGGTTTAACAGCTATATATTTTGCCCTTGCCATCTGTAGTCACTGTTAACCTCCTACAGCACATTTATTTAAATTGGCTGCTCTGAATAACACTGCCCTAACTTCCCTTCACCAATGTCAAGAGAGACTTGTAAACTCACCTTTCTCTGCAGGAGTTTCTTCATCAGTTTCTTTGTGAAAGAATCTTTATCCCCAGTTGACACCTGTGAGAGCATTACGTGATAAGGAGTCAAAGGCGGCCTCTGGGGAGCTGGAACTGAGGTTGAAGGTCTCACATTAAAAAAGTCATTTACTTCTGGTTTARTTTTGCTCTTAGGCATTATTCACAGCTTTTCTCTGTCTTCAAACAACAGGAGCAGTGGCCCCACTAAAAGAAAAGAAATCTGAAGCTATTGAATGTGCTTAGAGTTAGTAAATATTAACTTAGGCTTTCAGGAGTCAATCCACAGTATGTCTTTAAAGCAAGAGAGTCTCTGCTTTTCATTGTCATCACCTTATTGTTGCTGTACTTTTTTATTTCTTTCTTACCAGACAAGGTATTTCTAATGATACTTTTACACGGGATGTGGTTTTGTATGTTGCTGGAGTAAAATTATTCTTCCTTAGTTGATTACTGTTGCCATAAGTTGTTTTCTTATTGGTACTAACTAAAATACAAGTAATATTTACAAGAAAATACAGAAGAATATTTTTTTCAATACTTTGTAGTTCTAGGATAGACAAGTGAAACTTCAGTATGTATTTTAACATATCTGGTGCTTACTGCAAAGAAATTCCAGAATAGTTTGCAAAAATCACATATTCAAGCTTTGATTGATCTCACAGGAACATTTTATCGTATGCTTTTGATTATGGAAATATCAGTGTATTGGCTTTACCGTCTTCACATTGGAGGATTTTTTTCACCATATATTTCCATGCATTATTTTCAGCATTTTGCTTCTCAAGTAACATAGAACTGAATTTATGTAAGTAACGCTTATGTGGCAAATAAGTAGGACAGGGTATAGTCGTCACTGATAAAAGTGTTTTGATAAGAAGGCTCAAGAAGAAGCACATAATAGTTACTGATTTCAAAGGGATATTTTTCTCTCATTCTAAATTAACCCAAATAATTTAAGCTGTCAAGATAGTGAAGAGTTAAAGTGAACACAACTCACGCACAATACCATTTTTGTTATTGTTTTTAAGTTTCGATTAAGCAAAGGGCTGTTAAATATTTTTAAAGGGCAAATTTAACACTTCAGTAACACTGACTCAGAATCAAATAGTTTTCTCAAATTAATTTCGGTAGGAATTTGTGTTCTAATATAGTCTCAACATATTGTTATCAGTTTCTTTCTTTATAAGGTGGCATGAACATGTGCAGATATGAATGACAGAATAGCTCAGMCACCTATAGATTATTGTGTGCTAGTCATGGTCTCTACGGTGATTACCAGTAACACAGCTACTGGTCTGAAAGTTGCACATAGTCTGATGGCTGATATCTGGGACATGTCCGCACTGCAGCAGCACACTGAGTTGTCTTAACTAAGGCGGAGCCTGCTGGAAGCGCAACACGGTTCAGAGACAAGCAGAGGTAACAACTGGGATCAGGATAAGTATAGCTGAATCACTGGGTACTGACCTGGGGGTCTCTCAGTAGGGTTCCACTGCCTTGTGTGGATATAACGAAGTGATTTTATTTGCCACTGTAAATATTGATAGTGAATTCCCCTAAAGTGCGCCCCTTACACAGTTACATATGTGACTAACTTTATAAGCAACCATATTTCACTAAAGGCAGTTACAGTATTTGCTATGCAAACTTAAGTGTTCATGTGCTTGCAGAGTCAGTGTTTAAATGTCTTTGGAATTTAAGAAAAAAAAAAGATCATTTTATCAAATTAGTTTAGTCATATTGAAAGCTTCGATTTATATCTTAATATCTGATATACATCTTGATATACCTGATAAATATATATATATATTGATATCTTGATATGATAATATCTTATCTTTGTGCTTCTGCATTTGAGTTTCTCAGGTGAAATTTTACTGTAAAAAATAGAGCATCTTGTTTCTGAGATAAGGAAAAGAGGAAAAGAAAAGAAAAGAAAAGAAAAGAAAAGAAAAGAAAAGAAAAGAAAAGAAAAGAAAAGAAAAGAAAAGAAAAGAAAAGAAAAAA